>OY725340.1:22984668-23319278 GCA_963243735.1 Neocrepidodera transversa | reverse complement strand
AAGCAAAATACATTTTTACTTAAGACTAAATTAAAAAATAGAGAAAAGCCTTATTAAGTGTTAACCAAGCTAGTATCTACAGCTTTATTATCCATTGCTAGACAACTACGCTAAAGATATACATATAAAGATCCAAAGGTTTTATGGAAAAGCATTAATTATTAATAATATTTCTGTTGACAACATCCATAATTATTTCTAATATAGAATTATAGGAGGGTAAAGATCATTTTCATTATGTCTTGCATAACATATACCAAATATATTTGGTATATGAGCTACTGGCTACATGTGCGCAGCTTGCCAAAGGTCGTGCATCGCTTTTACACAAACAATAATATCGCTTTATGGGATCTTCTAAGTTATTTGCGAATAAAATCCAAAGTTGATAACGACATGCATTTCGAATCTAGAATGTATCCTCAAATGCAAAAGAGGGTTCATTGTACAAATTATTTATTTGAAATTCTTACGTTCTGGATTTGGATGAATGGAGTCCTGTACGTATGATGGTGACAGTTTTATTTAATATGTTCCCACTGTCAAATCCTATCTCTAGCTCGGGAAAGTCCAGAACATCAGCAATATTAAATAGTGTCCATTAAGCACGTTGTAAATGCCAGTTTTCCGCTACTGCTCTAGTTTGTAGGTCATTTACTCGTTCCCTTCTTAGAAAGAGATTATGTGCAAACTCCGCATTTGCCTCAGGCATACGAATAGTGTGATGGTATCTATTTATTAAAGCACCAGCTATTTTTAAGTAGTCTCCCAAATGCGATGAGGTGAACAATGTATATTCTTTGAGAGAGAAACTTAAAAAGGGATTTAAGGAGTCGTTTCTCGCCTTAACAATCCACCTAGTTTTAGGTACTAACCTTTAGTTATTTTTATCCTCAGTATTCAATTGTCTTTGACTACGAAGTAACAAAATTGACATTATATGGTTAATACCAATTTGCTCCAATACAGGAATGGAATCTACAATAAATATGCCTCCCTCTTGACGATTAAGTTTTGCATTGTTCTGTAATTTCCTATTTAAAATAGCAACATCATTATTTGATGCATGAGCAAAGTGTGAAGCAATAATGTCCAAAACATATCCATCAGGGCTATGATTAAAGTAGGTGCAGCGATTTTGGAAAATATCAGATATGAAAGCCCTACATTCGGGTACATAGGTAATTTTTCAAACTTTACATAGTGCACTTTTTCTTTGACTACTTACCTGTAAAGCATATACTTTTTTTTAAGAAATCTGGCCGTTTGTTTTAAAGTTATTAGGAATTTTTCAAAACTGATATTTAATGGTTTTCAATATTATAGTCATTTCAAAAATAAAGTAGTTCCACTGAATTTTTGGTAAACCCTGTATCTACAATTAATATATTTCTTAGAATACCAATCTTATGACTAAATTCTTCCATAAACAAATTCAAGATAAGCTGTCAGTTTTCTTAAAAATTGAAGAAATTGAAATAAAAACAAAATTACCTAAATACCTATTTATTTAACTTTGACCATCAATATCTCGAAAACTGGTCATAGGATTGAGTTGGGCCCATGGAGACATTTAATCAGAACTTCAAGATTTACAACATACTAAGTCATTTTCCATAAGAGAAGTGAGGGGTCCTTTCAGTTCGGTTATTTGAAATATCAAAAAAAAAAAAAAAAAAAATTAATTTTCAGAAAATAATTGTGAACATTATGGAGAAAATTTCCACAATAACGAAAATCGAGAAATACTTGATTTTTTCTTGAAAATTATGAAACAAATTTATTCTCAAACATCACTTATCTAGAGAGATATTTTGATTCAAATGACCAAAACTATGATCTATTTTACATTTATAGTAATATTTAATGAAATAACTGATTTTTCCAAAAGTTTTAATAAAGGATGAAAAACACCTGAAATTTTTAGATGGAAACATCTAATTTTTAATTACTGCAAATATTGAAATTTCACCAATAAAATTGCCTGTAACATTATTCTACATAAATTTAATATATCTGTATGTATCATGTATCTAATATTAAATCACTTTAATGAACTGTTTTTCATCCATATTGTGGAATAAACATACTAGTTAAATCACTTATTACAAATAAGTGAAATATTTTTTTTAAATATGTCAAAACTGTGACGTTCATAATGATCTTTTTTAGTGCTTATAATGAAATATATATTTTTGTATGCACTTATAATTGAATTTTGTTCTTATATGTAATTTGTGAATAGTTTATCTTCTGTTATTGGATGTATCCTGTATTATAAGTAATTTGTTGGTATAACACAGTTCATTTTATTCTAATTTTTTTTTAGAAAAACTACTTAGTCAAAAATCGTTAGAAAACGCCAGCCTTAGAAGCGAAGTTCTGGAATTAGAAGGCAGAACACCGCCACACTACAGAGATAATGATTTAAGGGACATGCAAAAGATACTTAGAACTAAAGTAGAAAGCCTGGAACAGATTATTGAACAATATAACAAAGAAAATGAAGAACTACAAGAGGAAAGAGACAAAGAAAAAGCTCAGGTTAGTTCTATAAGAAATGGAAATAATGAAAAAAAATATAATTTAATTAATTTTAATATTTCTTCCTGTCTTCACTTCTCCCCTGTTGCCTCATCTTCCCAATAGTTACATGTTACACTTCTTAGCTGGTCTCATTTTCTAATAAATCTAATTTTAAATCTTCTGTAGTTGAATTTGTATCCCTGTCTCGGTCCGTTCTTACTCTTACTGTCTGCCTCACCTATCTACCTTTTTTGTCTCGTCTAACTCTAGTTCACCTTCTATTAATACTTTGTATTTCTTGTAAATAAATTATTTTATTTCTATTTTTCTTTCAACATAAGAATCTTCACTTATCTCACTATATTAATTTTCTTATTCAAAATTGCCAAGTACAAATTTAGCCAGGATTTGATAATCTTAAATAAGACATCTGGACTACCTTATACTAAATTTTTTTATCAATATATTTGACTTTATACAAAATAATTGTTGTTTTAGATAAAACAACTAGAATTTGAATGCAAAGCTTGGCTGGAAAAGTTCATTGAAACTGATAAAAACTTACAATTCCTAACTGAAAATTATAATGAACAACAAATAAAAAATCAACAGCTAAATTCTCATTGTACTGAATTAGAAGCTCTTCTAGAAGAGCTTAAACCCAAGTCCAAAAACGATAGTTACATGGATGATAGTTTCAGCTGTATTAATCGCCATTCTATAAGTTTGGAGGGCCAGTCATGTGAAGAAGATTTGGCACATTCAGTAGTTGACATTCAACTTCAAGAAATTCGAAACGCCAACGAAAAACTAAAATGTAGCTTGGAACAAACTAATAGTGCCATTAATACTCTTACCTTAGAAAAGTCGGTATTAAATGAAGAAAAATGCGAGTTGGAAAATGAGCTTCAAGAAGCGAATGGAAAAATAGAAGAATTCGTATTAAATTATGAACATCTTCATAACGAATGGCAAAATATGACAAAGAATTATAACAGTTCTATTAAAAAATCAGAAATTATTGAGAAAGAATTAAAATTATGTAAGGAAGAATTTAATAAAATAACCTTAGAGAAATATGGCATTTTAGAAGAACGAGAGCAGCTGCGTAAAATAATTCAAGTTACTTCTAAAGAACTAGAAAATTCAAACATTGAAAATCGAAATTTGACGCAAAGACTTGAGACTATAAAGAACAACAATGAAAATCTCAATTGTCTTTTAAACAATGCTAAAGATGAAATTAATAACATTAACCAAGAGCAGTTACATTTGCTTGAAACTAAAGATCAAATAAAAGTCGAACTAACTAAAACTTTAGAAGATTTGGAAGCCTCTCAAAGTCGTATTAAAGATTTAACAGAGAAGCTTGAGGCTGAAAACAATCTAAAAGAGGAATTTCACAAAACTATCCAGGAAAATGTATGTTTGCTTGAATTTAAAGAACGTATGCTTCAAGAAATCAACATCAAATTAACTGAAGCATTAAAAGAGCTGAAAACTTCCAATACTCATGTTAATAATTTAACAGAAAAAATTGATGCTGAAACTAATTTAATTAAGAATCTCAAATATGAGATAAATAAAATTAATTTCGAGAAATCTTCTTTGTTTGAAACTAAAGAACGAATAAATGTTACATTAACTGAAACTTCAGAAGAATTGGCAAATTCAAAAAGCCATATTAAAGATTTAACAGATCAACTTGAAGCTGAAATTAATTTAACTAAAAATCTTAAAGAAAAAAATCACAAAATTATCCAGGAGAAGTCAGGTTTGGTTGAGTCTAAAAAACAAATAAATGACTTACTGCAAGAGACCAATGTTAAATTAACTAAAATATCAGAAGAACTTAGAAGCTCCCAAAGTAATGTTAAGGATTTAACAGAAAAACTTAAAGCTGAAATCAATTTAACACAAAATCAAAACCAAGAAATTCACAAAATTACCCAGGAAAACTCAGATTTGATAGAGTCTAAAGAACAAATAAATAACATACTTCAGGAGACTAATAATAAATTAACTGAACTGACAGAAGAATTGAGAAATTCTAAAATACATGTTAAAGATTTAACAGATAAACTGGGCGCTGAAAACAATTTAACTAAAAATCTCAACGATAAGATAAATAAAGTTAAACTTGAAAACTCTTCATTGTTTGAAACTACAGAACAAATAAATGGTAAATTAACTGAAACTTTAGAAGAACTGAAAGTTGCAAAAAGCCATAATAAAGTTTTAACAGGACAACTTGAAACTGAAATTAATTTAACTAAAAATCTTAAAGAAAAAAATCACAAAATTATCCAGGAGAAGTCAGGTTTGGTTGAGTCTAAAAAACAAATAAATGATATACTGCAAGAGACCAATGTTAAATTAACTAAAATATCAGAAGAACTTAGAAGCTCCCAAAGTAATGTTAAGGATTTAACAGAAAAACTTAAAGCTGAAATCAATTTAACACAAAATCAAAACCAAGAAATTCACAAAATTACCCAGGAAAACTCAGATTTGATTGAGTCTAAAGAACAAATAAATAACATACTTCAAGAGACTACTAATAAATTAACTGAACTGACAGAAGAATTGAGAAATTCTAAAATGCATGTTAAAGATTTAACAGAGAAACTTAGTGCTAAAAACAATTTAACTAAAAATCTCAACGATAAGATAAATAAAGTTAAGCTTGAAAACTCTTCATTGTTTGAAACTACAGAACAAATAAATGGTAAATTAACTGAAACTTTAGAAGAACTGAAAGTTGCAAAAAGCGATAATAAAGTTTTAACAGGACAACTTGAAGCTGAAATTAATTTAACTAAAAATCTAAAAGAAGAAATTCGCAAAATTACACAGGAGAACTTGCATTTGGTCGAGTCTAAAGAACAGATAAATAGCAAGCTTCAAGAGACCAATGTTCAGTTAACTGAAATATCAGAAGAACTGACAAGCTCTCAAAGTCATGTTAAAGATTTAACAGAAAAACTTAATGCTGAATGCAATTTAACTATGAATCTTAAAAGTGAGATAAATAAAATCAACATTGATATGTCTGCTTTGGTTAAAACTAATGATCAAATAAATCTTGAATTAACTAAAAGTTCAAAAAAACTGAAATCTTCAAAAAGCCGTAATAAAGATTTAACAGAAAAACTTGCGAATAAAATCAATTTAATAAATAATCAAAAGGAAGAAATTCACAAAATTACACAAGAAAATTCACATTTGATTGTGTCTAAAGAACAAATATATAACGTAGTTCAAGAGACTAATAATAAATTAACTAAAATATCTGAAGAATTGACACGATCTAAAAGTCATGTTAAAGTTTTAACAGAAAAACTTGATGATGAAAACAATTTAAACAGAAATCTCAACGATGATATAAATAAAATTACCATTGAAAACACTTCTTTGTTTGAATCTAAGGAACAAATAAATGGTAAATTAACTAAAACTTTAGAAGAATTGGAAGCTTCAAAAAGCCATATTAAAGCTTTAACAGGAGAACTTGATAATGAAATATATTTAATTAAAAATCTGAAAGAACAAATTCACAAAATTACCCAGGACAACTCACATTTGATAGAGTCTAAAGAACAGGTAAATAACTTGCTTCAAGAGACCAATGTTAAATTAAATGAAATATCAGAAGAATTGAAAATTTCTCAAAATAATGTTAAAGACTTAACAGATCAACTGGGCGCTGAAAACAATTTAACTAAAAGTCTTAAACATCGGATGAATAAAATTACCCTTGAAAATACTTCTTTGTTTGAAACTAAGGAGCAAATAAATGGTAAATTAAGTGAGACCTTAGAAGAATTGGAAGTCTCAAAAAGCCATATTAAAGATTTAGTAGGACAACTTGAGACTGAAATTAAGTTAACAAAAAATCTAAAAGAACGAATTCACAAAATTACCCAAGAGAACTCATGTTTGGTTGAGTCTAAAGAACAGATAAATAATATGCTTCAAGAGACCAATGTTGAATTAACCAAAATATCAGAAGAACTGAGAAGCTCTCAAAGTAATGTTAAAGATTTGACAGAGAAACTTAATACTGAAAAATATTTAACTATGAATCTCAAAGATGAGATAAATAAAATCAACCTCCATAACTCTTCTTTGATTGAAACTAAAGAACAAATAAATGTTGAATTAACTAAAACTTTAGAGGAATTGAAAGCCTTAAAGAATAATATTAAAGATCTAACAGAGAAGCTTGTAGATGAAATTAATTTAAGTAACATTCTCAAAGAAGAAATTCACAGTATTAAACAAGAGAACTCATGTTTGACTGAATCGAAAGAACAGATAAATAACATGCTTCAAGAGACCAATGGTAAATTAACCAAAATATCAGATGAACTAAGAAGCTCTCAAAGTATTGTTAAAAAGTTAACAGAAAAACTTGAGGTTGAAATTAATTTAACAAAAAATCAAAGCGAAGAAATTCTGAAAATTACCCAGGAAAAGTCACATTTGATTGAGTGTAAAGAACAAATAAATAATGTACTTGAAGAGAATAATATTAAATTTACTGAAATATCAGAAGAATTGAGAAGTTGTAAAAGTCATGTTAAAGATTTAACAGAAAAACTTGTTGCTGAAAACAATTTAACCAAAAATCTTAAAGATGATATAAATAAAATTACTCTTGAAAAATCTGCTTTGTTTGAAACTAAGGAACAAATAAATAGTTATTTAACAAAAACTTTAGAAGCATTGGAAGTATCAAAAAGCCATATTAAAGGTTTAGCAGGACAACTTGAGGATGAAATGAATTTAACTAAAAATCTAAAAGAAGAAATTCGCAAAATTACACAGGAGAACTCACATTTGGTCGAGTCTAAAGAACAGATAAATAGCAAGCTTCAGGAGACCAATGTTCAGTTAACTGAAATATCAGAAAATTTGGTAAGCGCTCAAAGTCATGTTAAAGATTTAACAGAAAGACTTGATACTGAAAACAATTTAACAAAGAATCTCAAAGATGAAATAAATAGAATAACTTTAGAAGAATTTGAAGCCTCAAAAAGCCATATTAAAGAATTAACACAAAAACATGAGGATGAAATTAATTTAATAAAAAATCAAAAGGAAGAAATTCAAAAAATTAACCAAGAAAAAGAGCAAATAAATGTTAAATTAGCAGAAATATCAGAAGAATTGAGAAGCTCTCAAACTCATGTGAAAGATTTAACTGAAAAACTTGATACTGAAACCAATTTAATTAAGAATCTCAAAGGTGAGATAAATAAAATCGCCCTCGAAAACTCTTCTTTGTTTGAAACTAAAGAGCAAATAAATGATAAATTAACTAAAACGTTAGATGAATTGGAAGCCTCAAAAACACATATTAAAGATTTAACAGAAAATCTTGAGACTGAAATTAATTTAAATAATAATCAAAAAGAAGAAATTCGTAACATTAACCAAGAAAAAGAGCAAATAAATGTTAAATTAGCTGAACTATCAGAAGAATTGCAAAACTCTCAAAGTCGTGTTAAAGATTTAACAGAAAAGCATGAGAATGAAATCAATTTAATAAACAATCAAAACGAAGAAATTCACAAAATTACTCAAGAAAAGTCACATTTAATTGAGTCTAAAGAACAAATAAATAAAGTTCTTCAAGACACCAAAATTAAACTAACTGAAACATCAGAAGAACTGAGAAGCTCTCAAACTCATGTAAAAGATTTAACTGAAAAACTTGATACTGAAACCAATTTAATTAAGAATCTCAAAGATGAGATAAATAAAATCACCCTCGAAAACTCTTCTTTGTCTGAAACTAAAGAGCAAATAAATGATAAATTATCTAAAACGTTAGATGAATTGGAAACTTTAAAAAAACATATTAAAGATTTAACAGAAAATCTTGAGACTGAAATTAATTTAAATAATAATCAAAAAGAAGAAATTCGTAACATTAACCAAGAAAAAGAGCAAATAAATGTTAAATTAGCTGAACTATCAGAAGAATTGCAAAACTCTCAAAGTCGTGTTAAAGATTTAACAGAAAAACATGAGAATGAAATCAATTTAATAAACAATCAAAACGAAGAAATTCACAAAATTACTCAAGAAAAGTCACATTTAATTGAGTCTAAAGAACAAATAAATAAAGTTCTTCAAGAGACCAAAATTAAACTAACTGAAACATCAGAAGAACTGAGAAGCTCTCAAACTCATGTAAAAGATTTAACTGAAAAACTTGATACTGAAACCAATTTAATTAAGAATCTCAAAGATGAGATAAATAAAATCACCCTCGAAAACTCTTCTTTGTCTGAAACTAAAGAGCAAATAAATGATAAATTATCTAAAACGTTAGATGAATTGGAAACTTTAAAAAAACATATTAAAGATTTAACAGAAAATCTTGAGACTGAAATTAATTTAAATAATAATCAAAAAGAAGAAATTCGTAACATTAACCAAGAAAAAAAGCAAATAAATCTTAAATTAGCTGAAATATCAGAAGAATTGCAAAACTCTCAAAGTCGTGTTAAAGATTTAACAGAAAAACATGAGAATGAAATCAATTTAATAAACAATCAAAACGAAGAAATTCACAAAATTACTCAAGAAAAGTCACATTTAATTGAGTCTAAAAAACAAATAAATAATGTTCTTCAAGAGACCAAAATTAAACTAACTGAAAAACTTGATACTGAAACCAATTTAATTAAGAATCTCAAAGATGAGATAAATAAAATCACCCTCGAAAGATCTTCTTTGTTTGAAACTAAAAAGCAAATAAATGATGAATTAACTACAACGTTAAATGAATTGGAAGCCTCAAAAAAACATATTAAAGATTTAACAGAAAATCTTGAGACTAAAATTAATTTAATTAATAATCAAGAAGAAGAAATTCGTAAAATTAACCAAGAAAAAGAGCAAATAAATGTTAAATTAACGAAAACTTTAGACGAACTAGAAAATTTGAAAATGTGTAATAAAGATTTAATAAAATCTAAAAGCATGATTCAAGAAACCAATTTGAAATTAACCGAAATTTCTGAAGAAAATGAAAGATATGCCAAACAAGTGGTAGATTTAACATCAAATATTTATCAATTATCAAATAGTCTTCAAATGATTATTAACGAAAAGAAAGTTATTTCCAACTTTTTAGATTTAAATAACAACGAACTTCAAAAAATCATTCAAGAGAAAGATGTTATTTTAGAAGCTCTTGAATTGAGTAACAAAGACGTAGAAAAACTTCTTGCAGAGAAAGAACAGTCTCTTGAAGAGAATCAAGATCTAACAATAATAAATTCTGAATTATTACATTCTTTAGATACTATTAAAGAAGATTTAAATAAGTTAATAGAAGAAAAAAATTATTTGCTGGATCAAATTGAAAAATTAACCCAAGCAAAAGCCTCTTTTTCGGAACAGCTGGATCAAGTATCCCAAGAAAAGGCAGATTTGCTTAAAAAAAATTACGAGAGCTCGGAGTATATCAAAGATCTCTTGCAAAAACTTCAATACCTAACTGATGAAAACACAGACCTAGTAGGAAAATTTACTACACTATCAAATGATCTAGAAGAAAAATCAAAGGAAAATCAGATGTTACAATCATCTTGTAAAGATGTGAAGAAACAATATGAGGAAAAATCTGAACTTTTGGACAAATTATCTGAAGAACACAAGGATATTTTTGATATTGTAGACAGATTATCTCAAGAAAAGGCGGAAATGATGGACACTATTGATAGTCTTTCAGAGGAAAAACAGCAGCTACATAAAGCTTTAGAAGACCTCAATAACGAAGTAGAGGAGTTAATGCATAACAAAAACAAATTGAAAGAATGTTTGGATCTAAGAGAAAAAGAACTCCAAAAGGTTAAGAAAGACAGAAATGAAATCCTTGAAGATCAGACTAATATAATGAAAGAAACTGAAAGTAACTTATTACTGGCTCGCCAAAGTGCTGTAGAAGTAAAGAACGATCTACTCAAGCGGATAGAAATTGCAGAAAAAGAAAATGAATTACTTAGAAAACAAATGGAGCAAGACAGCAAAAAGCTAAAAGAATCATATTTATCTGTTGTTACGTCCAATAAAAAATTAGAATTAGAAGTAATTAATTTAAGAAATAAAATTAAACAACTAGGTGAACTTTCAACACTTAAAGAGGCTTATGAAAAATTGTTAGAAGAAAATAACAGAATAATGACAGAAATTGATACTGTTAAATTTAAGAGATCCAGAGATCGGGAAGAATTTGTGATTCTTTTAAAAAAGGAACGTGAAGAAGCTGTTTTCAGAGAAAATAAAAGAGTTAAAGAAGTTAGAAATGATTGGGAAGAAAAATTGGAGAAAATGAAAGAGAAAATGGTAAGGTTTTAATACAGTAAGTATATGCAAGTACAGTTTTTGTATTTTAGTTGAAGTTATATCAAGAAGAGGTCAACAAGGAGATGATGAAAGTTAAAGTGGACCAAAGTCAAACTGTAAGTATAAGTACATTTATAGTTCAGTCTATCTAAAATATAGAATCAAACGAAATGCTAACAAAAGAGTCTGGGACAAAATAATGTACAAAAAGTATGCATGGCTCAATTAACCAATATTTTATTGAGTTTTCTCATTTGTTGCCAAGCGTTTTTTAAATGAGATGGTCCATTATATATAAATAAAATTTGTCACTTTTAAGAATTAATTCCATTGTTATGTTGGGATTATCCTCTTCCTCTTAATCGATTATTATGTATTAATCGGCGTCCTCGTCATTACACAGATTAATTATAAGCTCGCCATTTGCTAAATGAATAAAACTTTTTATCCCTGTTATTCATCTTCAATCTTCTGCATGTTCATATATTAAAAATTTTGTAGTAGAAACGATTTAAATTCCACTAAGCAGTGATATTATTGTACATATCAAATAAATAAATAGGAAGTTGTTCCTACCTGGATTGTCAATTCCTTTGTGTAATGGACTTCATTACATTGTAATAATTTTTAACCTTTTTTCATTTAAATATTTTTTTTTCCTGTAGTTATAATATACCTATCCTATCCCCCCAACTTTTAATCTTATACTCATTCAAGCGTTATGATTTTTTATGTTAATATTCAATTTGTTTGTAGTATATATGGTCTGAAGATGGCTTATGAGCCAAAACTAGTCGGGACCTAACTTATAAAATATATATTTTGGTATATGATTTTAAGTTTAATTTCATTTAATTGAACACTGGACCACATGTATTATATGGATAACCTCTTGGATTTAAATAAATAAGTATACATTTATATTTTTAGATTTGTCATCTAAAGACGATTGAAGATCTGAGAAATGATCTCTTTGAAGCCAAGCAAAGAATACACCTGCTAGAAGCTCATCGAGAAATGATAAAAATCAACGAAGCCAGTTCGCAAAGAAGCACCTCTTCTAGAGAATCATTGACAATTTTAAGAAATAGAGAAGCACAACGTGAATCAATAAGAGGCAGCGTAACCTCTTTACGATCAATTGGTCTGGAACAGGATGCAAGAAGTAGGGAACAAATGATTAAAAAAGGTATATAAATAAAATTACTATATTTTTAGTAGTATTAAATTTCGGTTATTATTTTTTAGTTAATAGTGTATCCGCTTTACCAAACAACGCGTACCGAGAATGTAATGACAGAAGAATGGCAACTTTGCCTCGTTCAAATTTTGCAGAAATTCAAGAAACGATTACAATATCCCGAAGAACGTCTTTGGGTAACGTTCCGAATTTAGAAATGGAAGATGAAGGCGACGATTTCAATAATAAATATTTAGCAGATTTAAAGGCGGGAAAATGCAGAGTTGAAAGTCATGCGAGAGTGTCTGAGTTGGCATGGAGAAATTCGATGGTTCCTCCCCACTTGAAATCCTCATATCCGGCCGAAACTCAATTTGTTAGTCCGACAAGGTTTAAAGAAGATGACCTTAAGGTTAATATTTTTATATCTCTGAAATATTGTTTTGAATTTACATAAATTAGACTAGTTAGTTTATTTAGATCAGAAAAATCAACTTAATGATAAAAAAACTTAAAAAATTGAGTTGAAGTGAAGTTTAGGAAAAATTTAAGAATAAAAATAACGTTAAATAACTAAAACATATGTATAGAATCACTCCTAAAAATACCAGTAAAGCTACTGGACTTTTTAGAACAGAATTTGTACATCTACTTTAATTGTTTAATGTTATTTTTCGATTTGTGAATTAAAAAAAATGTAGACTTAGAATAGAAGGGAGACAATATTTAGTTAATGCCAATTATACTTTCTGATTTTCTCTTATCAACTTTCAGTTTCTACTTTGATGCTAGAATTCTGTTTCTAATTATTTGGTTCTTCTTCATCTTAGTTGGGATGAGTTGTATTTTGTAAAACCTAATTTTTTAGGGATGGATTTTCTTGAGCCCTTTTCTATTTTCTTTTAATAATTCAACCCCTCTTTGTATGCTTACTATTTTAAATGCATATTTTTAAATTTGGCTGTTGATATGATTACAAAACTTCCGTTAATAACCAATAAGAAATGATCAACATACAAAAGTTATATTTTATATCAGTGTGCAGCTGGAACATTCAATTTGCTAATCTCCAAATTAATTAATCATATTTATAGAATAGCACATAGCGAGTGTGCGTTGATAATAAATACTCTGGCTTGAGTGAAATTGTCTCTGCAGTTCCTCTAATTTATTGAGATCATCCTGTTAGTGTGTCTGTCTGTGAGAGCTCTTAGCCATGTAGCTCAAAGTGGACTCGACATATGGGAGTTACTCTGAATAAGTAAGTTTACCTTCAGAGGTTTACACATTTTTATAGTATACATTAGACTTGCCAACAGTTTTAAATACTATAGAGATTGTTGACTTATTCTAATAGGCATACCATATCAATCAATCCTTCTAAAACAGTAGTCCTTTTGTTTGGAAACAAAAACTTCAGGCATAACATCCTGAATAATATGAATATCTAATTGAACGATACAAATTTAGTTATTTCTGATACTGCAAATAATAGGTTTAACTATAGATACTTCTCTTAGATTCAAGACTTATGTAAATATTTTATTACGGTTACTTTTTTCTAATATATTTCAAATCAAGAAAAAACTTAAGAATCCTTGCTTTTATCCCTTCTAAATTGTTGTAACATTATCTACTATCCATGTCTTGATAAATGTACACAATATGGACTTCAGCGAGTGTAAAATACTTGTTTTAGATTCTTATTGAATCTGAGGAAATATGATTACATTTATCAATACATTCTGCAGTTAAAGTGGCTCAAGGTGTCGCAATATATTAAAACACCATTTTCAAAGTTCGCCAACCCATAATTATCAATACCACTGAATAGATTTAGAAAAGTCGTTAAAAATGAACTGCCGAATAAGCAAGACTAGTCACATTGTTCTCACGTTGCTAGCTTTTTTTATAATTTTATAATGCAGTACTGAGCTATGTTCAAGTTACGCAAATATTTAATGCACGTTCACATTTGAATCAAATATTTCCAGCAAATTTTATTTGCCAAGTCTGAGGCAGATATAAATTTATTTTGTCATTTCAGTTTTAGTTGTCGCAAAATGATGATTTGTTTTAAAATTTAAAATGAATAAATTTATTGATTCTTTGTCTTGTCTCGGCTGCATTCCATGTAATTTGATAGTGAAAAGTCCATTTGTAATCATCATCGTCGTGATTTTTGGGTTCGGAAATGTTCTTTTTCAATATCTTAAAATGTAATAAAATAGCTCCATCAAGCTGGCAGTGAAAGGTTAGCGGAATCAAAAAAATGCACTGGAATTAGTTGCTAATTAGTTGCTAAAGAAACGATTTAGTTGCTCATACCGGTCACGAGAAATCGCAAATTCCGCTAGCTTTATATAAAGGTAGCGGAAAAATTTGAACAACCTTGGCGAAATTGAAAGAAAAATACATTCAAATTAGTTGCTAATTAATTGCTAATTAGTTACCAAAGAAACGATTTAGTTGCTCATACCGGTCACGAGAAATTGCGAATACCGCTAGCTTTATGTAAAGGTAGTGGAAAAATTTGAACAAAGTTACCGAAATCGAAAGAAAAATACACTCAAATTAGTTGCTAATTAGTTACCAAAGAAGCGATTTAGCTGCTCATACCGGTCACAAGAAATCGCGAATACCGCTAGCGTTTTATAAATGTCCGTAGGAATTTGATTTCGAAAGCGATCTGATAATTGTGAGTCTACTTCCAACATTAAAAAAAATGTCAAAAATTCATATCTCAAAGACGCAAAAATCAAAAAAAAAATTAAAATTTATTTATGCTCCAGAATTTTTTTGACAAAAACTTGTGTTGTTATCGACTCTGAAGTCTTAAACACCCCTTCTATCATCTCACGTCCTATGGACATTGATGTCAGAAACACCCTGTACTTGAAATATAAAAACAAAATTTTAGTTGATCACTTTGACAGTGCAGAAATTCTGCATTGTCAAATAATGAGCAAATATTTGACATGAGTTCACACTGGTCAAATATATGACCAAAATTCTTTGCTTCAAATTCGATCAAACAAGATGTTGCAAATATTTTTTCTTTATTTGACGTCTGTTCACATTTGAGACAATTTATCTGACGCAAAAGTTTCAAATATTTGACTAGTTTGAACGTAGCTTTACTATTTTGTATTTTTTCTCTTCTACTAATGATCAAATAAGTATTATTAAAATTGTAAAATATTTTCTGTTTTCATTTTATATTATGAACTGAAAAGGTTAAGAGTTCATGAGTAGTTATTTAACTAATATTCCCCCTTCAGTCGATTTACTATTGATTATTATCTGATCCATCTCTATTAAACAATGCAATACAATATGACTTTTAAGGTATTATCCTTGCATTTTTTAGGCTGGTGTCGTAGAACCGCGCCAAAAAAAGGATTTTGGAACAACTTCATATAAAAAACCTGGACCACCGACTCCAAGTAAAAATGGTGGAAGATCTCTACAAAGTAACGAAATTGTACCTCTAAGGGAACATAATACACCCAAAAAAAGTACTCCCAGTCGAATTAAATCATTGTTTATGGGAAGAACCCTTTCCAGAGAAAACACAGAGGTAACTACATCTTAATTTTGCAATTCGACTTTTTTTAATAAGAATTTTATTGATACTGAATAATAGTTTAGAAATTACGTTTCGGTAGTTGTTTTTGTTGTGAAAATTTTTCGTTTTATTTCAGAACCAGGACAGTCCGAAAAAACGCAGTATATTTCGGAAACAACGCTGAGAGTAATAATTCGTTTTACATATTGTTTATTCTTATTTTATTAAATTTTTTAATATCATTCACTCTGGTTTAGTGATCCAAACCCAATGTTAATTATTTTGTGATGTTTTATTGTATTATCTAATATGTATTTTTTAACAAAACATTTTTAAACTATGACTTATATAATGATAATAATAATAAACGTCTTTATTTGTACATAAATACAATTATTGCACAATTTGCTTGGGCGAGATTTAACCTAAGGCTACCCTTACATCTTACCCTTTAATTAAGGCTAATATGAGTAAACTCAATAGAAATAAACATCATAGATGATATCAAATTACTGAGATAACAAAAGTTGTTGCTTTACGGATGTTTTAAACTTTTTAAGAGTATGCAGCTGTTTTATATTGTTGTTAGGATTATTGTAGAGGGCAACTGCATTATAAGAGAAGCTACGCTGGAAGCTTGCAGTAGAATGTTATGGCATTGTTAATGTAAAATTATTTTTTATATTGACATCGTGTGCAGTTTCGGCTCCTCACCAATTTATCCAGCAAATAGCACTAGAAATATTTCCTGTTTCTCTAACAATTTTTTAAATTTTACAATTAATTGCCCGTTCTCAGTAATTATTTTTGAATCTGACAACAGTGCCCTGAGGCTAAATTCTTCAAACTCTGTGTATATCTCAAACCCTAAACTCGTGTTACTCTACACAGTTGCCGTTTTTTCAACCAGTCAAATTGCTAAATACCGTAAAAAATAGCTGAAATGGCAACCCCCCAGTAGGCTAGCTGCCTGCCTTTTTTTCAGTTCAGTACGGACGGTGGTATCCGACACATGTGTGTTGCTTAGGTCACCATTCCTGTCACGTCGGCATCAAACGAATTAAAACTTGCGAAATACAATGGGCCAAAATCGTTTATACAATGTTAGTTTAATATCTATTGAAAAAACAAAATGATTTTATGATATTATTGATCATTTTTCGCAAACCAAAACCGTAGAATTCCGTTAATATATAAAAAAAAGTTATTAAGAAAAAGAAAAGAAAATATATTAAAAATCCAAAAAAAAAATAAAAAACAAAATGAACAAAACAATTTTTTGGCAAGAGATACTATACCACGTTGGTTCTTGCTGGGCAACAATTAATTTTGTCACTGAAGTAGCTGGGTACGGCCGCTGCGCAAACGTTAAATTAATTGGCTGAAGAGTATAGTTTTACAAAAACGTTTTATATCCAGCCTCCTCTCTTAAAAAGTTCACGAGCCGCCACTGATCGTGTGTCGAAGTACGGAATATTAATTTGCTACTTAAATGGTGGTATTAAATTCTTTAAAATTTTGAAAACTAGAGAAAGAAATACTTATTTAAATAAGTTGTTGACATTTAGCCAACCAGTTTTGGAAAAAGCCTGCGAAATATGATCAAATTTCCCGAGATTATTAACGAAGCTACAACATGTATTTTGCATATAATTTGAAGGCGATTTTTGTTTGTTGCTGTCAAACAAGGATAGTAATCAGATAGAGCATAACGTATTTCAGGAATTACCAAACTTTAGTAGTCTAAGTGCACAATAACATTTATCATTCGTCAAAAAAAATTCCTAAAGTACATACAAAAATTAAATATTCTACATGGTTGGATAATGAAAAAATGGGGATTTCAAAAATTAAATAAAAAGTACAGGTTCGTATTTAAAGAAAATAGTTGAGGGTGGCCCTTCAAAGACGAAACGTTGTTTTAAAAAATTGGATAGGCTATATTAAGCGGTATTTGATCTGCAGTAAAAAAACGTTATAAAGTATTTTTCTATCTTTAAAAATTAAGGTGTTTATTAAATAAAACAAAAATCGTCGATTTCGATTTTTCCCAAATATCTCGGAAATCGGACCTGATATTTTAATTTTGAAAAACCAAATAAATCATCTTAAAAATACACATCTTTTTCCCCGTTTAACCGATATTGCGGTTTGCGAGATCTCTGTATACGCAAATTAAATCCGGTCCACCCTGTATAATAATGATACCTCACCGCAAACTCAATTAAGATTTATGAATAAAATACTCTCATATCAGGTTTCATAGTAAAAAGGTTTTATTGATTTATTCTTTTAACACACTAAATATAAATATAAAAATTTATTTTTCATTGAAATTTTCACTTCCACAACATGGTTACATCTCAAGGATATTTTCCTTAAGCAGAGCATCGCCACTCATTACTGAGGATTTAGGAAAATTAGCTTTCACTATTATTTTATAGAAGTACATATTAATAAAAGTTTAAAGTTAACGGTGGCTGCAATGCTCCGCTAAGCATCGAGCCCTAAGGAAAATATCCTTCAGATAGAACTGAACAATAAAAAACTAGAAACAAAGTGCTATTCGTGTCTGTAGATGCGAATAACTGGATTTAGATGAGGGGCGTCAGTACTGATGATGTTTCCGATGCCGATGGATACGACGACAATATTTATGTGTGATATCGAAATAAATATTCTCATATTATTCAATAATTTTTTTTCATGTAGCATAGTGTAATTAAAGAGAGAATTCGGTTTTGCCCTTCATTTTGAAATGGTGCTTGGACAAACAAAAATCTTTGGTGGAATGCACGAAAAAAACTTTCAAATTTCAAAAAAGGGCGTGCCAACTTCACATTATCCCAATTTTTTAAAATTTATATAATTAATTATAATTAACCGGTGGGTGGACAAACAAAACTAATTGGTGGGCAAAGAACAAATAACACCTTTGCGGTTGAATTTTTTTTTTGCAATTTGTGGGTGCCAAGAGTAAAATTTGTAAAAAAAGTTTTTGGCCACCATTTTGAAACGAAGGGTGGACAAACGAAAATAATTAGTGGACAATTGATGGACAAACGAATGCACACAAAATCTTCGGGAAATTCGCAAAAGTGGGTGCCTACTTTACTGACCTTTGGATTGGAACACACATGTAAAGTTGTATTCTTATCATCAAAGTTAGCCATGATACCCAATAGATAAGATCATGAATTTTGTCAGCATGATTATCTTATCTCCGATATATAAGTGTCATAAAAGTACATTCACGATAACATGAATGTGATTGAGAGGAAGCAATGTTGTTATAGAAAACTGAAGATTGTTGTGAGAAATTACGACTCCTAAAATTAAATCGATCAAAAATATTTCTATGCAGGATCCTTGGTAACCAACTTACTCTTAGGCGCCCAGATGTTCCACTTGTGTATAAAACAAGAGCAGCATAAAAACTTGTAGGTGAGCCACCTTCCAAATCGGCATGAGAATTATAATTTATCTAGTACATGCAAGGTACAGTTTGCGTACATTGTTAGGGCGAAGAGAACTGAGATGGACACCTATAATAATAAAATACAACTATTAAAAAAAGCATAAATTAACACAATAATTCAGCATCAATATATTGTCTTAAATTACAATCATATCATATTATTATCATACTATTCTTCATAATTTTGTTGAATGTAATTTAATGATAATGATAAATAATTACTTGTTCTGTTAACATTTATTTGGCTAAATTGAAAAGAAAGATAATTGTTTCCTAGCCGCAACATTTTTTTTAAATTTAGTAAATTAGGTTCAGATATTGTAAAGTATTCAGAAAAAATAATTTTGATCACATATCTGAAGAAGTTTTTGGCTCATATATAGTAGACCATAACTATGGTTAAATTATTTATTTCAAACTAATATACTTAGATTTTGTATTTAAAATAATTCATGAAAATATCATTTGATCAGATCTTGAAAGTATTTTACTAAATTATACTAAGTAGCTAGAAATCTAAGGAATTCAAATTTGTTTAAAATTTTGTTCCGCAGTACTAACTATAGTCAAAATAATTAGATTATGGACATATCCATCTAGTCATATATTTTCTGTAGTTGTGCATAAATGCTGGTACTATTATATCACCGATAAAAAATTCCAAGAAACTATTCTTTTTAATAGGTATTTACATAACAAGTTCCGAAAGTGACATTTTATGGGACAAGTAGGTGAGTCCCATAAAATCAATTTTGGATCTGTTATGTACAATTTTTTTAACAAATTGTTGTCAAAATAAAAATCAAGTCAAATTTCTCCAAAAAGTCGCCTACAAAGATATTAAAAATCGTCTCGAAAGTACAAAAAATCGTTCCGAAAGTTGTACTTTCGCTCTAATAAATCATAGTGAAAGTTCGACAGCTGTAGAAAAAAATTTTTATTTCCCTTAAAACTTATAATTTAGCTGTACTTACCAATTTGTCATAATAAAATCACATAATAAACATCAATAGAGCACATAAACATCACTTTTGCGTTTGTGTGTCCATTACAAATTTTTGTAATTTCTTTGGATAACTGATTTGCACTCATAAAAATAATGACATATGTATATTTGGCTTCTCAATCTCCAAGTGCTGGGAATTGTTAAAACCTGAACCAGTGGGTAAAATATTAGGTACAAAAACTTCATGAATTAGTCGATATCTTCTTAAAAAATTTAATATTGAATTTGTTCCATGTCTTTAGCAAGGACATTTTTATTTCTGATAATCTCATGCCCGTAAACTGCAGGATAACCCAGATATTTTCGATTCTAATTCAAATGTCACAAGATAATTTTACGATAATAATATAATGTTTTCATAGCAAATGTAAGTCAGTATCAGAAATTCTATGATTAATTAACACAATTTATACTTCTTAAATTCCAATCACCAATCTACTAAAATTAAATCGGAAAAGGCTGAATTTCTTCAACTTATACAAATATTGAAAACCCAAGAACTTTCAATTAGCGCAAAAATAAATGTAACCCTATAAATGTTTTTTTTTTATTCATGTAATCTACGAGATTTTATCGTTGCATAGCACAAACTTGTTCTTTAACCTCGTCAAGTTGTTGAGCAGCTTTTAACATAGATTCATGTTGATATCCCAAACTATTACAAAGCAACTGTAACTTTTTTAAGTTATTTTCACAATTTTCCATGGCTTGTTCTTGTACAGCGAAATTTCGAGCCGAGTGCATTAATATCTAAAAATACATCTTTATTATATTTTTAAATTAAGTTTGTTGTTCAATTATTTTACCTCTATGCTTTTAGATCCTCTGGTGATTTGTCTAGCAAGAGATGAAATATTATTAACGTTTACTTGAACGCGATCGGCTAGTCTCATTTTAGAATCAGCAAATAAAGATCTTGCACTAGTACTACTAGCAGATGCCATAATATCAGATGTGTCTTTAAAGATTATCGAAATTATTTACGAATAAAAAGTTTATTGCATTGTATTTAAGCCATCCAAATAATAATAAACACACGATGAAAATGTACAAGAGTCTCCGGAGAGGAGTTATTTGGCTGACAACGTTGCCAAATTTTCATTTATAAATATTCATTCGATATAGTCTCAGAGTAAATATATATATTCTATCCTTTTTTATTAAGCCAACATCTAGTTCACTTTTGTTGACATCGTCCTCTAGAAATTCCATAATTGTACTTTCTAGCAGGATAATTTAAAATCATACATTAAATGGTTTACAGTTTATGAGTTGATTTGTGTTATTTTTGTAGTGTTATATAGGTCGTACCATTGTCTGAATAAAGACAACGGTCGTACTAAATATTTTGGTAAACATATTATCAACTATTTTAAGTGATTTTCTTGAGAGATTGTTAACCATGAGAAAGAAATGTGAAAAATGTGGTGCTTTTCTCAAGCCATTAGATAATCAATCTTACACACTTCACAAGTAAGTTAGGAAAGTAGTTTTTGAATAATTTAAAATATATTTTCATTATTATAGGTTCCCTGTTGATGAATCAAGACGAGTACAGTGGCATGTTTAATGCTCTGGATTTTTATCAATACAATTTGATAAGATTTGATAATTTTTTATTTTGCTTCCTTTCTTTTTATGTTATGTACCATTCACATTTTCTTATGTTATTCGCATGTACTCCTTACTGTAAACAAGGTTTTAGAAGCAATAAAAAATATTATTCATTTGACTCCATTATTAAATACGTACATTTAATATAGATTTACAAGCATTTGCTATGTATTAATGTTAATATTTATCATAAAAAAAATGTGAATGGTACATAACATAAAAAAGAAAGGAAGCAAAATAATAGTATATTGTTTAACGAGTGTTGAAAATAGCACTTTTCACACGAGTTACACACTATACTTTTCCTATGGCTGCCACTTTATTTTCTAAATTTACAATAAATTTGAATTTATTTTAATGAGAAATGAAAACTGTCAGTAGTGACGGTGTCCGCATGCTAGATTTCATCTCAATTCATTGATACATGTTATGTTATTATGAGTAGTTGTACTGTCATTTTACTTTGCACACTGCGTGCGTAAACGTTTACACACGCTATTTGAAATTTACGTTTTTCGAGGCAAGTTGACAGTGCATTTTTGTTTATTTTCTAAGCAGCCGTAGGAAAAAAATTATTAAATCTTATCAAATTATATTGATCCAAATTCAGAGCATTACACACCACTGTACTTGTCTTGATTCATCAACAGGGAACCTATAATAATGAAAATATATATAAAATTATTGAAAAACTATATACTTTCCTAATTAACTTACTTGTGAAGTGTAAGATTGATTATCTAATGGTTTGAGAAAAACGCCACATTTCTTTTTCATGGTTAACAACCTCTCAAGAAAATCACTTAAAATTGTTCAAAATGTTTACAAAAATATTTAGTACGACTGACCTATAACATTACAAAAATAACACAAATCAGGTCACAAACTGTAACTATTTAATGTATGATTTTAAATTATCCTGATAGAATTAAAGTACGCTTATGGAATTTCTAGACGACGATGTCAACAGAAGTAAACTAGATGTTGGCTTAAAAAAAAAGGATAGAATGCCCTCTCATATATTTACTCTGAGGTTTTTTCCCATTAAAAATGTGCTAAATTTAGTACCATTGTAGTAAACGTGACAACACCGACCGAGATATTTAAGTATATAGAGTGAAGATAGGAACACAAAAGTTTTAACTTCAAATGTCAGTATGTGAAGCTTTTCATTTTGGCATAGAAATTGTTGCTGTTGTAGCCCTAAAAGCCAGTCCTTAGATAGAAAAGAGGAATAAATTAACCTGAAGTTAATAATTTGACGTTTATTTGTATATTGTAATTGTAATCTATTCCTATTCTGAAATCGGAGACTGTATTAAAATGGATCCTGCTTTATTAAAAGAAAGAGAATTATTTAAAAAGAAGGCCCTAACGACTCCTACGTAAGTAACGAATTTCAATTTTAATTACACTTTTTAGATATAAATTTTAGGGTAGAGAAGAAAAAAACAGAATCCAAATCTGGGCCTTCCAAAGATGAAAAGAAAAAATCTAAACCAATCAGTAGCGTTAGTAGTGCTCCTAAACTTGACATTAGTACGTAAGTAATTGAAATAATTACGTTCTAAATCAGTTACTGACTTTATTTTTGGAAGGTATAAAACATCAACTGGAAGTTCCCAATATCGGTTCGGAGTGTTAGCGAAAATTGTTAAACATATGAGAACGCGACACCAAGAAGGTGAAACACATCCGTTAACATTAGAAGAAATATTAGATGAAACTAATCAACTTGATGTTGGTGCTAAAGTTAAACTAGTAAGTTAAGTTTATTCTAGAATTTGTATTAAACTATACCTAATGTTATTTTCCTTTTAAGTGGTTGCAGACTGAAGCTCTTAGAGACAATCTTAAAATAGAAGTAACACTTGATGATAAGTTTACATTTAAATCATTGTACAAGTTAAAAGATAGGAAGAGTTTATTAAAATTGCTAAAACAACAAGATTTAAAGGGACTTGGTGGAGTTTTACAAGAAGATGTTCAAGAATCACTACCTCACAGCGAAAAAGCTTTAAGGGTAATTCTATTATTTTTTTATTAGGTATTACATTATTGTCAATTCTAGTTTTTTACTTACAATTAAAATATTACAGATATTACAAAATCAAAATGAAATTTTATTTATTGCAAGACCTATGGATAAAAAGAAAGTATTATTTTATAATGATAGAACAGCATCCCTACCTATAGATGAAGAATTTCAAAAACTATGGAGATCTGTAGCAGTAGATGCAATGGATGATGCGAAAATAGAAGAATATTTAGACAAGCAAGGTATGTATTCACTAGATATCTGATCTTTCAAATCTTTTTTAACATGTCAGCCAATGTATTTGTTATCAACTTATGATAAACTCATAAAATATTTCTGTTTTAGCTCCTTCTATTTTAACTTTTTAATAATATTAAAACTCTACCATATATTATGTCTTTTCCACTAAGTTGGCATTTTCTTTTCTTGCATATTTGACTGATTATTTCAGTAATTTAATCCTTTATTTTGTTAGTCTATACATTTATCCTCACTTATTGATATTCTAAAGTTATATTGATGCTTTTAAACTCAAACATTAATAGTTATTTAACGCGTGAGCGAAGCGAACGCGTTAATGTTCGAGATTGTTAATCGCCATTTTAGTTCACGAGTTCGTTACAGAACTTTTCCATCGACAGTACTTTTCAAAAATAAAGATATCTTATTTAAAACATATATAGAATTGACGGATAGTACTAACACACCTACTTGATTTCAAACGTCACTGCCAATATAAATGTATAAGAGCGGTGTACATTGGGTTACATATAATAAAATTATTGATTAATAGAAAATCATTCATTAATATGTGTCATTAATCAACGATTTTGAGTGGGTTAAAATACATCATAAATGGACGGTCGACTGAAAATTAAAATGACTTGATTTCAATTCTCCAAGGTTTTCACATTGACATGCTTCGTGTTTGCTAACAAATCCTTAGATTTCTTCTCTAACAATTTGAAATATACTATGGATATTCTGAAACATATTTTGAAATGTCTAATTCATATTAAATGATATACAACCAAATCAATTTGAATACCTGGTTATAGTTTATAATTTTTTTATTTCACATCGAAGGTCATAATCCATAATGCACAAGAAAAATTAATGACCTAAATATAGTTTTTCTTTGAATCGCAAGTTTTTTTAATTTAAAAGCGAAAAATATATTGTCGGACAAATATATTGGGCGTTTTGGCTCGTCCGGTAGCCCATGCATGGCAAAGTTATTTTAGTTAATTTAGTACTTCACAGCTGATTTTTACAGAATCATTTAATGAAAATATTGAAAATTAATGGGTAACCTTGTCTGACAAATTTTTAGAGGGGTACTTAACGCCTCCTAACACAGAATTTTCCAAATTAAACATTTGTCTGACTCGCCATAAAAACATATATACGAAGTATTAATGGTTAGGTTATCACAAACTTTTATAGACGTGGGCCCGAGGCCTATCATATGTATTTGATAAAAAAATTGTGTTACAACAAATTAATTTTTTTATATATTCCAGGAATTCGCTCGATGCAAGATCATGGTCTGAAAAAACAGGCTGCCCCAAAGAGGAAGAAACCTGGAACCCGCAAAAAAGTTTTCAAGAAACCTCGTGATAATGAGCATTTGGCTGATGTTTTGGAAACATACGAAAATGACACTTTAACTCAAAAAAATACCCTCTAATTTAATTTCTTTTTATCTAAATGGTGTTTAATCTGTAGTGTTGGGAGAATATGTATTTTTAATAAAAAATTATCTCATTTTGGAGTTTGAATATTTTTTTATCTTATTTGCTTTAGAAAATATGTGGGCGAATATTGATAGTATTGTTCAGTGATTCCTTCCTGTTACTGTTATTTATATATCTTTTGATTGTTAAATTTTAGTGTTTGCAGCAATTTATGCAAGGTTAGTAGTAAATTTATATATTTTGAACCTGTATATTCATCAAATCTGATTTTTTTCCTTCATCCTCCATCATATACTTGCTCTTATGTGTATTTTTGCTTATCATAAATGTATATTTTGTAGCAATGATTTGGAGACCTACTCTACATTTTTTCTTCCTAATTACCTTATCGTTTGGTGATGAAAGAGGTCCAAGAGTTAAAAGAATAGTAGGTGGGGTTCCTGCATTAGAACCCAATGCAGATGATCCTACTATCTTTACAAACTTTGCCAGCAGGGCAGCCAGAGTTCACGGAGTGCATGAATACCCGCATTATGTTTTTAGAGGCATTAAATATGCCCACGCGCCTGTTGGAAAGTATAGATTTTTGGTAAATAATAATTATATTATACTTTAATTTATTTAATTAATATAATTTTTAGCGGCCACGAGAAAAGTTTCTAGAAGGTATACTAAATGCTACTATTTATGCTCCGCCTTGTATACAACCACGTCCAGGGACAAACCAGGTTATTGGTAGTGAAGATTGTCTAGCTTTGAATGTATTCACTCCAGAATTGCCTACGGGAACTGAAGGCAAGAACAATTTTATTTTGTAATTATATTTGATTAACGACTATTTTTATTACAGGACTTCCCGTTGTGGTATGGATCCATGGAGGAGGCTTTAGATATGGCTCAGCGTCACAATACGGGGTAAGAAAATTTGACTTATTGAATAAATCTTGAAATCTCGGGTTTTACAGGTTTCTGAAACCAATTTAGAACGGCGTTTGGTTTCTTTTTATTATTTAAATTATATGTTCAGTAACAGGGATAAAAGGCCTTATAATAGATCGTTGTCGATTATTGAACTTCAGGTAGAGACACCGAAACGTCAAGTTGCTATCTTCTAAACCGTAGGGGATATGAAGTTGATTAAATGGGCAAAAAGTTAACTATTTTGAAGAACATTACATTGTTCGAAAAAAGTCTACAGGGATTCTCACCTTTCTCGAGCTATACAGGGAAAACTAAAAATGCGATATTTGGTTTTCTGCGCACAGAATTTTTATTTAAAAAAATATCAAAAAATAGAAAAGGAAAATTTTATTGTATCTGAAATTTTCTACAAAAGTGCACTAATATATCTTTGATATGACGTTTCGTCCCTTAACAGCCACTATCAAGTTTTTTTTTCTAAATACGGACCCATCTTTTTTATTACAAATATTTATAAACTTAAATTCCAAATTCAGCGATATACCACACTTGTCATTTTAACGACGTTTTATCCAAAATAACTAACATCATCAGTGATAATAATTTTTAATTACGGTCCTGTCATAGTTCTTTTGTAAACTTGTTTTAATTTTGTCAAAATGAATGTAACATTATCTGACTATTTCAAAACGAATACGACAATAGGCATGATAAAGATAATAAAATATAATGAAGATTTAAAATCTCAAATCTGATGTTACCTGAATCCAATTTTTAATATAAATTTGTATTAAAAATTGTTTT
The DNA here is from genome assembly GCA_963243735.1 of Neocrepidodera transversa. Classification (NCBI taxonomy): domain Eukaryota; kingdom Metazoa; phylum Arthropoda; class Insecta; order Coleoptera; family Chrysomelidae; genus Neocrepidodera; species Neocrepidodera transversa. The sequence goes on along the minus strand of OY725340.1, from coordinate 23,292,082 downwards.
CATAATTCTCAAATCCTAAGTGTAGTAAATACCAATTTTATCCAAAAAAGGATTTGTTTCATTTGGAACAATTAAATAGCATCTCAGTCCTTTTACCATTTACCAAAAAATAAGGAATGCATGTAATAGCATTACATCCACCATGCTAGAAAATTGCCATAAAAATTGTATGGGCAGACAACAAAGAGGTCGTCAATTCGAGCATTTAATATAATAAGTCATTTATTTATTTTCTTTATTCGTTTCATTCTCTAACATCATTTCGTTATAAAATAAAAACTTTTTCTGCTTGCTAAAGGACCCCGCAAAATCCTTATGGAAATTGGGTGTTGGTGGATTTGTGTTAATTTTTGATATAATGTAGTCCATGGAATTCTGAACATATTTTAACCTTGTGCCAACCCCCAAATATGAACAGTTTTTCTGTTAGGGGGGGCTTAAATTCACATACTGCCCATAATGGAATATTTATTTTTGAAGATGGGAAAAATATTTTATTTTAGTTTATATTGCATAACAGTGTTCTTAAAAAATATATATAACCCCCACCCCATATATTCACCCCAACCCCTAGTAATAGAAATAAAAAATATTAATTATGGACTCAATTTAAAAATTTTGAGGGAATGTTTTAATAAGTTTAAAATATCGGTGGATTTTGCTGAATTTGTAGTATGATTTTGACCAAAAATTGATTGGGTACCAATCATCAAAAATAAACGGTTTTTGTGCTATAGGTTAAATTCACAATTTATTGCTCATTGTAGACCATTTATTTTTAAAGACGTCAATATTTTTAAATGGTTTAATTTATTAGGGTGTAAAAAAATAAATTGCATTTTTACAAAATAGAATTATTCAATATAAATTAGAATAAAGCATTTAAAAATATTGTTGCCCTCTTTACAAATAAATAGTCTATTTGAGTACATTGTGAATTTAACCGCCTAAACCGTTCATTTTTGATGCTTGGCACCCGATCAATTTTTGGTCAAAATCAAATGTACTATATTATACTAAAAATTCAGAAAAATCGACCGATATTTTGAAATTATTAAAACATTCCATAATTTTTGAAGTCAGTCAGCAATTAATAATTGTTTATTTCTTTAAATAGGGGTTAAATAGGGGAGTATTTTTTTAAGAACACTGTCATGCAATATAAACTATAATAAAATATTTCAAAATATTTTTCCCGTCTTCAAAAATAAATAGTTCATTATGGGCAATATGTGAATTTACCTCCCCCCCCCCCGCAGAAAAACTGTTCATATTTGGGGGTTGGCGCAATGCGTTAACATATGTTCAGAATTCCATGGACTGCCTCATATCAAAAAATAAAACAAATCCACCGAGACCCAATTTCCATAAGGATTTTGCAGGGTCCTTTCTACTACTTTGTTTTTTTTTATTTCACTGATAATGCTATCTTTTTATCCAAGTTCTAATGTCGAATTATGTTTGTTTTGAAATCAAAACGAATTTACAAAAGAACCATGACACGACCGTAATTAAAAAATATTGTCACTGATGATGTTAGTTATTTCAGATAAAACGTCGTTAAAATGAAAAGTATGATATATCCGTGAATTTGGATTTAAAAAAAAATAACTTGATGGTGGCCGTTAAGACACGAAACGTCGTATCGAAGATTTATTAATACACTTTTGTATAAAATGACAGATACAATAAAACTTTCCTTTTCAATTTTTTGATATTTTATTAAATAAAAATTCTATGCGCAAAAAACCAAACATCGCATTTTTAGTTTTCCCTGTATAACTCGAGAAGGGCGAGTGACTCCGTAGATTTTTTTTTGACCAATGTAATGTTCTCCAATATAGTTAACTTTTTGCCCATTTAATTGTCTTCGTATTTCTTATACCTCGTATACCTAAAATAAAACTAGATTATCATTTTTGGTCTTTTTCAATCAAAATTTTTCACAAATTTCAAAAAAAAAATTAATTTTCTTTATTATAGTCCGCAATTATTATATTTCATTTGGAATTAAAATGTGCAGCGTAAATAAAATCAAGATTTGATCTGTATGTTCCTTTTTGTGGCATTACTAAAATGAATAAAACTTTGTAACAAAATATGTATTAAACTGAGTTTGTATAATTTATGATTCATATAAACTATGTTAGTAAATCTTTTAGATGGCGTGTATCATTGACAATGAAAAACGTATTTAAAATTCAAAATACATTTTCAAAATATTTTTACTAAAACATACCCAGAAAATAAAGAACAAATTTAAAAATTATATTCAAAATTTCCTATGAATGTCATACATTCCACAAGAGAGCTTAATAAAGTCATAGCCCAGGTATATGATACATAAAAGTTTTAGTAACATAATTTGTATCAATCATAAATTATACAGAAACGAAAATTTAATGATATAAACCATATTATAGACAATTAGCTATTACACGGTCTAATCACAAATCTGATTTAAAAACAACTTTCAATCAATACCAAACCAGACAAAATAATCAATTTTTACTACCATTTAAAAGCAAAAAAGTTGATCAAAGAAACTGAATATTTAGGACCAAAAACCTCCCGGAAACTGTAAAAGAAGTTCCAACACTGACTTCCTGTAAATGTAGATTAAAAGTTTTCATGAACACTTCACCTAGGGCAGAAATACATCTATAATATAAGCGGCAGAGTCCTGACTGATTGACTGACTGACTGACTGACTGACATAGAATCAGCGCACAGCAAAATCTACTGAACCCAAAGACTTTTTGATAGTATGTTCTGATCATAATGTAGACATCCACTAAGAAAGGATTTTGTGAAATTTTGATTTTAAGGGGTAGAAAAGGGTGAAGAACGGTGGCTTACATAGAATAAGTATATCTATATGTTGACGCACTTACTTGAGAGGGTAATGGTAGTAGGGAAAAATAGATAAGAATAGGAAAAAATAGGGTAAAATTAAGGAAAATGAGGAAAAACAGAAAAATGAGGGGGTAATCCCACCCAACTTTCCGAACACTCGTAGTAAAGTAATTGTTTAATCGATAATTTTAATTTTTCTGCATCAAACTACGTTAATAAAATTAGTTTACAAAAATTAAAAAAACACTTAATTTTTTGTAAATTTTTTTTTAACATTTTAACATTTTCGATAAAACAAAAGATCTTTAATATTTTTAAAGTTATTCAATTTGTTTTAAACTTATATTAAATTTCAAAAAAAAACTTATGAATTCCATAATTTTTTGAATAAAATTTTGAAAAAAATCACAATAATAGTTTTTTACTACAAATTTAATGGTATTTTTTTTTAATTTTTAATATTAATATTAACCTTAAAAAAAATTAAAACTTTTTAGAAAAATTTAAAATCAATAAATAATTAAGATCTCATTCAATTTTATTCAAAATTGGAAACAGATCTTTTTTTTAGGTTTTCTGGATCAAAATGCATGAATAAAGTTAGTTTAAAAAACTAAAAAAAAATCAAATTTTCTGTCAAAAATTCATGGGTAAACCCATAGAATTGTTTTAACTTTTTACATTTTCTGCTATAACTTTTACAAATACTATGTTAAAATTATGAAATAATTTATACACATAGTACTTTTGGATCCTTTTCGGATATGCTATTTACTTTTTTGATTTATTTTATACTTATTGATAAAACGAAATTACAATTCTAAATTCTAAGAAACTAAAATACATTTTAAATTTAGAGTTTTATATTATCTTTCGAATGGTGAATAACTTTAATATTAAAATTAATTATTACAAATTTATCGATATTTTTATTTAAATTTTTAATATTAAAATTTAACTAAAAAATAATAATTTAAAGGATAAAAATTGCTTAAAAATTAAAATAAAAACCAACGGCGAAACTATGCTGAACTCGAAAAAAAAGTAAAGACAAAATTTGTAGAAAATTTTATGTTCTACAATTTTGATTTTTTGTAAATTTTCATAAAAATTCATAATTTTGTCTCAAAATCTAAAAAAAAAAGTCGCAAATGTCTATAAACATTATTTTCACGCCCTCTAGCGACGAAACTATGAGGAATTTAAAAAACGGTAATGACAAAATGTGTAGGAAAATTTTATGTTCTACAACTTTCATAAATAATTTTTCATAAAAATTCATTATTTTGGTTATTTAAGAAAAATATGAAAAAAAATTACTTTTTGATAAATCTGGCAACAATGGCAAACGTTTTTGAAAAGTTTAATTATTCGAAATTAAACTATAACGTATAAAAAAAAATCGGCTGTGTCACCCCAGGACTTTCCCGGCTCGACCGTAGTGAATATATTAGTCGACCGTCTATACGCGCTACTTGTGAAAACCCCAATAGAATCAATGGGACCGACTGATTGTCGGCACTGACCGTCAGTCGCATGTGTAACGGCTCTAAATGTATGTAATATTTTTAAGTTTCCTACTTCTGATTAGGTAATCATGTATGATATTAAATTGTGTATTTTTTATAAAATACTCGCTCTTAAAAAAATTTAAAAAAAAACGAGGTTCCCGGATGGGGCTCGAACTCAGACCAATTTCGATATACGGATATTATGAAAATAATGACAGAAGATTGCTACTTTGTCTCATTTAAGATATTTTAGAATAAGATCGTAAAAAATATATGAACTCGTAAAATGTTGTTGGCGAAAAGAAAATTGAAGACTGTAACTACCGAAAATTGTCTCCTATAATCCTTTGTGGAAGTATTTGACAGTTCTGAATTGAATTAGAATAAACAAGGTGGCTGGTTTCAATTACTTTTTATTTACTGGACTAAAATATTTTAGTCCCTTTTGATTAAAAAAATTTAGTCCCAAGGGAGTAAAAGTGGAACTTTACTCCCTCAAATACGGGACTAAAGTACTAGTTTCATTCCCCGCGGTGTAAAAAATTAATAACTGTTTCAATTAATAACAAGTGCCGGTGACTAGCTTTCTCTGTTGTCGACTGAAGTCATCCGGTAGCGAAATACCGAGAAAGATAGACGTCCCATTTAACTACGCGGCAAAACGAGAGAAAACTATTACACGTACAACTGTCTGTATACGAAAAAAAGCGAGTGTTATGTGTAGGGATATTTTCGGAAATGAAGAGCGGTAGGAAAACATTTAAGTCTGGCTAAGAGAAACTTATTGTTTTCCACAAAAATGCATTCCATTCATTCAAGAATTAACAAATTTAAAGTTCCAAATTCTCCCACATTCATCTTAGTTATCTAATTTGGCACCCACTATTTTCTTGAACCGTTTTAGAGAACCTTGAAGACAGTTTCTTCAAAGGGGATGAAATATAGTTTGAAAGAATTATTCCGGAAACTTTTATTTTTGTAACCTTTCATTCTCTTATAGGTTCGTCATCTAGTTGGAAAAAGACTTGTAGTAGTCACAGTTCAATACCGTTTGGGCTCGTTGGGATTCTTAAGTTCAGGAACAAAGGAATTTCCGGGAAACGTGGCATTATGGGATATGGCGTTAGCGGTACAATGGGTTAGAAATTATATTGGGTTCTTTGGAGGAAATCCGTACAAGATAATTGTAATGGGACATGGAAGTGGTGCTAGTAGTGCTCTTATGGTTGCTTTATCAAATATAGCAAAAGGTAAAATTTTACTCATATTCAAAAAATCATATCCTTAAAAAAGGAAAACATCTGGTAATGCTATTCTAGCATGTACTTCCTGTTTTGGAATCTGTATGTCTGCCAGTGTAATAATTAATAGGTGCTAATTTCAATATCTATTACCGTTTAAAAGATGCTTTTTCAATATTTTTAACTTTGACCGACATTTTCTCGGTAACGGTTCGTTCGACATCAAAACTGATAACACTTTATTGACATACTTTTTCGTCCTAACCAAGAGTCTGAAATCAGATTTGAAATATATTGATGTTACACACATATAGAATTATAGATTCCAATACTTAACTCCTTCGTAGTTTGTGAAAATTTCTGTCTATTCAATTTACACGAAAGGACAAGGTCGTCCTCATGCATTGGCAGCAGTTAACAGCAGCGTAAAAATCGATGAACAAATAATATCTATTAATCCATTGATCTTCTTTCATAGAATGTGCAATGCAAAAAAATCAGATGATGAGTTGAAGAATTACCTTGCATAGCTTGTCACGTTTCCTTTTACGCTTTTCACAGGAATGCACAAAGATACAAAAGCATCACTGTAAATGGTTTGCAGTTCAACTTTGGAAAGTGTAATATTATCACTAGATAATACTGAAAAACTTTAGCAGTTTTAACTTTAATTAACCTTAAGCATAGGAGTAGATCAAAGTTCTACAACTCATGGTATTTGAAATTTATAAGCAAATATGTTGAAGAAAAATAAATGTTTATCTTTTAGTATAACTTGATTTTATAGTTTCTCGTTTTATTTGAAGGTTACGCTGCGGGAATCATCGCAATGTCAGGAAGTGCAGTTTCACATTGGGCTACTGATAATACTCCCCAGCACACAGCACAAGATATTGCGTCTCAAAATGGATGTCCCATTGGCAATACTCTAATAATGGTCAAATGTTTACAAACATTACTTCCAGAAGACATTATTAGAGTAAGGCCATCACTTTATCAAGAAATATCTGCTACTATTTAATACTTATCATTTTAGGGAGATTCTACTGTCGAATTCAGTAGAATACAAGATAATGGGTTTTTGGGAGGCCTTTCTGGCGGTTTAGGCTCCGCACCTGTAACAGAAGGTTTTAATGATGGCAGATCTTTACCAGGTCTCGTTCAAGAAGCTGCAATAGATGAAATGGATAAGGGAAATAATCCGAAAATTCCTTTGATGACTGGCATATGCAAAGATGAGACTAAAAGAGCAGTAAAAGGTAATTGCTTTATAAATAAGTGACTGAGGATGGTGTACACACTAAATATCAGGTGAAGAGTGAAAACGAGTACATCAGTGTGTAAAATATAAATTTATTATAAAAATTCGGCTAAGCGCTTTCGGCATATAAAGCCATCATCAGAGCCTTCGTCAAAGCGATACCTCAGCAGAAATATTTAAAACCATGACAACAGATTAATTTTTTTTTAAATTAAATTGCAAAATAGCAAATAGCTTATGTAGGTACAACTGATATAAATTTGATCCATAATAACAATAAAGTCAATAATTAAAGTCAAATTGATTGACGATCCAACATTGTTGTACAAACGGCATCAGTTGTACCTACATAAGCTATTTGCTATTTTGCAATTTAATTTAAAAAAATTTTAATCTGTTGTCATGGTTTTAAATATTTCTGGTGGGGTATCGCTTTGACGAAGGCTCTGATGATGGCTTTATATGCCGAAAGCGCTTAGCCGAATTTTTATAATAAATTTATATTTTACACACTGTACTCGTTTTCACTCTTCATCTAATTGCTTTATATATAAAAAATACATATAATAATAATAGTGCTTTATTGAGACATCTAGTTTTTACAATATAATTTTACATTAAATTAAAAATAGCCAAAAGCTGAAAAATATAAATATAATAATATTAATATTACAAAATACAAAAATACGAGAATACAAAAGATAAATTGTGCTAGGAGATTTACAACAAATTTTAGTTTTTAATCACATGTAATTATATTTTCATTTAGATTTAGACTGTTCATCGATACGATCTATGTATATATTTCAGGTCCATTGAAAACTAAGGTAGTACAGAAGCTGCAAAAGATACCAAACTTTTTAGAAAATGACCTAGTGCAAAAGCTGCAGAAAGATATTCCACTGAAATTTAAGATTGATTTGGAAAAAATTAAGGAAGATTTTCAAAAGGGTTTGACTAATATTGAAAACATGTTTAGTAAATTGGTGCCACTCAATTTTGCTAACTATGTTAAAGTACAAAAAGGAAATATTATCCAAGCCTTGGATAAAGTTGCAGATGTTACCAGTAAGTATTCTCTCCTGGTTAGACTTGGTTATTTCTCACTAGAGTCTCTCTTTCTATAACTCACATTCTCAATAAAAAGAAATTGGGGTGATAGTTGTTGTTTTGTGGACTTGGATTTTCTCTATATCAATGGCTTTTTTTATTTTGAAAAGACTATATTTTAAACAAATATTTCCATCCACAAAATTTAACTACCTTTAAAGACTTCTAGGTCTAGGGATTATATGAGTGATTCTTCATATTAAAGTTTATCTTCATTATTTTCTTTTCTATTCTTTCTGAGCTATCTCCCTCATTCTTTTGATTTTTTTATATTTATGGTTGGCAATTCCTCTTGCAATTCATTTATCCATCTTTTTTCTATTTAGTTTATTCACATGTCCATTCGTCGTATTATTTGTGCTTTTAAAAATTCTATTATACTTTTGTACAGTCTCTGTAGTTTATGGATAATTATTCTAGATTTATTAAGACTTTTCTTGTCCCCCCTCAAATTTTCCAAATATGTTATTGTTGATTCAAGGAATAACAATTTACGATACTTTATTTTGTTTGAATTTGAGCATTAAAACAAAATAAAAAGTTCATAATTTATAATGTTTCTTGAACCAGGTGTATTGGGGTACATTTTATGAATGAGATTACATCACATAAAACTGCAAGAGGCCCATTAAAGGACATGTGTGCAGACTTAGTTTTTTTGTGGGTTGTAAAGAAAATTTTTGTGGTAATATTGAACAAAATACCAATCTCTGACCTTTATAATTTATTATTTTTTTTAATTAAATCAGTATTATAAAATTTCATGTTTAATAAAAACAACTTACTGGCACGTCCAAAAGAAGAATAAAGCTAGAAGCAAAAATAACATGTTGAAAAACGTGAATCTAACATAAGTAAATTATTATTTGTGATAAATAATAAATAATTCAAATAAATCAGTTAAGTTAAAAAAGAATAGAAGAAAAATTTATTTTTGATAAAATAAAGAAAATGGAAACAAAATTGAGTATAGATAATATTTAGACGGGGGAGAATCAGATCAGAACTTTTGTTGAATATTTTAATGTGAAATGAAACCAGACAAATAAAAAACAAAATTTCAACAGTTCGGTAAAACAGAAATCATTTTTTAGCACAAAATAATTTGCAAAAAACAATAAAAATGTATTGTAATAGTCGTAGCTGCAGTAACACATTTTAATGATTGCGCCGCAATTTTTGTAATAAGACTTGTACTTCTTGATGGTTAGCCGCCTTTCATGCAGGTATACGAATCATTCTCCTACGATGATTCCTTATCCCTTATCTTGCCGGTCTTGACCGGGCTCACCATTTCTTACATTTATTTTTCCCTTTTCGATTGGATCTTATCAGATCACCATTCATCTAGTGTTTTCCTTACTTTGTTTGGAACATAGTTTGCTCGTAAGAGTTATTATTTTTTAAAAATACCTAATTAATTTAATTATACCCAACCTTTACGTATTATAGTTTTTAATTTCAAAAACCACCACGTTCAGTTATGTTACGTTTATTTATCCTTACATTCCTTCTTTCGTACCTATGCGCTCACGCGTTTTCTTAGTTAATTTAATTTTTGGCGCCAAACAGAACTAAGCACTCGTTCTTAATTTTCTTTTATTTGGCCTGTTGATGGCAGTTCTGCCGAAACTAGTTGCCGTTTCCCCAGTTATGTCCGTTTATTAAATTTGTGGTGTTTGATTTTGTGGTATTTGATTTTGGATTTTATTACTCATCATTCAACCACATTCGAGATTATGGATAACTTGTTGGAATTAATAAAAATGAAGTTGAGTTTTTATTTTAATTTGATAAGATAATTTTAATTTGATAAGATATTTTTAATATTTTTTCTAAATCCCTAATTTTTCTTTATATAACTAATAAAGCTGAAAAATACTTACTTTAGATATCCATACCCAAAAAATAGTATTTATTAAACAGTAGACATGGAAATTATTAAAAACAATTAATAAAATATAATATAAAAAATTCAAAGAGTCTCATAAAGCAAATATTTATTAGAAATATTTAATTCCATTATAGACCTCCATTTTTTTAACCTCCTTAAGTACTTAACAATGAATATGCAGCATGTTTCATTGGTACGATATGGACATACGATAATGGTAAATAGAGTTCCTCTAGGTGGTCCTAAATATCTCATATTTAATAGTTTTTACAACTTTTATATCAATTTTGCTTATTTATTTAATGAGTCATATCTTACAAACTTTTATTTAGCACACATTTTAAGTCTCATTTGACAAATCGATTGATATATTAATATTCGGAGAAATCCAGGTCGAGCTTCACGAAAAAATAACAATTTCTTGTACTCACAAAGCAACAGCTTAAGTATATTTACAAAATTGCTAATAAATTTGTTTTAAGAGTAGGAGGTATGATTAGGCAAGTATAGAACCATTATTATTTGATCTTTTGTTTCAATTACATGAAGATTTAACAATTAAACATTTTTATTGCAGCAATTTCACTACGGTTTAGTTTTAGCTTTTTGTTTATTTTTTGGCAAAGTTATTCTATTTTTTGTGTTTTTGTTTGCTTCTTTAAAAGTTGTAGCAAGATTTTTATAACTTTGTAATATAGTCTCAAGTAAAAAACATCCCTTAATAGACATCGGCGGTTTAATATTTTTGTCCTTGAATCGGATAATTTTAAGTAATCTATTTTGTACTCTTTGTAAGCATGGATAAACTATGGTCATACGCTCCTATATTTTTTCATTTTTTAATTTAAAACATAAGCATACATAAAATACAAATAAGTGAATATTATTTTCGCAAAGCTATATTTAAAAGTACAAAATCTGAATTAATTGTAAATAGGTATGAAATGAGAACAATGCTTTTAACAATAATTTTCAAGTTAAAAGTACATATACGTGTGGACCTGCCCAACATGTATATCGTTGTAATGTTTTTTTGCTGAAAAGAGTGATAAAGATGGCGTATAGGTTCGGTCTAGGGCTATATCTAACATCCTAACTATACGATAATTTTTTGAGAGAGATGGATATTGACCAAACCATCGTTTCATCTTCTATTTCTCTCGAAATAGCACGTCTAAAAACCCTGGTTTATCTACTGATTCGATTTTGTTTAGAACTTTTTGGGAGTACTACCTGTTGATTTCAATAGAACTTACCAGAATTCTGTAAAATTGTTTTTTCCCATAAGATAAAATTCGTTTTTGGTGACATAGTTATACATATTCTTTAAGATGGCGCTGTTTAGAATTGTAAGGGTACTTTTCGTCAAATGGGGTCGTTCTGTATTTTGTGTTGACAGTGTAAAGCTGCAGATTCGAGCAATGTATTCAGTACCCAGAAGATAAATGATCTCTGTTTACAGTTTACTATGAGTTTAGTACAAAATTAGTCAAAATCAATTAGATAGAAATCTCCCAGTTTGACCCAAACTTTTACAGGTATAAGTAGAAACACAAGGTTTTTAGACATAATTCTCATCGCTGGGTATGTCCATAAGTATATGTCAATGTTTTCTGTTTTACATTTTGTAATTATTTTCTCCATTAGTTTAAGTCGAATATTATTTTTTAAATTTTATTTCCATCAAATGACATTCGATAAATTGGCCTTTAGATCAAAAGTCCGTGATCCATAATTTTATACTCACTATCCTTCAGTGCTCGTTATCACCCAGTGCTCGTTATACTCCAGTGCTTGTATATCTTCATAGTCAATATCGTTATTAATAACGTATTTTTTTGGTATTAGATGATGCTTTATTCAATGTGCCAGCTTTTTTGACGGTTGATAAATGGTCCAATAACGGCGCTCGTACCTATTTATATAGTTTTGAACATGTGGGAAAGAATAAAAAAGGACATACATTTTTAAGAGGATCACCATTAGTTGGAAATGACACTCATATTTTTGAAGGTAAGCATGTATACTTATCAACATACTTATTGTTTAAAAAATAACTGATTGTAATAATTATCAGATTAATTAGCATAAAGTTTCATTTTATACATTTGGAGAAACTTTTTTATGAGCACAGAATTTTGAACTGATTCAGAATTACTATTAATGTGTCTCAATAAACCCCAGGAGTACATTTTAAATAAGTTTATAATCTTATTATTCGAATTTTTAATGAGTTTATCATTTTTTTTTTAAGAAACAAATGACACTGTAAGTCATGGCGACGACTTAGCATATCTTTTCGATGCCTACGACGTGGAAGGTAATCTTCTAGATCACGAACGGAGTTTAACTGAGGATGATATTAGAGTGCGGAATATTTTCACTCAAATGGTTGCCGATTTTGCACGTTTCGGTGCCCCGAAAGTTAACAACAAAACAGTGGAGCCTTTTTCTTCCAAGAAGAATAATTTTATTCAAATCAGAGCGACGCCAACTTTAGCTGATAACTTTAAATTTTGCGAGATGGCACTGTGGTGCAATATTGCGGAGAGATTAAGAAGTAACACATGTGAATTTTTAAAGGCTTTAGACGCGTCGTTTAAAAATATGCAAAATTTCGTTCAAGGTCTCCTTGGTCAGAAAAATGTTACAGCAGAATATCTATTTAACGAGTTTAACAAATTGGGGAATATAAGTAAATCGGGAATTAATATATTTAATCAAAGCTACCTGGTAAACTTATCCCCTGATAAAATATTTAAAGATATTAGTAACTGGAAAAATGATATTAAGAATAAATCCGATAATTTCTTTGGAAATATATTTCGTAACGGTAATAAAAACCAACAAGGGATAAATATGTTTGGAAACGGTATTAAACAAGAAAATAACAATATTTTTGGCATTGGAAAAAAGTCTGATAGCAATCAACAAGGAGTTTTTAATCACAATACAACACCCAAACCAATTTTCTTGGATCTATTAAAAAACCCGAATAAAGTTGAAGGTAATTATAAAATTAATCTTTTTAATGCCTACTTTTGTCTGCAGTTTGTACCAACTAATAAAATTACTGTTCAATTAGATTTTTGTGCATATGGATTTCTGATACTTTTTTTTTTACTCCCAATTAATATAATTTCAAGTCTTCATATAATATGTTGTAATGAAATGCTCAGTATGAGTTGCTTTTTATAAGTTAATTGTTATTTAATTGTTAAAATGTTTGAATAGCATAAATAATTTTATATTGTTTTTGAATGTTATAAACAGAGTTTATTGTTAATAAGTTTAATTTTAAAGCATTTATTGAGAATAATTGGTGTATAAAATATTTAAAATCAACAATTGTGGAGTATAAAAAGAATCTTATTCTTATAATTATTATATCACTACTATAATGCGAATGATTATTATTTGAATAATAATTTAACAGAAAGAGTAAATTTGAGAAAGTATATTAAAAGAAATTTGTGTTGTACAATTAATAAGTAAATGACAAGATAGTCAAAAGTGATATAAAAAAAATAGTTATTTGTTTACCTAGGCAGAGAAGTAACAGATTTACTGCCGCGGCTAGCATTTCATTGCCGAGGCAATGAAACTAGCCAAGGCAGTAAATCTGATTCTCTGCCGTGTGAAATATATATTTGCTTCAATTTTCTTTATCAATTGAGTGTCCATGAGATAGGGGTTAGTGGATTCCATGTGTCTGCTTAAATCACATTACCATTGTCGTTGCTAAGTAAAGTCTGGGTTGTTATGTACCTTTTCTGAATTGTTTAGTTGAAAATCGGCATGTTTTATCCGTTTATAAACGGTCTATGTTAAGATTAAGTTGTTTGGAGAAGAGATTAATCTGTGTTTAAAGATATAAAATTATTTTTTTAATGCCTTGGCATTAAAAATCAGTTTTACTGCCTCATTAAAAATCAGTTTTACTGCCTAGGCAGTAAAAGTGTTACTTCTATGATCGATAAATGTCACTAAAACTGACGTTTAATGTCAATCGGAGAAAAAAATTATTTTATGAATCAAGTAACAAAATAGTAGTTTACCTAACAAGTGCGGAAAGTGATACTTTTCCGCACGCGATTGCAGATGGCCGAACGACGCGTAATAAACAGGTCAATTTCGAATAAAAAAGTTGTTAGTTTGTTAGAATGTCAATGTATGGAAATTTGTAAGAAATGATTTATCTACGAATATTTATGTAAAAGAAAATCAATAAAATTATACACTAATACGATACAAAACATTAAAAAAATATATATTAAAATTTATGATCAAAATTGAAGGACAACTAAAGAAGAAAACCAAGTAAAATCAAGTAAGAAAGGGGTATAGAAATATATAAGTCGAGAAGCAGAGACCAGGGAATTGGGTTAAGAGGAGGTAGTGAAAAGAAGTAGTCGAGGAAAAGAGAAAATAGAGAAAAGATTGGTGCAAGAGACTGGACAGGAAGTGAAATAAAGTGGAATAAAAGGACATACACAAAATTTTAATTTTATAATATGTAATGTTTGTTATTTTTTAATGTTATAGGACCCACCCCAAAATGAGATTTTGGTAATTTTGAGATATCAAATCATTTCAATGTATAAAAATCTAAAGAATCCATATATACAATAATCTAGTAACATAATTTGATGTTTCTCATGCTTTTTATTTAAATTTGCTAAAATATATAATTGTAGGATCTACTAATAACGACAATTCTCAAAAAAAGAAGCCTGATATATTCGGTCATATTAATACATTTGGAACGGCACGAGCAGCAGATAATGGTATAAACCGACAGCAAAATGTTTTAGGTATTAATGGTAATGCCTTAGGACCTTTAATTTAAGCACTTATATTTCTTGAACAATTTATTTACAAAATGTAATAAGATAAAATAATACGTACAAGCTTTTTTATATTCTAATTTTTTTATAAATATAATTTGAAAACCAAACTGCTCCTGTGAAAAAGTGAAGTAAGGCCAAGAGTCTAAAACAATTTTTGAAAGTTGCATCTGTAAAATAAATAAAATTCATAATTGTGATTGTGGTCTATTATTTTAAATTGGAAAATGTTAAAAATTTAATTTTGAAATTTTACACCAATAGGTATGTTTTGCCTCACTAAACAAAGATATTATATAATAAATAATCTTACCAATTAGAAGAAAGAAGAGAAAAGCACAGCCACTCATAACACTTATAAGACCAAATTCTTTATTCGTTTCTCCTCTTATAGTCAGTCCCATCAGAGGCATTCCAACGTATTGTAATGTTGATATACTGACAATTACTCCAACGGCTCCGAATGTTAATACTTGCTGCGATTTTGAATCGGCCACCACTAAAAAAATCAAACAGAAATAAGTTTTAAAAATGGTGGATAAATAGAATTTTAAATCTTTGTGGTATTTGAAATAATAAAAATTACTGTCTATTGTCTATTTGAAAATGCATGATGGCACAGTTTTTATGGTAAAGGCTTGTTCAAAGCAGAAAAAAGTAAATATTGATACCTTCTTATCTTAATTTTCACTAGATTTCAGTATGACCATCCCGAAAAACCTTCGAATACATCATAAAATGTAAATGAGCAAACCCTAAGGGATTAACCAATAATTCTATAACACAGTGACGGGGGACACGAAATTACTTTAATATAAAAAATAGTAAACTGTCAATATTAAGCACCCACATTTATTTTTATAAAAATAGTATACTAGATATTAGATTAGGACATTTCCTTAAAATTTAATAATAAATATACACACAACCAAATTTATATGGAATCACCCCGTATTACTAAAAAAAAAATGCAAAAAAAATATTTTCTCATAAAACTCTCATATTTCGTTTTAAGAAATACGGGGTGATTCCATATAAATTTGTTTGTTTGCATTTCGGATACTATAGCGTTAAAAAAACTTTTATAATTAATATAAATATAGAATTTCATACCTAAATAAATACGTCGTTTTCTCCCGATAAGGAGTCACAGAAATAATAATATTGGTTGTATCGTTTTCTCTATATTAACATATCAAGTTTCCAGAATTTGTCTTCCTCAGCTATAACATGTCTTATAGCGTTTTGCCAATTCCGGTGAAATTTTTGATATGTAGTCACATAATAGTTGACGAACATCTTGAAGTTTAAATAGTGTATTGTTTCTCGCGACATATCCCTTCATTTGAACCCAGATTAGTTCAATGGGGTTAAGTTCACAGTGATAAGGTGGTAACCGCAACACTTAACTCCACGTTCTTTTGCTATTTCATCTACACTATACTTCTTAAATGTTGATGAATGTTGTTTACATAACTGCAATAGCTCTTTTTTGAGTAATCCCTCCTCTGCCAATATTTCTTTGGTTATTAACCAATCGAAGAATTCTTATTTTTTCAATTTAGTGTTAGGTAACGGTTCCTTTAATCTTAAATGGTAACCGGGCATTGTCCATATCTATTACAGAATTGGTCGGTAATAAATCTATCATTTGACTGAAATATTCCTCAAAAGCATCAGCAGTCATTTCTTCATGGAAGTCTCGTAGAATTTGAAACAAATTCTAACAAGCCTCTATCAAGAAATCCATTATCTCCTCCAAGATGAGAGATAATTAAACGGCGACTTTTACCATTTGGAAATTTTAAGCCAGTAGACAAACATTCTTTAAATGCCTGACGAGCATTTGTAACCAGTTTATCTTGCCATAATAATTTTTTTAATAGTGTATTAAAAAGTAGGTATATTTTTTTGTAAATAAAATGAATGCACTTTTCTTCGGATTAGTACCGTCTATTTGAATAGGTTTTCTCTCAGTTGACGTTTTAGGTGCTACTGTAATACTTCCATCCTTTCGTTGCTTCAAAAGTTTATAAATGGTTGCTTCTCCAAATTCGGTCATATTTGCACGGTTAAATTGCACTTTAATTTCACAGGAGTATAATTAGACGTCTGTGCCATTTTTTGCACTTGATCAATATCGCTTTTTATCGTCTATTATTACAGAACTAACAATTCTGCGTGTTACAATCACAAGACTATACAAACAGAAATGTAAATCTTAACTAAAATAATTTACAATCTGCATAACTTTCTACCAATTAGAAATTTTAATCCTTTCTAAAAAAGTTGAGGGCTACTTAAATTGATCTTGAATTGTAAATTGTTTCTACCTGCGTAGAGATTACATATATACTTACCTTATTTTTGTTGGTTAAAATAACTAGAAAATTTAAGACAAGAATTGAAATCAATTGTTAATTTTAAAAATTTTAGGAAGAAAACCAATTATTTTATTTTGGAACAAATAATACTAAACATTTTATTTTAGAAATTTTCCGTCACTGATTTATGATGTTATATTGGGGTTTACCTATGGGTCATAAAAATTGTGCTATACATTCATTTTCAAATAGAAAATACCATAATTAAAAAAAAAATCGGCTGTTTCACCTTAGAACTATCCCGGCTTGGCTGTGGAGAACAGGATTATTTTAATTACAAAATACAAAATTCCGGTTTTAAGGCAGAAGGGACATCTGCATACCAAAATGCAGATCCTCATTTTTAATACATAAAAAGTTATGCGTAAAAAAGAAGAATCAATGTCGTACTTGAGGACCTTATACTACACCAAGTTAAACTAATGGTCACATTTGAGGCACACATTAACACTTCATACCAAATTTCATTCAGCTTGATTGGTCAAACGGTTCGGCAGCTATAGTGGAAGATTACACACAGACAGACCTCACTCTGGAAATCTTCTCGGGGACCTCAAAATGGATATTTCCATCGATATCTCGATTTTTTTTGCTCGTTCATTATACTTTCCCTTCGAAGGAACCGGGAAATTAATATAAAATGGACACAATTTTTTGATGTAGTCAGTTCGTACAATCAAATTATTTTAAAGCACATAGTAATGAAACGTCCCCAATTTCTATACCTACAAAAAGTTTTGGTAAAACTACTGTAATTTCTACTGAAAACGAAGTATCAAAAGAGCACTAAATAATTTAAACTGACAATACTAGAACAATTTATTTCTTTTCAGTATGTTATTATTTAATTATTTGTGGAGAAAAGTTCTATGATGGGGTCCAATAGGTAAGTTTTTCTAATTCCACAGTTTATGAAATTTGTATTTTCCAGAGATATAAACTGCTTAAATCGGCTTATTTAAACAGAAAAAGAAAGATGCATGGGTCTGTCTATTTTCAATTTAACACAAAAAGAAGTAGGGTAAGTAAGGAAATTTTGGCAAAAAGTTGAAAAAAAACATTTTTTTTTGTAAAAATAGGTGATTATTATCATTATATTGATAACTTTGGTTTGCACTTTTATAAAAATTTAGAGAAAAGTGGCAAAAATAAATTCTCATATTTGATTTTTTGTGCAAAAATTGAGAAAATATAGAATAGAAAAGATTTAGGAAAAATCAGTTGATTTTTTAAAGAGAAAATAGGGAAAATTTAGAAAAGCTCGATGTTATTGATAATTTAGAATTTTTTTTTTGAGATAAAAGTACAGTAGAGTAGAAATATTTTGGAAAAATTTTGAAAATATATTTGTGAACTTTGACGAAAAAAAAACGAAAATCGATCCGAAACGACCAAAATAGTGCTTCTATATAGTCTATTGAAACGAGTATTTTATACTTTTTTCTATTTTGTGCTTTTTATGCACTTTTTGAATTGTAAATTAAAATCTAATAACGGTGGCTTTATCATCATAAACGAACTGTTTTGAGCCAAATAGAACAAATATATTAAATCGACCCAAACGACAATATAAAGTACAAGTGTAATTTTTTCATAAAATCTTAAAAATTCTGGGGTGTAAGACCAAAAGAATGTAACCAGACTTAATCCAATCATTATAATTTTACTTTAATACTTTAAAAAAATAATCTTCTTTGTGGTACTTTTTGTGTACTTTAAACTGATGAAAGTTATCTTATTGGAATTTTTAAGTCCTTAGGACTTAAAAGACTTAACCGTAATTTTAGTAATTCGGCAAATATCATACTTGTACTATCTTTTGTGCTCTTTCTTATGATGAAAGTCACGATTCATTTCTAGTTTATATATAATATTATAATTTAAATTTGATAACAATATTTGTAATATTTTATCTATAAATTGTATAACTGAGAAAGATTTTGAAGATATAGTAGTTGTAGTAGGTTCTTGGACCAAAACGACCTTTGAAACAGTTAGCGAAATAAATCAAAGATGTTTTTCCATAAAAAAAACTGCAACTAGATAAGGTAATCCCCAAAGGATGAACTGCAAGAGTTTAAAAAGAGTTATTGTCAGTAGATAGAACGTCCTTTAACTTTAACGGTTCTGTAACTAACGACAATGACGTTTAGATTGTGACAATTGTATAAGAAATCAACTTGTTAAATTTTATTCTAAACGTCATCGCCTTTAGTTATTGAATCTTTAAAGTTAAAGGACGTTCTATCTACTGACAGTTAGTCTAATTGTCACATGTCAGGTTAGTGTAATAATATGCCAGCCTTTTGTGAAATAAATAGTTAACTTAATTAGAAAACAAATTATTTGTTTGTGACACAAAAACTTTTATCATTAAAATAGTGGTGTTTATGGAAAGTTATACAATTATTATTTTTACGTGCTGCTTTCGAGATGCCTAACTGATCGGAAAAAAAGTTGAAGAAACAATAATGATTTTTTTAAAAAGAGTGGCTGAACTTTTAAAGAATGAAAACAGAACAGATAATACGCATATACATATATACCTCTATATTTACTTTGATAAAAATGAATTTTTTTTCAGTCTTTCTTGCTAATCAACATGAAATGGTGATGTACGAAAAAAGTTTTTCAGTCTTCCCTTATTGCAGCTGATATACAAAATTTAAGAACTGTATATTGCATTTTATATGTTTTTAAATGTCTATATAATTTACAGATGTCACAAAAACGTCCGTTGTACTATAAACTGACGTTTTTAAAATTTGTTCTTTGTACTTTAAATGGACGTTTTTAAAATGTTCTTTGTACTTTAAATGGACGTTTTTAAAATGTCCGTTATATTCCACAAGGACGTTTTTAAAAGGATGTTATACTGAAAACGGACTTTTTAAAACGTACGCTGAACTATAAACGGACGTTTTTAAAACGTATGCTGAACTATAATCGGACGTTTTTAAAACCCATATTTTGCAGCATAAAAACGTTTATGCTTATCCTGGAAAAACGTTTACCCAAAACGTTAGTTAAACGTCTGTCTGGGACGTTTTGACTATGTCCAATGTACTATAGCGGTTCTTTTTAAAACGTCCAGTAAGTCCGGAAGAGTCGTTTTTAAAACGTTTATTTGACGACTTTGTGCTATTAGGGAGTGTTTAAATTACTCTGCGGTTCTTATTTTAGCATAAGTGCATAATGTTTATGTGTATGTATTTATCCATGTAATTAGGCATATTGGCCTGTTTGGATATAAATAAATATATAATACGAAACAGACATAAAATAAAACCAGGTACTTACTGAAATATCCAAAAGCTCCAGCCCAACATAAGGCCCATAGGCAAATCGGCCTTCTTTTCTTGTCAATATTTACCCAATGAGAGACACCAGCAAACAAAAAACTAGTAATTGATAAACAACCAATCAAATCCGCCATATCTCGCAGAGTAACTTTTGTCAATTCTTGATATACATAGAAAGGAAACAAAGTGTAAAATGTGAAAATGGAGAATTTAGTTGTTAAAATGGTTAACAATGATTTGTAAAATGTTGGTTGCTTTAGTATTTCAAGTCTACTTATGGATGGCCTTTCAACAGTTGTCGGCATAAATACTGCAGGATGCGGAGTCACATTATCTTGTTCCAAGATATCGTAAGAATAGGTGTTGTTATTGTTAACTGGTAAGTCTGAAAAAAGAGGCATAGGCATGCCAGAAATACCTAAAAAAAATATATATATGTTACAAGATTGACAATATACTGAATTATAATTAATAGTACTGTTTAAAAAGTGACCCCAGTAAAATTGATTACACATCACACTGCTAATGCCACAACAGTCCCACAGATAAAAATAATGCTAGTAATTACCACCTACTTGTGGTAGGTCCACTGTTTTTCCTTTCTTCAGCAAATGACAATTCGAGTTGTAAGTTCTTAGTATTAGGCTTTGGTTCGTCTTCAAAATTTACCCATGGTTTATTCTTTGGTTTTTCTTCCTCGTCGTCGTCAAACATTTCCCAATCCTGTTTTAAAACTTCATATTTATTTTCGTCTTCATCTTCGAAAGTTTCCCAATTTTTAGGTGTTTGATCTTTATCACTACTACTTGGTTCGGTAGCATCAGAGGTATTTGGCTTGTTAGAGGTAGATATTTGGTGTTTTTCAATAGTTACGTGACTTCCCGTGCTGTTTTGTCTTTTTATTTGTAACTCTCTAGCATTTTTGGATAAAATATCTTCTTCATCTTCTGGATTAGACTAAAAGTTAATTCTTATTAGATTTTGATCGAATTTTTATTTACTATAATATACTTACTGACACATAATTGTAAGCATCTCTTTGATTTGATGATTTTAAGTATGATGGTTTTCTGAACACCAAGTTAAGCACTAATCCTTGTAAAATAACAGCCTGATACCATAAAATTACGTTGAATAAATTCGTATTCAAAATATTGTGTCCTAGAACGATGGGAGCTATTATAAATCCCAACGCAGTTACAGCTTGAGATATATTGACTAGAAGAGCATGTTTTATTCTAAAGTACTGGGCCAATAATATTTCACACTGGGATGTTTGAATTGATGCTCCAACACCTTTAAAAATGAATAAGAACATTGATTAAAATAAAATACATATTTTTCGTATTTTTTAATTAATCTAATACCTGCACAAACTTTAATTATTCAATTTCTTCCATATATATATATATATATATATATACACAGGGTGTTTTTTTTTAAGTTTCCACCCCAGATTTAGGCTTACTCAATAATTTTTGGCAAAAATGGCGAGACACGTCGATTTTTAATTTGAGGGGGACAAAATTTTTGATAACAAACATCACTCTAACGTCTCGCCCCTCAACTTTAAAATTTAAATAGGGAACATACCATGTGTGGCACATCAGGGAAAAGGTAATTCAATGCAGAATTCAAATCACTAATTTTAATTTTTTTACTACCCCCCTGAACAGAAATACAGGGTGTTTTTTCCTACCCTCACTTTACTCTCGCACAATAATTTTTGAGAAAAATAGTGAGACACGTCGACTTTTTATTTAAAGGAAACGAAATTTTTGACAAAATTTATTTGTCGCTCTACCTTAACCCCCACCCCGTAACATGAAAATTTGAATGGGCGATACACCATGTGTGGCACATCAGAGGAAAGGTAATTCAATGCAGAATTCAAATTATACCATTTGTCCACTGCTAGGACAAAAAAACATTACATAATTTGTATCAATAATGTTATCAGTTTATTGTTAGGTATTTAAAAGAAGGTAAAAAAAATTACAGCAATTGCTCAAAATGTTGTCCATCGTGTGCTAAACAAAAGTCAAGTCTGATATTAGTCCTTCGAAATAAAAAATAGTTTTTGTGGTTCATGAAAGAACCTTATCTTTTATACCACGAGACGCCACAAGTTGAAATCTTGGAAATTTTTGAAAATCCTTTTACTTACTCAGGCTTGCCTAAATAATAATGGGCTTTGTGATTTTTTTTAAAAATTACTTTTAAATACATAAGGTCAAAATGTATTATTTACACTGATTAATAATTTTAAATCTAAACGCTTATTTGGATCCTTATGACTTCTATTTTTAAATCTCCCGGTCTTTGACGTACTCTGTAACTTTTGCAGATTTATAGTTTACGTCTACTCGACCACTCATGATATTTGGTGATGAAACTAAAATAAAATAATTGGTATATCGATTTTGAGTGACTTTCGTTAATGGTTAATAAGAAATAACATCCAAAAGCAGAAGAATTTGGTTTAATGTGATTTTGCGATAGCAACACACATATAAGGACCATATTTTCACCAGAAGCAAATTAAACGCAGTTTAACGAAATTAAAACTGCAGGCTTACCTAAATTTAAATTTCATCGATTTATATAATCGATTTGCCAATATTAGTATCGAAAACCATAACAGACATAACCCATAATAAATATGGAATGAACCATTATTTCGATAGCGAAGCAGAAAGTTAATAACATCGTAATCCCGTCTGTCTATGTGTGTGTGCGTGTGTCTGTCAACACGATATCTTCCGTTCTAGACATCGGATTGCCTTCATATATTTGGTACACAACACTTTGGGTCAAACCAATCTATGGGATTGATTTTCAGCCCCAGGGGTCACCCCAACTCGGAGATACAGTGTGGCATTATTTCAATTTATTGGGATTTCGTATATAGATTCAAAGTTGGTGAAATGGAAAAAAAGATGCGTATTTTAAGACGACTTGAATGGTTTTTTCCAAACTAAAATATCAGGACCGGCTTCTTTGTTATTTAGGGAAGACCTAAATTGAGGCTTTTCGTTTTAGAGACATTTATACAATTTGTTTCGAACTTTATGTTTTTGGAGTAATACACGTCCCTTCGCAAATAATAACGTCCTGCTGTCTTTTTTAATTGGACGCATCCTATAGCATCATCTCTGTGTGAAGATCTCGCGGCGCTATAATTTTAATGTAATAATTTATTATTTATTCATGCGTACATTATAAATAGGGATATAAAAAAGGATTTAATCATATTCTTAACATTTTTAAATTCTGCTCTTTTTCATATTTTCAAAATAAAACTCGTGTATCATAAAATAATCCACATTAGGTAGATTATTTGATGTAGCTTTTATATATTCATTCTCCCATTTTTCACAATCACAAATAAAAAATCACAGTCGATATAACATAAAGATATATAAAGACGTAAACAAATTTTGGTTCCATAGAGACAGTCCCGTTTTCAAAGAGAAGTTAGTAATAGTAGATTCTGTAACAAGGTTAGAATGAAAAATTAGACACGAGTGGAAAATTCCGAACGCGAGCGAAAGCGAGTGTGAGGAACCACGGAGTGTCGAATTTTTTTATTCTAACCGAGTAACACACTATATTTTCTCCACGATCAAAAAGTATGAATCAAAATTAAATTAAATCTGAACAAAAGTTATTTGTTGACATATTTGTATTACATATAGTATTAATATTCATAGTGCTATGGTAGACACTTGTCGAAATTAAAATCTGGTGCATTGGCGTTTTTTCATAATTTGCAATTTCAGATATTATTAAATTCTATATCTATTTCACTTGATTTTTCACTCATTATTTTGTTTAAATTAAAACTTGTTTGAAAATAATTATTACCGTCAGCATTTTATATCTGACACTGACACTTTTGAAATCCAAGGCAATCCCATATAGTTTATTTCGATTACAGAAAATCCATTCATTACCTTGATAAAGAATGAAAATACATGCAAAATGCATAAGAGGCAAATATTATAGAATAAATATTCAGACTCTAGAGTGTGAATGTTTACATTCTATTATTAAAAATGATCTCGGAATTCATACATCAGTAATGGTCGTGGAGAAAAAGTGTACCAATCTTATATAAATATATATAAAGAGTCAATTAAATTAAATCTCAGGTAATACGTCATTGTTTATTTTATTCTGCTATTTCTTAAAGAAAAAGTTAATTTGTGCAAAGTTATTTAAGGAATCTTATTAGTCATTTAATAAGTATAATATCTACAATATATTATATTAGATTTCGTTATACAAAAGTAGCCCATTCATTTTATTTTGTCTCTTTACCCCTTAAAAAATGTAAAAATATTTTGGCATGTCCTATACAGGGTTAAAAAAATAATATACAGGGTGTTATTGAAATACACGTACATATTAAAATGGGGAATAGTATGTAATGACCAAAAACGATTGGCACCAATTTTAACTTCAAATTCTAAAATTTAAATATTGGGGAAGAGTCCCCTTTTCCGACCTACTAGTTTCCATATTTAAAGAAGTAAAATAAATCGAAATTGAACTTACCCATAGAAATTGCAGTTGCCGTAGCAAAACCAATTAATTCAAAATAAAGTTTATTACAGTAATTGTTCAAAATGCCGTCCATTATTATTTACACACACTTGAAATCGTCTTTCCAAAGAACTTTGAACATTAGAAATTAGTCTTGGATTTTGTCGTAGTTCCTCGGCTACCGCATTAACTTTATTGGTTAATTGTTCAACACTATTAATAGGTTCATTATAAACCAGTTGTTTCATGTGACCCCACAAAAAGAAATCGCATGGATTTAAGTCCGGAGATCTCGGAGGCCACTTAGTAGGTCCATTTCTGCCTATCCACTTTTGAGGAAATCTAATGTTCAAAAACTGCCGTACGTTTAAATCAAAGTGAGGAGGAGCGCCATCTAGTAGGTACCACATCCGTTGCCTTAATTGTAACGGTATCTCTTCTAGGAGTACTGGCAAAATATCTTCTAAAAAGTGGATATCCTGGCCCATTTAATCTGTTCGGGAGAACATAAGGCCCGATTAAATACTGATTTATTATGCCAGCCCAAACATTTATTGAAAATTTTCTTTGATGCCCAGTTTCCCTAATGGCTTGAGGATTTTCATCACTCCAAATATGCGTATTGTGCATATTGAACACGCCATCACGAGTGAATGAAGCCTCGTCAGTATACAATAATATTTTTAGAAAATCAGGAATATCAACACATTTTTGAATCATCCATTCACAAAACTCCACTCTCTTTTCTTCATCACCTGGATATAAGGCCTGGACTTTTTGGATGTGATAAGGATGTAAACCTTGTTCTTTAAGTGTCCGCCACAAAACAAATGAGGACACTCCAATTTCAAGACCTAGTCTTCTACAACTTAATTGTGTAAAGTGGTTGAAATTGAAATGCTGAATCTATGTTGATTTTTATTATTTTATTAGTTGAATAATCCCCGTGCCACGTCGCCCAAGTCGCAGCAAGTGACGACTGCGCGCACACAACTAACATTAAGGGAGGCATGGCGCCAAATATAAAAAGGCTTAACAAATTGAGGCCGGTTTTCAACAGCTTCCAATATTTCTTCTTCGGCCGCCAACGTTCTTTGTGTTCTTGTTCTCCCTCGATCTGCATTGACACTCTCAAATTTTCCATGGTCTCTTAGATGCTGAACAGTTGAAATAAACGTACGACAGTCCGGAATTCTCTGATTTGGAAACCGTTCGCGATACAGGATTTGTGCTTGCCGAGAATTTTCTCCAGCTGCCCCATAAACCAGCACTATATCGGTTAGTTCAATATTCGTAAATAGTGGCATCGTAAAAAAATATTTAAAAGTAATCGTAATCAACACTTTTTACCAACTTGGAAATGACGCGCTCGTGTTAGCCAGATTCGTAAATCAACTAAAATTTTAATAATCTATAGTTTCAAAAATGTATAGTTTAAAAACAATCATTTATCAAATATTCTAGTTTTTTGATAACGAGGGTAGTAAAAACCAGCCTTCGGAAATAGAAATTAATTCGAAAATCTTGGCAACATGGTTATTTCTTACAAGACTAGTTTTCTTATCATCTGACAAAAACTTGCATATTAATTACTGTTGATGTTTAAAATAGGTAAATAAACCTAATTTATATAGGTCATCCTCAACATATCAGTGAAGTACGTTTGTTTTAGAATTAATTTTCAAAAATTAATAACTCCCTTAATAAGGGGTATTTTTAAAAAATAATATTTTTCTACATTCAGTGGGGATCTGCGCAATACCCAGTTTTAATATGTACGTGTATTTCAATAACACCCTGTATAACAAGTTGTTGTCATTAAAATATGGTTTTTATATTTCAATTTCGAAATATTACCACGCCGCTAAACCAACGACGCTAATGCATTTTAATGAGTCCTAATCCTAGAAATCATAATATATATACTATAACAAAATGTGCTTTTCGAGTCGGAATATTGTAAACATCAGCTTTACATTGAATACACATAAGTCTGTCTCTTTCATGCTCTCTCTAACCTTATTATACCTCTATGGTTTTATTTGATAAACTGTGCGTTCAAGTTCAAAAGTAATTGAACACGTAACAAAACCCGGGAATTTAGGAATCTTTATTTTAATTTTCCGTTAATGATAGACAGTGAGAAGGACACAAAATAAACTTAAAACTAACCCCAAGTTTATTTTCTTGTTCTATTCATTCCTCATTCGATTTTTGTACTTACCGCTGGAAATTCCCGCCAAGGAAAATAAAACCCCTCCACCATATTCAGTTAGACCCATCCACACAAACAAGAGTCCTGCGCAAGTCAAACAAGTGCCGGCAGTTGCAACAAGTCTGGGCCACGTGCTGGAGGAAATTAGGGATCTCGCAGTTGGATCTGAAAAAAGTAAGAGATTTTTATTTTACTCTTAACATTGTTTGTAATATATAATAAAATTATTAGTATAAGGGACATTTGAAGGAAAGAAAGCATATTAAAAAATCACGAATGAACCTATATAGTATATAGGCACTGTTTTCGATCGATTTATTTTCTTAATTCTTGTATTTATCTATACTGTATTATTTCAGTTCTGTTCATTGGAATTGTTTATTTATTACTTTAAAAAATGTTATTGTCATGTTTGTCACGTATTAGTTTTTTTTTATTTAGTCTAGTATAAAGCGGAAATTTGTAGTCATTGCTGGAATTCAGGGTGACATATCCAACCATATTCATATTTTCTTATACCAACACATTAGTGTATTATAAATGGTGAACGTGTAAATAAATTACAAATTGCGATCTTGAGTTTGAAAAAATTAATATAAAAAGTGGGCATTTAGTTATGTTACTTCGGAATTCGTATTTAGTTTCGAAACGATACCTACATTTACGTGATACGTGATTCAAATATATTTTAACTCTACGTCTAAACACAACCTCGGGTAATTCAGTATAATTATTTTTTTATTTTTATGGTGTCCACCCCATTAACTTGAATTATGACTTTTTATTGCAGTTCCTAAATTCTGTTTCTTAACGGAAAATTACACATACCTACTTTGTAAATAATTTATTATAAAATATCTTATCATAAATACAATAGTTGTTTGTACACAGTAAAATAATTTTATACATAATCATTTTACAGTGGTTTGTACAGACAGGGAAAATGTTTATTGAGCACTGATGCCAGATCGAAATTCTAAAACTTTCCAAGTCAGGGGCGAATTCTCGGGCGTTAGTTGCACTTTTTTTAGGTTTTTAAATTTAAAAATGATTGCCAATATTTTTCAGTTCAAATATGAAATTTCGTTTTAAGTGAAAACTTTGTATTGAGAATAGCGAATATATTACGTTATATGATATTTGTTTTATCTGGGACGTTGTAAATTATTTTATAATTTGTATTCACTATAAAAACGGTACAATAAAATAATGTAGAAAAAATATAAAAAATAAAAAAAAATACCGATACATCTTAAAATGAGTAGTTTCGTTAATTTTTGCGCCTCAGGGACTAAAACACATTTTACTCCCTCATTTTAGGGACCAAAGTGCCACTTTTACTCCCTTGAGATTAATAGTAGATTATTTACCAAGGGACTAAAGTAGAACTTTAGTCACGTGGTACATACGCGACTAAAGTAGAACTTTAGTCACGTGGTACATACGCCATTTTTTGCACCTTGAAATTCATACGATTATTATATGAAAAGAAACACTCAATATTATTACGATAACTTAATCGATTACTTAAACCGGAGTCTCATGCGTCCATTTTCCGTCGATCCGATAAAAACTGAATTTTGGATAAAAAATAAAATCCAAGTCATTTATCCGAAAATCGTATCCGAAAAAGGACCCAATTGACAGTTGTATTTGAGGTTATAATACACACAATAATTTATTTATTTGGTTGTAATTGTAATCACGTTCAATATATCTTATTTAATCTAGGACCAATGATTTTTAGCAAATTTTAGAATGTATTGCTAGACATTCTTAGGTAGTTATATAATACTTCTCGTGATATGTCAGTCTCATTTCTTGTAACAAGTTGTGGAAAGTTTTTCGATGTTTAACCAA
Organism: Neocrepidodera transversa; assembly: GCA_963243735.1. NCBI lineage: Eukaryota > Metazoa > Arthropoda > Insecta > Coleoptera > Chrysomelidae > Neocrepidodera > Neocrepidodera transversa. The sequence goes on along the minus strand of OY725340.1, from coordinate 23,263,053 downwards.
ATCCCTGACCCAAAATCTTTTTGTTTTTTTTTCTGTTTTTACTTTTATTTTTATTTGTCCACAAAAGCGACAAAAGCAAGATATTATTGATTCGATGCTTTATTTGAATTTTGAGTTCCATTATCGACGAATGTTAAAACGCAAACCGAATAATTATTTTTATTAGTTTATTGTTTTGTTTTGTTTACTTTTCACCAGTCAAACAGTCCAAAAGTGAGGTTAAAAACGATCCGAAAAAGGAAAAAGTTAAAATTAGTTTAACTTTGTCCGACTTCGGAAAAAAGTTAAAAATATTCGGATAAAAAAAGGCGGGAAATTTTTCAACCAATAGGAACTCCGTCGTACCATCGGACGGTCGGAAAACGGATGCATGAGACTCCGGCTTTAATCGTTGTGAAAAATAGAAAAATTTATTCGCTTATAAACTAGTTCTTGTTTTACTCCTGAGTAAAATATTTTGCTGTGGTTTTTATTGGTTTTGTTATTCGAGGGACTAAATAACAAAACCAATAGAAATCATAGCAAACTATTTTAGTCGGAGGTAATATAACAAGACCTCGTTTATAAGCGAATAAATTTTTCGATTTTCAATAACTTTTCATTACCATTAAGTCATCGATTAAATTATCGTTATGAAATAATTTTGACCGTTTCATTTCACAAAATAATCGTATGAATTTCAAAATTTTAGCCCCTGGGGTGCAAAAAATGGCGGATGTGCCACGTGACCAAAGTGCTACTTTAGTCCCTTGGTACATAAAATACTATTTTGAAATTTAAATAACCAATAAAAATAACTCAGATTTTTTTATACTAATACAAAAACAAATTTGTAAAAATAAGTGATTCCAGTAATGATTTAACAAATTGTACTTCACGAGATATTCAATTAGCTGCAAAGATATAATAATAATATTATTACCCTAAAAATCAAAAACTAAATATAACCTACTTAAAAATAGAAGGTCCCTATAAGTTTTATACGATTTTTTAATAAATCCGTGACAACCAAATATACGCTCTCGCTTTCGGATACGGAGATTGTCAGTTCAAACCCGGATATTATCTTTTTTACATTTTTAGTTGGTTATTTATTTGGAGAAAAAAAATTGTTTACTATGCAAATTAAACCGGGGTTATTTAGGTATAGATTTAGATATTTTGGCCAGGCGAGGTTAATCGTATCATAAAAATCTTCTACCTGATGTCACTCAAATTTCATTTCACTCAAAATTAAAACCCGGCGGTTGTAACATCTGGCAACTTGGCAAATATTATTGGAGGATAATAAACATTTGAATTTTTTACGCAGAAAGTACATTTACTTATTTAATAGTTTTTGTTATGAAAATCATGGGATGCTAATTCCGGCTTAATACTACAATTAATTAAAAGATTAAAAAAAACACTGTTAATTCATAGTTTTAAGTTTTTACTTTTGTCGGCAGTCTTCATGACTGCCTAACTTTTTTTTATACCTTGGGAAAAATTTTTACCTGAGGAAGAAAATGTTAAATGTATCCACATGCCCATCCCACTTTTTCTAGTCACGATACGCCACTGGTTCAAGCAAAAAAATGTATATAGAAATTAGCGGACATGTGTGCAAGCAAATGTCGCTTGGCGCCATAAGACTTTTTAATGCCACACAGTGGATTTGAATTTGAATATATTTAATATACATAAAGTAACGCATAAATTCATTATTAGCTAAATCATAATCTAATATACAGGGTGAACCACCTTCGTGTAATGACGTCATCACAATTTTCATATCTTTTTCTTGCATTTTGCCCACCCTGTACCAAATTGAAGCAACATATTATACATTTTTGGAATAAGCTCAGCAAGGGCAATCCGTAACTTGAAAAAAAAGGGGGGCTCCATTTAAAAAAAATGGTGATGACGTCATTACACGAAGGTGGTTCACCGTATATTAGATTATGATTTGAAAAAATAGTAAATTGAAATCAAAAATCGACCTGTTTCGGGAATTTCTTAATTTAATCGTTCATTTAGCTAATAATGAATTTATGCGTTACTTTATGGACGCACTGTATATTTAATTGTGAATTATTTTAAATTTACATTGAATTCGAGGAGAAATTATTTAGGTATACTGAAGAAATAATAATTCTGACAAATACTTCAGCTATGAACACATTTAAAAAAATCGGTTGTGTCGCCCCAAAACTTTCCCGACGAGTACCCACGAATACTTTTTCAGATATTTAATGTTAAAGTTTCAACTTTTGACATTTTTTTATTTTTGACAAGTGACGGTTGGAGAAATAATTTTGACTGTTCTGAATAGAGTTTTTCAAGGGCTTTCAAATGACATATTTTAAGTCAAATTCCGTGACATATTGCATCTGTCATTTTATGATAGTAATACTTCCGTTTGATAGATCTCGTACAAAAACTAATGGGTTCTTCCGACAGATAACCCAAACCCATATACCAAATTTCAGCTCAATCGGATTAATACTTGTTCAGATATTTAATGGTAAAGTTTCAAATTTTGACATTTTTTTATTTTTGACAGGTGACAGTTGGAGAAATAATTTTAACTGTTCTGATTAGAGTTTTTCTAGGGCTTTCAAATGACATATAGTATGTCCAATTCCGTGACATATTGCATCTGTCATTTTTTGATAGTGGTACTTTCGTTTGACAGATGCCGTACAAAAACTAATGGGTCTTTCCGACTGGTAACCCAAACCCCATATACCAAATTTTAGATCAATCAGATTAAACGTGTTTCCTCTATCGTGGAAGAATACACACACACAGACCGACAGACAGACTTCCATCTGGAAATGGTCTTAATCGTCTCAGGGGACCCGAAAATGGATATTTCTGTTTTTATATCGAATTTTTTTTTTAGCTCGTTCACAATACTTTCCCTTCTAGGAGGTGGGTCGGGAAAGTAAAAATCAAATGATTAGGTAAATAAGATTTAAAAAAATATACATAAATTGTAATATATTTTGTGGAACCTTTGTGGATATTTTGTTGGCAAAAATCTCAAATGAAAATTACAAATATAGGAAGTTTTTATAAGTTCGGTTTAAAAAAATACCTTTAAATGTTGGACAAAATTAAATTATAGAAAAATTTTAAAATGTAGTAGAACAAAAATGGGAAAAATTTTGAATAAAATAAACTGAGAAAATTTTAATGAAATAACAAATTTTTAATACTTATTTTTGATTGAATGTTAGAAAAATAAAGAGGAAAAAAATAGTTGATTAAATTAAAGTGTGAAATTATTCGGAAAATTTTTTTTTGTAATAACATCAAAGATTTTTTACGGAAATTTGAAATGACATAAATCTAAATAATCGTTAAATGAAACTCAAAATTATGTAGCACAATTAATTTTAATTTTCAAAACTGAGGTTGGAGGTAACTAGTTTCGGCTAAAAAACCATCTTCAGTCCTAGAATATAATATATGGTTCGATAGGAATAAAAATTACAAATAAGAACATAACTTCCCATTAGTTTTGTTCGTTTTTTTTTGTCTACGCGATCTCAAGAACGACTCGAGGGAATTACTTTAAATTTGGGTTCCTAAGAAAAATGAGATATCGCACAATCTGGGAAAATTCTGTACCCGAGATATGGGGTGGGTGCGCGAATACACTCGGTACCCGTTCAAATAAAATAAGCGAATGAGATACTTTACTTTATAACTTCGTATAACAAGTAATAATTTTGTATATTTAATTTTTGTATGTTTTTAATGTATACTTACCGAAAATTGTCCATGTGGCAATAAAAAATAATGGTGCATACATAAAATGGTCGTCCCATAATCTGGGAACTTCATTTTTAGTTACTTCAGGTACCCTTGAAAATGCCAAAAACATTCCATAACTTACTGTCAAACTCGGTATTAATGCCTGAAAAAAAAACAGATTCAATCAATTAACTTATCAAAATGAAAAAGGATTTATGACAAAAAATAGAAACTTAATTTTGCAATATGTTGACACTTTGAATTAATAAAAAATTTGCCTTAAAAGATTACAAATAAACCCCTTTGAAAAAAAGTTGTGCATTAAAAAAATATTAAAAAACACGTTTGAAAAAAATTGTTACGTTAAAAATAAGTCTTGAAGAAAAGCCCCTCAAATAAAAATATTTATGCTTTAAAAATGAAAAAAAAATTATTATTATTAAAAAAACGCTTTAAAACAACTTTTTATTCTTTTAAGAAAATAATGTGCATTTAGGAACTAAAAAAAACCCATATAAAATTCATTCAAAAAATTTTGGACAAAACACCGTTGAAAAAATTAACTATTATGAACCTAAAAGCTGAAATAATCATATTTTGAAGGCCAAGTAGTACAAAAAAAAACAAAAAATTTATTTTAATCACTTGTTTATGGATAATAATGTTAATAGTACAATAATTATTATTGTTGTTAATTTATATAATACATAATAATTATTGAAATATCAGAGATTAAAATCACATTTTGAACTTGAAAATTGTTTATACTTACTTGGTATATATTAAGAATTTCCCGAATAATGCAGATATAAATCTATTTTTTGACTTGTAAAACCTTAGAATAACTAAATGTCACAACTTTTTAGTATATTTAGAAAATAATCAATTTTAGTACAATTTTTTTGTGCCATTTGGTTCTTTAGATTTTGATTTAGGGTACAAAATTCAATTTGATTCAACTTTGTCATACCAATTTTTTACAAAAAATTGTTCATTTTAATGTTTTTTTTTAGTTTAAAAATGAATTTTTTTATTTATTAAACTGTATATTTTTAATTGGATAACTTATTGCTCATCCTTTTTATCTCCCAGATGTTTGGTATTTGGTAAGCATAATATAATAAATATACTTTGGAGTTACACAATCCATAACATAACTGCATTCAGTGCAATTATCAATCACTATGACAACACTATTGAGTTTGACAACTTCATTTCAAATGAATTTCAAAATGTCACGTTTTGGCAATGCGAATGTTGATGTTCAAAGTAAAAAAAATCCCTCGGACATTGGCAAATGCCTCATAATTTTATGACAAATTTCTCAAGCTAGCTCCTTGGTAACAGCCCTCAGCCTTCGGCTTCGGCTGTTAAGTAACGAGCTTTCGATTGTCATAAAATTATCTCGTCTATTATCAATGTCTAGGGATATTACCATTGTATAAAGCCTATTACTCTTTATACAATTATATTACTACTGATATAACAAAGTAGGTTGCTAAATAGTGTTTTTCTACAACCCTCTACAAAAAGACGTCATTTTGTAATAGAATACCTTCAGCGAAAACTTGATTTCCGTCACAAGTGAGAGAAATTCTCATAGCGTTAACTTTCGTCTCTAGTGACGAAAGTTAAATTTATATTTTTAATAACTTCCCGCCCTGGTATCTACTGTTTTGATGTATTTAAAGTATTAGTAACCCTTAACAACTACCATTGGGTCATTTTGACCCACTGCAATTATTGAAATTTGGCAATTACGCATATTTCATCCGAGGTCATTCTCGAGTGCTTCAGTATTCTCCTGATAGACGACGAGAACACGTGTTTTAGTGCCGTTGTATAAAATAACCTTTTGGAAATATACTGGATGATAGATATTGGGTCACACTGACCCGACAGTAGTATAGACGAACTTTTTTTCGAACGGTAAGTTTTACGATAAATTTCTTTTTTTTTCGGTATTTGATTTTTTTTATCTATTTTCAGTAAAATGAGCGATCACAAAAATAAAAATCGTCCACTGACACAAAATGAACTTCTCGAAATCGTGGAAAATGATGAATTCCTGGAATGTTGAATGCGAAGAATCGGAGGAGAATTCTGAAGATGGATCGTTGTTAGAAAGAGACAGATTACAAGCATGCACAGACATTTTAGGATATGGTGATGAAAGTGATCAAGACGAAGATGATGTAGAACTATTTAGTGAACATAATACAGACGATGAAGACGACTGGGTGCCTATAGTGATAACGAACTCGAGTATAATACAGAAACTGAAAATAACGATGAAGGTAGTGAAACTGATGATGGTGAAACCCAAGGAGAACCTGAAATGGAAGAAGTACAGAGGAATTATTGGTATGGTAAAAAAGATAAGATGAAATGGTCAAAGAAAGGAAAAACTTTGGCGCCAAATTTGCTACGATTCTTGCCTTCATTAAAAGGAGAACTCCGTCGAAATCCACCTTTTACCCCTCTTGAAAGTTGGAGATATTTTTTTGACAATACAATTATAGAAATAATTGTCAAATATACTAATCAAAGAATTGAAATGGTGTCTTCTAAATATGGCAAATTAAAAAGAAATAAAAATTCCCGACGTCGGTATTCTCCAACTTTCATAAAGTCAACAGATATACCTGAAATAGAAGCTTTCATTGGGCTTTTATATCTTCAAGGTGTTTTTAAATCGGGCCACGAAGACCTACGATCTCTCTGGGCAACCGACGGAACAGGACGAGATTTATTCCGTAGTACTATGTCCTTAGCTAGATTTTCCTTTCTCCTTTGTTCCATTCGTTTCGATGATCAAACTACTAGGGCTGAAAGAAGGAAAGTCAACAAGTTGGCACCTATCAGAGATTTTTGAAAAATTTGTGGAAAATTCAAAAAATAATTATAGCCCAGGCGAAAACTTAACGGTAGATGAAATGCTAGCACCATTTAGAGGTCGGTGCTCTTTTCGCATGTATATCCCGAACAAACCACTTGTATATCCCGAACAAACCAGCTAGATATGGATTGAAAATTCAAATTACTGACTGTAAAACACACTACATGCTAAATGCAGAAATTTATGCGAGAAAACAAATTGTATAGAAAAAAGACGGAAACAAAATGTCAGTTGGTCAACAGAAGACAAAAAAACTTTCTCATCCAACTGAAGTGGTACTTCGCCTAATAGAACCAGTAAAAAATACTGGTCGGAATATTACTGGAGATAACTGGTACACCTCACTAGAATTAATGAGAGAATTGGAAAAGAAAAAACTAACTTATGTGGGAACAGTTAAAAAAAAACAAAAAGTTTATCCCTTTAGAATTCATGCCTGCTCCTACCCGAGAAATAAATAGTAGTTTATTTGGATTTACAGAACATGAGACCATTGTGTCATTTGTTCCAAAAAAACACAAAAGCGTGATTCTTATTTCCAGTAAACATCACGACGACGAAGTAGATAACGCTACGAAAAAACCAGACATAATTTTATTTTATAATAAAACTAAAGTCGGGGTCGATTCTTTGGTTCTACTTACAGTACTTCCCGTAGGACAAGACGGTGGCCAATGACTATTATTTCTGCTATTTTAAACATAGCAGGTGTTAACAGTAGAGTTGTATTTCAGTTTGCCCAAGAAGGAAAAGAAATTACAAGATTTGAGTTCCTAAAAAAACTGGGACGGGATTTATGTTTACAACATATGCAAAATAGACTAGGACAAACATTACCCGCAGTTTAAAAGCTACAATCGTCAGCTTGCTGGGTAATGTAAATATCACACGTCCAGAACCTCATCAAAGAGGATTGGCCTCAAAAAGAAAAAGATATGCCATTTGTCCGTCAAAATATGACAGAAAAACGAACGCTACCTGTGAAACCTGTCAAATATGCAAACAATGTGCAAAAAATGTATGTTCTAATTGCATTTAATCGTTTTTATTAAAATGATATCAGTGTTTTCATGTTATAATGTCTCTTTTTTGTAATAAAACTTTTCAGGTACATTCCTGTTTTTTTGTAAAAATAAAATAAAAATGGGTCTATTTGACCCAACAATAGTCGTTAAGTTATTATTTATGAATGGTAGTTGTTAAGGGGTAAACAAAGACAGGAATCATTTCTATGATTAGAATGCATCCTTTTTACTTTTATTTAATTAAAAAGTAAAATAGAACCGTAAAAATACCGTGAAATTTAAAAACAATTTATATCTAGTTGCCTGGTTTTATTATAGTTTGACGTTCTTCGTTAAATATTTAGACTTGTCAGTTTCGACTGAAAACATTGTTAGTTTTTTATTTATCATGATTTGTGATTCGGAAAGCTCTAGTAATTTTCCAAATACACCATCAGACATATAACATATTATTATGACATAAACAGGGTTGTAGAAAAAGTATAGTGTTTCACTTGTCGAAAGCATTTTTTGAAGCTCGTGAACATTACCAGCCTCGGCTGGTAAATTGTTCTCTCGCTTCAAAAAATGTTACTTTCGTCACTCGTAAAACAATATATTTTCTGCTCCATCGGTAATTATTTTGTTTACAAAAATATTTATACTTCCGTGCGTTGTATCAAGGAAGTTATACTTTCTATTTATGTTGATAAATTGTGGTGTTATACCTCTTATCGACAAACAAATATATGTGGTATTATTAAAAAAAAATAACATTGTTTATTTAAGAACAGCTATTTCCTCCTTTTTTCCATATTCAGGATGTCTATAATTGAAAGGGATAACATTGGCATATATTTAAATAAGAACAAAAAAAATCTACAGGAACTTTCGCCATTCTCGAGTTATACATTGAAAACTAAAAATGCTATTTTTGGTTTTTTACGTATCTAATTTTTATATAAAAATATATGAAAAAATAGAAAAGGAAAGTTTTATTGTATCTCAAATTTGCTACAAAATTATACGAATAAATCTTTGATACGCTTCGTGTCTTAACGTCCACCATGATTTTTTTTTAATACGAACCTGTCTTTTATTACAAAAATTGATAAACCGTTAACATTCAAATTCATTGATATATCACACTTGTCATTTTAACGACGTTTTATCTAAAATAACTAACATAATTAGTGACAATAATTTGTAATTACGGTCCTGTCGTAATTCTTTTGTAAATTTGTTTTAATTTTGTCAAAATGAATATAACATTACTTAACAATTTCAGTGAAATAAAAAAATTTCGTAAATAACGGTTTTTTAAAATAATGACATTAGAAAAACAACCCGGTATAACTCACAATATTTTCATTATTTTTTTTTTCGCATTTTTCATATTTTTTTTTCCATGTTTTTCATTATTTTTCCATATTTTTCATCATGTTTTTCCATATTTTTCATTATTTATTCCATATATTTCATTATTTTTTCCATATTCTTCATTTTTTCCATACTTTTTATAATTTTTTCCATACTTTTTATATTTTTTTCCATACTTTTCGTTACTTTTTTCCATATTTTTTAATTTTTTTCCCCCATTTTTTATTATTTTTCCCATATTTTTTATTTTTTTTTTCACGTTTTTCGTAATTTTTTTCCATCTTTTTCATTATTTTTATCCATATTTTTCATTATATTTTTCAATATTTTTTTTCATATTTTCATTATTTTTCAATATTTTTTTCCATATTTTCATTATTTTTTTCCATATTTTTCCTTATTTTTCTCCATATTTTTCATTATTTTTATCCATATTTTTCATCATTTTCTTTCCATATTTTTCATTATTCTTTCGTTATTTTTCCCCCATTATTTTTTTCACTATATTTCATTATTTTTTTCCCTATTTTTCATGATTTTTTCCATATTTTCCAATATTTTTTCCCCATTTTTCCTTATTTTTTTCCCTATTTTTCATATTTTTTTTGATTACATGGGATCTTTTCAAGCACAGCAAAAAAGTACTCTTGATATTTTTCGATATTTCCTCTCGTTTCCGAGATTTTCGGAATTTATTTCTAAAAATTTCTTTTTTTTTTTAATTTTTTTCCCATATTTTTTATTATTTTTTTCCATATTTTTCGTTATTTTTTTCCATCTTTTTCATTATTTTTATCCATATTTTTCATTATATTTTTCAATATTTTTTTTCATATTTTCATTATTTTTCCTTATTTTTCTCCATAATTTTCATTACTTTTATCCATATTTTTCAATATTTTTTTGTATATTTTCATTATTTTTTTCCATTTTTTTCCTTATTTTTCTCCATATTTTTTATTATTTTTATCCATATTTTTCATCACTTTCTTTCCATATTTTTGATTATTTTTTCCATATTTTTCATTATTTTTTCCATATTTTTCATTATTTTTCCCCTATTTCTTTTCGGTATTTTTCATTATTTTTTTCACTATATTTCATTATTTTTTTCCCTATTTTTTCATAATTTTTTTCCCTATTTTTCATGATTTTTTCCATATTTTCCAATATTTTTTCCCTATTTTTCCTTATTTTTTTCCCTATTTTTCATATTTTTTTTGATTACAAAGGATCTGTTCAAGCACAGCAAAAAAGTACTCTTGACATTTTTCGATATTTCCTCTCGTTTCCGAGATTTTCGGAATTTATTTCTAAAAATTGCTTTTATTTTATTTTATTTTTTTTTCCCAACTTTTTCAACAAACTTCCGAAAAATACTTCAAATAATACTTGTTGAGCTATTTAAGTCCTACATTTTAGTATTTTTCTTTTTTGAATATCTTTCACGGTTTCAGAGATATCGTTATTTTAAAATGATGACATTTTCGGAAAAACGATCCGGGAAAACCCAGAAGCCATTTTCCGATTATTCCGATTTTCAATAGGCTTAGTAACAGTACTTCAAGGTATCTTTTTCCCAAATTTTAAGCGATTTGCTCAAAAATTACGACCTGCAGCGTGTTTCCTGTAAAACTAGAAAAAAAGTGGGAAACACCCGGAAAACCCCGTTTATTCATTTTCCGATTTTACTCATTTTCTATTAAAATGTAGTACTCGTGAGTCTTAAAAAATGGTGAAAATTTAAGTCGATACATTAAAGCGTTCAAAAGTTATGACATTTTTAAGCTTTGCGGACGACAACCAGACAGACAGACATTTTTATACATAAATACATACAGACCAAAGAAAAAAAATAAGTTGATTAGAATTTGATGTAGATCATTTCTCCCGAAGATACTAAAGCCCGTTTTCGCTTAGTTACGAAGATAACGATTTCATATGGGTCGTAGTAAGCAACTCCCTATGGGGTCGTCGCTAACAAGCAAAAAATAATCTGCCTACATCGTGATTAAAATTCTATTTTTTTTTTAAATTTATTCAATATGCATTTTTGAGAAAAAAATTAATTATTAATAACTCTTATACAAAAATACATATTGATTTAAATATAACCATTTTATGAAAAATTTAAATCTCTAAATTTAAAGAAATTTTTGGAATGGACGTTAAAAGTTTTTTCGCGACTTATGGAAATTTTACCCAAATTCTACAAAAAATCGATAATTTGATAAAAAAAGTTTTTGACATTTTAACCCGTTTTTAATTACGAACAATTTTTGAAAAATTTTTAGGATCTTTATATTTTACGACAACGCTGTCAAATTTTCGAAAAATTTCTCAAAATCTGGGAATTTTTACGATACTAAACATCTACTTCTAAGTCTACGTCTAATTTTCTCTAAATTTAGAAGATTTTCGGAAATTGTGCAACGTTTTCAAAAAAATCCCGATTTAATGAAAATTTTACAGATTATACAGTGTGTCTACTTAAGTCTGAACCATGTGGGAAACTTATTTATTATTAATTTTATGCAAAAAAGTTATTCTTCATAAAAAGTTGTGTCTGGTCTATAAAACCTAAAATAATTATTAGATATTATTGTTTTTTAAATCATATACGAGGTCTGTCAAAAAATATGATTTATGAATGTGAAATGATCAAGTAAACTACGTTTATTTTTGTCAGTATTGAAAACTGTGATAAGGAAAAGTTTATCAGAATTGCACGTTCTCTACAATAACATAATAACATTTTAGTTTTATTTTAGAGCGAGATTTGATAATAACATGTTACTTATATAGACGGGGCTAATTTTTTAATACCCAAGTTGCAGTTCTAAATCATAGTTTTTGAAATTGTCAAAATAAAGGTACTTTACTCTTGAAACAATTCACATTTTTCGATACACCTTATATACGACTAAAAAAATTTGATATCTGATGATTGTATTTTAGGTTTTAGGCTATGCACAACTTTTTATGAAGAATGATTTTTTTTTCATAAAACTAATAATAAAAATGTTCCCGACTTAAGTAGACACACTCTACAAAAAAAACTAATAATTTTAGCTTAATCTAGTTTAAAATATATTTTTTAAGAATTTTCAGCGAAGTATAAAAAATACAGAATTTTTCCAAAAAAAATGTCTAAATCAGGAGTTGTTTAAGACAGAAAAACCTGCATACAAAATAGATGAAGCATACTAACAAATTTTTGCTTAAAATTATTAATAATCGAAATTATAAAGAAATTTAAAATGTAAAATAATATTTTTTACACCTGTTATTTTTCTATATATTGAAAAATTGTTTGAAATTTGGCAACGTTGGAAAAAGTCCCAAGTTTGAAAAGTAAAATTAGCAGCTTCACAAATTGTTTCTAAATGAAATTTTCAATAATTTAATTCTATTTCTGTAACATTTTGTGGAATTTTTAGAAATTCTCGTGATTAACATAATAAGTTGAAAATGTTTTAGCATTTATAATAATTCTGAGAATTAATAAGGTGACCTGATCAAATTTCCGGAATTTTCTTTGAATCTGAGGTATTTTTTACAACAAAAATATAGACAATTCTAAAAACTAATTTAAATCAAATTACAAATCTAATTCCATTTTGTTAAACTAAAAAAAAATTATAAAATAATAAAACAGTATTGATTCTGGGAAAAAATGAGTAATATAGCCGAATGGTAACCTTACCTGATATTGCCAATGAGTTTATTCGTTTGTGATCATTTCATAATAAACTTAAAATAAATGAAATGACGCGTTTTGGATAATTTGCGTTTTATTATGAACGCCAAATAGAAAATTGTAATTTCGACACCAAAACATAAAAAATAAAATTATCTCCAAAATCTTCCAATCAATATTACTAGAAACGATTATATACAGCGTGATATCCTAATACAATATAATTATTACAATTTCCATAAGAAATTCATTTGAAATTTGTCCGCTTTTTCGATAGAAACCACCCAATATCTTGCCCCCTCTGACCTATCAATCTGAACCTGAGATTAACTATAGTTGAAAAAATCCAATAAATAACAGTGAAATACATATTTTTAACAGGTTCCTCGTATTTAGAAAGCAGATGTTCTTTAGGATATATATTATCATAGAGATTTTACCTGAAAGAACAACGTTGCCAAAAATATCAACCACCCATACCCTCCGTCTGGTATACTTGGTCCAAGTTCGGGTTGGGTGGACACAACGCTATCGAGAACAAGTTCTGGGTTTCGGTTTGGCCTCGTTTGACTGAAGTGCATTTTCCTTTATCACTTTTTTGTTGTAAATAGACACAACACTTTTTTTACATTATCGTTTATTACATATTTTATTATAATTGCACTAAAACTTTTCGGTTTTTACTTTACGTCGAACTAACGCAGGTGAATCACTTGTTTTATGTATAGACTGTAGTGTCATATCTTTATTGTTATCTTATCTTCTGGGTGAGTACACATAATTATAAAAAAGATGTATATTTCTGCGACATTTTACGAAAAAAATAGGTTGAACGTTCCTCAGACCAGTTTTGCAATTTTACTAATAATGAATCGAACCCGTTCAAGGTCTACTTAAATTTCTTTTTATTTTAGTTGCTCGTTCACGAATAATACGTAGGTACAATTCACTTGGATTGTTATTCAACAGGTATCACCAACAGGTAGTTATTAAGAGGCAACAATGTAATCGTGACGTCAATTGTTTACTTATATACCAAGTCGGTCTTAAAATCATCAAAACTAAACCAGTCATGCAAAGAAACTTAAATGTAGGTCATACTATATAATCTGATTTTGCTTTATATTTGAATCGAATATTATTTATTTTGGCAGTTTAGAGCGAATTCGCGCTTTATCATATATTTTTTATGCAAATAAATATGGTGAAAATAATGAATGCTAAAAATACGATTTTTTAGACTTCTAAAAAAAAGTCTTATGATTCGGCTCTGTCTGTCTGGCCGTCTGTCTGTCTGTCCGCGCTTTAACTCATGAACCACAACAGATAGAGACAAACGGACAAGGGCAATGGACTCGCCATACCTTGAATATGTGCCCAAGCTAGTTTCAAGTTTCTGCGACTTCCGGTTTCAAATCTGGAAAATTAAAAGATGTAAGATTTTTTAGAAGTCTCATTTGCCTGCTTACCAGCTGGCGCCGCTAATATTTATTTTGAGTGACCACCGACTTTTTGTTTTGTTTAGAAGGCATGTTTTCTTTAATGATTTTATTATTTTTTTCTACTACAGTTCATAAAATACTAATGTAGTAGCAACTTTACGCACTAGTACATAAAATATTTCACTTTACATACTAGTGCGTAAACTAAGCATATTAAGACGGAATTAGCACCCCATGATTTTCATAACAAAAACTATTGATTAACTAAATGTTCGATAAATTGCGATTTGATATACTTTCTATCTAAATAATTTTTTTCTATCTGAATAATTACATCCTATTTTAAAAAGAATTATTTCGCTTTATGTAGTACATTAAGACCCGGTTTCGTAATAAAATTAAAGTGCACTTTAAAAATTACGGCACCCTTTTAACATAATTACGATTGATTTCATAATGAGCTTTTACGTAAATGATGCTGTAAAGAGAATTTAACTAAATACCTGGTTGAAATACAAAGGTAATTTTAACTAAATACCTGGTTGAGCTACAAAGGTAATTTCAATGTAACAACAATTCGCGCTCACGCCTCATCTTCGCTAACCAAAAATTCATATCCGAGATACAGTTTTAAATAAAATCTGTAATGGATACTGCAGCTTCCTCTTATGGTGATTCTGATGAAAAAAATGTTTTTTATTCGACTTTGAAAAGTGTATACAAATAGAACAATTTTTTATGCAAAATATGTTGATTTTGGTTTTTTAGACCGGTTCAAGATCACAAAGCAAATTTTTATTAGCAAATATTTATTACAACCACCAACAAACAGGTGATTTATATCAATTTAATGTATATTAATTGGATAAATTTCACTGAAAAATTATCATTCCAGAAATTACAGTCCTATCTATACCTTTGTGTTCTTAAAATCACACAAAAACACACCACTAATTCTTAACCAATGAGATTCGGTCAACTTCTCCAGGCGCATGGGTCCCCTGGCTTTTATAGGTTTGGTAAAAAAGTTAGCCCGTCACAATTAACACTATTCAGTCAGTATTTATTTCATTATCTTTCAGTCCAGTTGGCACAGATCGTTGGCTATCGGTCATATTCATTTATGACTGTTTATACGCTAGAGATAACGTGGGTTCGTGCCTCGTATCTGGCAGTGAAATTTTAATTTAAAAATTTCAGTGTTAGATACTTGGCTCGAATAGGTAAACCGCATTGAATATTAATTTAATTAATGTCTAATGCGGAGCCTAGATTTTCAATCCCCCTGTGTCACTGGGCCGATGATGGTGGTGAGGTTTTCCGGGTTTTCCTACACCTATAGCCAAATGGCACCATCAATCCTCAGTAAGTCGCCCCGGAGCGCCACGTCAAATAATAATAATAACCGTCCCTTCCCCGCACAAGCCATTGGCTTTCTGGGGTTCACTCGTAAGGGGGTGAAATGTAGGGCGAGTATTATTATTATTAGTTTAGTGATGGGAAGAATCGAGAACTCTGTTCTAGAATACTGATAAGAATCAAGAACTCGTCCGAGTACCGAGTACCGAATATACAGTGCGGTGGAATAAGTGTTACCCCCCCCCCCCTATCAACTACTCTATTTTTATATCTTAAAAAAAAAGCTCAAACAGGTCAATTTTTATATTAAACTTAGTTATGTTATGACATAAAAGTTTCGAACCTGACATAATCCCTCTTTATGGGGGTGTCACACCTTCGATTTTTTTAAAATTATCAATTCTACTAAACACAGTCATTTTTCTTAAAAATAACTAATTGAAGACGGATTCGACAAATAGAATTGGATACACAAAATCCGCAGTAACCCTGGTGAATACGTTTGACTACAGAGCAACAAACCTGACATTTTTTAAAATTTATATATATTCAAAAGAAATAGGTACTACTCAAATATATAAAGAAAGTATACTATTTAACAAGTAATGTATAATAATAGTATACATTTTTAAGCAAATTATAGTATATTATTCAACGAGCATATAATAGCCATTATATGCGAGTAGAATACTGTACTTTGTCTGCGACTGTTAGGAATTTATTAACAAACTTTTATTGATTCAAACATTGATGGAACATTATTATTAATATTTATAACATAACTAGGTAGAATATTAATATTATATAACTACAATTTAACATCAATTATTTATGTTAATAGTTACATTTGAAAAATTTGTTAAGTTAATTGCAGGAATAGGATTAACGTCAACATAATTATTCTGATTATTTGTTGAAATTTGATTGCCGGCATAAGAATTAGAATCATTAACTTGTATGGAGCTTGATATTTATTTCTGGCGGTGCAGGTGTTAAGCACATTTCATTTTCACTTTCTCAATCCATTATTTTATTACAATTTAGTAAAAATTTTAATAAAATATTCTGTAGTCAAAAGTTTGACATTTCAATTTAAATTATTAATTTGACTTTTAGATGACAGTCGCGGCTTACTAAGAAAATGGATAAAATTTATAATCGTTATATCACAATGGCTAAGCATAGGAAGAGCGGTGATAAAAAGTAGTGAATAATGATTATTCACTGCTAATAGTGTATAATATATACCATTTTAAGTTAGAAAATTCTTCAAAAATGGCTTCATTATAAAACAGTCGTGGACAATAGTATATTATTCAACAAGCATATAATGATGGCTATTATTCACAAGGGTGAAGTTTACGACACGAGCCGCAGGCGAGTTTCGTAAATCACCCGTGTGAATAATAGCCATTATATGCGAGTAGAATACTGTACTTTGTCCACGACTGTAGGTATTTATTAATAAACTTTTATTGGCAAACATTGATGGAACATTATTTTTAATATTTATAACATAATTAGATAGTATATTAATATTATATAATTACAATTTAACATCAATTATTGGTAAATGTTGAGTGCTCAACTTTTTCCCAGTTATTTATGTTAATAGTTACATTTGAAAAATTTGTTGTTAATTGCAGGAATAGGATTAACGTTAACATTAATATTCTGATTATTTGTTGAAATTTTTGATTGTTGGCATAAAAATTAGAATTATTTACTTGTATGGAGCTTGATATTTACTTCTGGCGGTGCAGGTGTTAAGCACATTTCATTTTCACTATCTAAATCCATTATTTTATTACAATTTAGTAAAAATTTAATAAAATATTCTGCAGTCAAAAGTTCGACATTTCAATTTAAATTATTAATTTGACATTTGGATGACAGTCGCGGCTTACTAATAAAATGGATAAAATTTATAATCGTTATATCTCATTGGCTAAGCATAGGAAGAGCGGTGATAAAAAGTAGTGAATAATGATTATTCACTGCTAATAGTGTATAATATATACAATTTTAAGTTAGAAAATTCTTCAAAAATGGCTTCATTATAAAACAGTCGTGGACAAAATATATTACACAATAAATTTAGTAAAAAATAAACGTTTATATAGGCTGAGTTTGTAGCAAATCGTCAGGGCCAAAACTTGAAGACGTTTTCGATAAAAGAAAAACGTGAAAATATATTCCAAGACCTCGATTTTTTTGTCTCTTACTATAAATCCACATTTTTAAGGTTTCTCGTCATCCCTACGAATTTTGGGTATTTTGAAAATTTCTAGAACCAAGAAAATCGCAACGCAAATTTGCGAACTTTTTTAATGATTAAAAAAATCTTTGGATTGGTGCCAATTCTAAATATGCAAATTAGTTTTTAAATATACAAAAATCGGCGCCTGGGAATATATTTTCACTTTTTTCTCGGCTCAGAAACTTGGTCTCAATTTTTAAATTTTCCAAACACATAAATATAATGAAAAAAATGAGCAGAAAAATTTCTAAACGCTCACACATAATAAAAAAATTCTTAAAATTTGTGGGGATTCTAAAAATATGAATCGGAATAGATGTCAACAAAATTGGCGTCCAAAGATTTATTCTATTTGTTTTGTCCAAGACACTACTTTTTATCATCAACGATCTGATTATTTTTATTTATATAATGGATCTGATATATAATAAAAAAAAAATATAAGACATTTTTATTTATCTTTTTCGTAAATTTTTTATCAATTTGTGCACATCGGCAACTCTATAAACTAAACAGGAAGGATTACGAAATTTGTATTGCCTAAACATCAATACGTCAAATTTACAATTTATGTATAAGCAACAGGTTATTTTTTTTACGAAACTATTTTTATTACGAACTATTTTTTGCTGACATTCATTTTTTGATAAATATTTAAATATAATTTAGTCTAAAGAATTTTTTACAAATCTAACCTAACAAAAAAACTTAATGACCGTATATCTAGATTCTAAGGAAAATAATATTGATAGTTTCAACAAATTTGAATTTTAAATTTCGCGCGAATATTACTGACCGCGAGCGCAGGGATTTTTTGTTCTGTCATTGGCGACACTGACTGTTTCTGTTTACGAGCGACTAACCACAGGAAAGGCTCCGCGGTGATGCCAAATGTCTCTTCTTTCTTTCTCTCTTCTTTTTCAGGCCTCAGCTACCCGGGCTATTCGACCCATAGCCAGATTTTTAGCCGTAATGAAACTTATCACAGTAAAATGATATAATCATTTTACTGTGGTATTATTTTCAGGTGAGGTTATTTAGACCAGACGTTACTTATATAAATTCGTAATTAAATACAAATAATCTAGGTAATATCAAAATTATAATTTTTGAAAACGCTCTCTGGAAAATAACCGAATATCAAAATAAGGAAAAAATTATTAATTATTATCAAACATTTAAATTAGAAGGCCAACAAGGAACATATATTGAGCGTTGAACCGAGAATACCTCTTAAATGTAATTATATAGTCATTTTTTATTATAAATGAGCAATACTATACTTACCACTGCATATCACATCGGGTAAAAGTAATGTTTGCATTTTTTTTTTAAAAATCAGCGTTATGCGAATTATATAGATTTGTACCGAGCACTTTTTATTATAAATCCAAGCCTAGCCCAAAACGATTTTTGAAAAACAACACACACACGAGATGAAAATAAAACACAGAGTCCCAAGATAAATGCTATAATACTCATAAACGAAAACAAATATACAATATACAGTGATACGCCACCAGATAAATTTTCAAAATTGTTTTTTTTTATTTACTTCTGTATTTTAGTAAAAAAAATGGATTAAAATTAATTGAGAAAAATTAGATTGAAGTGAAAGTTAAACAAGCAATTGAAAAAAATACTATTTTGAAAATTTATTCAGTGGCGTAAAAAAAATTGGGAGCAAAATTTTCAGCCATACACAACTGGAACGTCACTGGTAACAGGATTCGAAAAAAACTGACTCGTCACAAATGGTAGTAGTCAGTCTAGTAACTTAGCTGCAAAGATTCGCTAAAAAATATTTATTTAAAAAAAAGTTACAGTGAAAAAACTGTTTTTATTTATTAACTTTTAACGCCTTGTATTTCGAAAACTAAGGATATTTGAGTATTGGTTCCTGATCTCGATATTCTTCATTTCATGACCATACCATAAAATATTGAACGTCTAATTCTGAAACATCCTGTATAAATGGCATAAGTAGTAGTAAAACTGTTGTCCAATAATTACAAAACCGACCACTACGTTAAATTTTAAAGAAGTGGGGAAAGAAAGAACAAATGGAAAATTAGAGAAGTTGAACCTGATTGAGATTTATTCTGCAACGATTTTCAATTTCAATAAATTTTTATTGATGAAAAAAGTAGTTAAACATAGGTCATAATTTCATAAGCCACAATCCTTTTATTATATATTTTCGTTGAGTTTGCTTTTTCATATTTGAATGTTTGTTACGGTTGTAGCTCTTTGTATTGTTGTTGAAAAATTTTTAAAACTTGATGTGCAGGAAACCAATTTTGAATTTTTTTAACCAAACATACATATGCGAGAACAGGTGGCCCATCGAGCCAGTATTTTAGTATTAGAAAAGTTTTATAATATCATCTCACACACACATTTTAACTGACCCATGCCTTCAAGCTTCTACCTCTATTTTCTAGAGATAAAAACCGGAGAACCAATTCCACCTACCCCCTATCACTTCCGATAGGTCATCAGTCGTCAATTACCTGTTTGCCTATCTATTCATCGGGTATAGAATAGTATAGGCGATCTGATTTTGGATAGAGTAAGTCACATGTAATGATAATGTCTTCTGTTATTGTCATTGTACGTTATTCAATCAAATTTTATCTTATCTTCTACTTCCATCTTAATTTTTTGCATAGAACATAAAAAATAAACTGCATTCACAAAGCCATTGCTCTTGTTTACTGTTAATAAAATCTCACTTGTGCAATTCCTGTTCATTTTGCTTATTCCTTGCAATTTTTGTATCCTTGTAGATATCGACGGTGTTTTGTATTTACCTAAAAAATATTTCACAAGATTAATAATTTTACAATAATGTATGGAAACAATATCTAAATCAAATAATAATAGTACAGCCAAGTTATAACCAACAAAAAAGTTTTACTATCAGCAGCAAAGCACATGAAAGGAAAAGCAAAATAGGATATATAGGTATTAGGTACACCTCAAGTCGGTTATAACTTTTTAAAATTGAACACCATTATATACAACCATATCTAACATTACTATACAAAGATAAACAAAGTACATGACCTGAACCACTTAAAACCGAAATATCTCTAACAATTTAATTGTTATATAATCCCAGGGTGAATATGCAGAATAGTTTCACCCGTGAAAATGATATGTATTGCTTCTTTGCCAATTATCCTCCAATGAGTTCTCCCCAATAAATTTTGTTACAAATAATAGCAAATATTCTTTGTTGTGTTGCCTTTTCCATTCATTCATTTTTTTATTTCCCTTAATTATCCTGAACGTTTAGCTAAGATACGCATAATATAAACCAAAAATATATCTATAATTATTACATAATACCTCGTTCAATTCTTCTGTATAATAAACAATAGTCACCTTTTGAATTTCAATTAATATATTTCTTGAATAAATCATGCACTTACCACTGCGATTGCATTTAAAGTAAATAATGTCTTTAAAACTTCCATGTTTTTTTCCAGTCAATTGCACATATTCAACATGTTGTGAGTTTTGGACCTCGTTAAGAAAGGTATAAAAATCTAAAAGTGAAAAAATAATTTTAATTATTGCTGACCAAAATCATATTTGTCAAATAAGTAAATATATTAAGTAAATTATACCTATCCATAGGTCGATAATAAATCTAAATAAATTTACCTTCAACTGAAGAAAAGTGAAGTTCTACTTCTAATTTAAAACTGTGATTGTTTGCTTTATCAAGTTTTTATTACATCTAAACGATATTTCACAACCCTCTAAACATTGGAAAGGTCTTTCTCTTTTAGCATAAGATGTTATTTTCATTATGCACTAATTTTAAATGCCAATTTAAGTTGCTTTTTTTAGAAAAGCTTTTAGAACACTTGAAACAGGAAATCATTGTTTTTGTATAACTACACAAAAGTAAATAATTCATTTTATGAATATTTACAAATATGGAATTCAACATCAAAACAAAAACCAAACATGTAAAAAGGCGCCAAATCAAATCAAACACTTTCATATCATATGTCATGTGTCACTTCATTGAATACATTTGGCATCATCGCGGAGCCTTTCCTGTGGTTAGTCGCTCGTTTCTGTTTGTTTGCTTCATCTTTGCGTCTTACGCCATTTTAATTTAATTTGTGTCGATGTTCAAGAGAAAGTAGATGGGTATTCGTTAGTTTAGTTAATTAAGAACAATTATTTTGGGTAAAGTATGACTTTTCTTTTATTTTTATAAATCAGTCACAGATGCTTTTATATTATGTTAATTATACACTTGTTCTTGTGTTAAAACATCTAAATGCAAATGGATACTCGTGTATATTGTGTATTTATTTCAACAAGTTAAATATCTTAAATATCCCCATTAAATTTGACACTTGATCTGACTTCCAAAAAATTGCTTGTTAAATTATTGTTTTTGAATCAATTTTCTGTAAAATGCTTATTTTAAACGTTGGCTTATTTTTATTTTCATATTACAATAACGTTTTAGACATCCAAACTTGTAAAAAATATGCCTCTTATAAAAAACTCATGTAGATATAAATTTGTTTGGTGTTTTTAATTAAAAAGTCCAAAGTAAAATGAGTTTGAAACATTTTCATCCTTACTTTTTGTTTCTAAACATAAAATATTTTTTCTATATACTTGTGAAATATTCTGCTTTGCCACAAAAAATAATTGCATTAGGCAGTAATGAAACTGAGTTATTTTGATAATATTAGTACCAACATTACATTCTCGTTATTTACGTTTATTATTACTCTAATTGATTTGTAATAATTCTTTAAAACGTTCGTTTTCTTCTCGTTTGTAGCGACATTAAAAAAAATCTTGGTAAGTTTTGATTCAAAGCTTCATTTATCAAGATTTAGATATTTGAGTGTATTGGTTAGGATAAATAGTTAGATTTAGAAATCTATATGTTGAAATATTTTTTGCTAACAGGCATATCATTATTATACATGTTAAAAACTTTTTGTGATTCCATTGTTGTTAAAAACTGCTCAAAGGTCTTACTCCTATTATGCAAGTAAACTGTACAATAATATTAAAAAATTCAAATCCCATTTTATTTTTGATGTTTCATTGTCAAATTGAACCCCATTTTAAAAAAAAAGTTCGATTTGTATCAAAACATTCCCAATTAATGTTTTTTAATTTTAGTAATGTGACAAGAAATAACATATAGAACATAAATAATATTCTAGATTACATAAAATCAAATTAAAGATTATTTTTACAAATCATTATAAAGTTACTAAATAGTCAAAATTGCGTTTATTTTGGATTAACTATTTTAATGTGTCTTTTAAAATTAGTTAGGAATAGGAATTAATTTTATTGAACTTAAATTTACATTTTATCTTCTTATAAATTGTTTTCGTTTAATCTGGTTTTAGTTTTAGATCTATTCTATTTTAAATTACTTGTTCTTCCTTATTCAAGTAACTGTATTATGAGTAATTGAACAGTACAACTACTCATTTAAATAAATTGAAACAATTATTTCCCCAAGTTTCTACATTCTGAAGACCCTAATAAACTCATAAATTCCTTCCTCGTCTTAAAAAATACAAAAACGTTTATTGAATTTTAATGTTAAAAAGTTGACGCTTTCTTATTTTGTATAAACATGCAATTTTGCAATTTACATGTATATTTTTTACAGGTAAATCTATTTAAAATATGGAGCCCCGTGGAAGAGGAAGAGCCCGTGGAAGAGCTAGAGGAGCTCCTCAACAAGGGGCAGGTGGCCCTGGAGGAGGCGGTCCAGGTGGACCAAGACCTGGTGGTCAAGCTCCGCCACCTCAGCGTGCACCTGGAGACCCATGGAACAGACCACCAATGGGAGGAGTTCAACAGGCTCCTCAACAAGCTCAACAAGCACCTACTCAATGGGTGAGACCCCAGATGCCTACCCCGGCAGGAGTAAGTTGTTCATAATCTTTTCAGAAGGTTATTTTCTATGGTTGTATTTTTAGTCAGTTGGAAGAGGATCTAGATTGGGCGGTGGAGATGCTCCAGAACTTTCTCCAGCAGTAGAACATGGTGGCGGTAAGAATTATTAATCTATAGATAAAAAGCAGTGAAATCCCGCATTTCCTTTAATTTTGTAATTTTGCAGCTATGCATGCACCTGGTGATAGCGCAAGTCAAGATAGAGGTCGTGGCGGCGGTGGTAATGGAGGAGTGAGAGGTAGAAGCCTTCGAAGTGAGATCATTCACACCAGGCCCAGTACTCTAACTTCAAAACAAGGTAATTTACACTATTGCCTTTTAGAATGAGCCTTAATTTAATTAAAATAATTACAGGTTCATCTGGAGCTCCTATTCAATTGATTTCGAATTATTTTCAACTTATACAGGCTGGAAAATGGGGATTATATCAATACAGGGCTGATTTTAATCCTGAAATTGATCATACTGGCCAAAGGAAAAAATATATGCGTCAAGCTATGGCTGGTGTAATTGATGGATATTTATTCGATGGTACTGTACTTTATTCTGTTCATAGAATTAACCCAGATCCTTTGGAAAAATTCGTCGAAATAGAAAATGAAGAAAGAATGAGAATTACAGTGAGATTAGTGGGAGATGTAGCTTGGGGAGATTTCCACTATATCCAGCTTTTTAATATTTTAATCAGGAGTTGTTTACGTCATATGAAGTTGCAGTTGGTTGATAGGAATTATTATGATCCCCAACTAAAGGTAATTAATTGTTAATAATACAAAGAAGAAGTTTAATTTTTGTCTTTAGGTGTCAATTCCCGACTATAAACTGGAATTATGGCCAGGTTTCTTCACATCCATGCGACAACATGAACAAAGTATTTTGATGAACAGCGAATTAAAGTTCAAAATAATGCGCATGGACAACTGTTATGATATGTTACTGGAGTGCCAAGGCTCTAACGTTAGGGCTGAATTTCAGTCCAAAATTATTGGAAGTATCGTATTGACTTATTACAATAATAAGACTTATAAAATTGATGATGTTGATTTTGTGACTACGCCAAATAGTACGTTTCCGCTTAGAGATGGTAGAGAAATTACATATATTCAGTACTATCGTGAACGGCATAATATTAACATTCAGGTATATATATTTTTTTTTAAACTTACATATTTGTTTTAAAAGTGTTAACAGATTTTTGGGTAATAATTTTCATTATTAATAAATATTAATAATATTGATATCAACAGTATTTTCAAATAATGAAAATCGAAAAATTACATAAAGAATATAACTATTAAAACTAGCAAATTTATATATAATCTTTGAATACATCTTATTTTAGTAAAAATTTTCCACAAAGAAGAATAAAAATAACAATTTTCAATTTTGAAACTACGAAAAACTCAATTTCAGCAAAGCATTAAAAAAAATTAGGAATGGTTTGAAATTTAGAATTGATATTTTTTTAAAAAACTGAATTAAATGATTAGGTAAATAAAATTTGAAAAAATGGAATTTGAAATTTTTGACAAAAATCTTAATTTCATTCATTTGTGTGAAAAATAAATAAATTAAAGTATTGATTTGTATTTTTTTTATAAATCAATCAGAATGTTTTTTGAGGAAATTTGGGATTTTTGACAAAAATTCAAGTTTAAAAAACCCTTTGGATATAAAAATATTAAAAAACAAAATAAATTTTCTGGCAAAAAATAATATTTTGTAATGTGGAAATATTAACAATAAATTTAAATTTAAAAATAAAAATATCTAATTTTAAAATAAAAATATGCATTTTTAAAATAACCGATATTTTGATTTGTTCGAAAAAAAATTGTTAATTTGGAAAATAATCTAATATCAAATTCCAATAATAAATTTGGAAAAAAAATTCATGTTTTGAAGAAGAAAAAAATATTGAATGAATTTTAATCTAACGAAATTAGAAAACATTTTTATAGTTTAACGTTTGAAACAGTTATTATTTCAGTTTAAAAAAATGGAAATAAAGAAAAAATTAATAGAAAAATTTGAAATACACCAAAATTTTGAAAGACATCTTAGTTTCAAAAATGACTCAAAATCCAGAAAAATTTTCGTAAATGTTCTTCTACGTTTTACTATTCTGAAAAAAAGAAAAAAATCTTATTAATTTTTTTAACTTTTTTAACAGGTCGCCAGCCAACCGATGTTGGTATCCCGCAGCAAACCCAGAGAAATTCGAGCTGGTATGCCGGAAATTGTAATATTGATACCAGAGCTGTGTCAGCTTACAGGTTTGACGGATCGCCAGCGCGACAATTTCCAATTGATGAGAGCTATGGCTGACCATACTCGTGTCGGTCCCACACAGAGAATGCAAAAGTTGAATGATTTTAGTAACAGGTTACGACGATGCCCTGAAGCCGTTGAAGAGTTGCGCAAATGGGACTTGAGATTGGCCGATCAACTTATTAAATTCTCTGGGCGAGTTTTGCAACCAGAACAGATTATAGGAGGTATTTATCTCTTTTTTCTTAATTTTTTTTGCTATATTGAGAAAATTCATGAAACATTGATCCAGTTACACCGCAACCTTCTAATGTTTCTTGTAGCATTACTGAACGCACTTTAAATTAATTAAACAGGTCATTGACAATATAGTTATTTTCCTAACAAGTGCGGAAAGTTATACTTTTCCGCACGCAATTGCAGTTGCCCGACCGACGCGAAGCGGAGTTCGGGCATGCAATTAAGTGGGGAAAAGATACTTTACGCAAGTGTTAGGAACAATATTTTTTCTACAAGCGCCTAGAATTAAAAAAAAAATCAGCAAAAAGTATTTTTTCTACAAGCGCCTAGAATTTAAAAAAAAATTTAGCAAAAAGTATTTTTTCTACAAGCGCCTAGAATTTAAAAAAAAATTAGCAAAAAGTATTTTTTCTACAATCGTGTGGAAAGTTACAACTTTCCGCACTAGTGCGGAAAAGTACAATTTTCGGCACGCTTGTAGAAAAAACATTTATTGAAACGATCCATTCCAATTTTTCTTTCCAATTTTTCTTGGTATATTTTTTGAATTTTTATAACCAAAACAATTTCTGTTGAATATCGATTCATTTGTTTAAATAACTCTTTTTCGAACAACATGACTATACACATACATACTTATTCCAAAAGTGTGACCTGAAAACGTAAAGAAAAGTTAAAATGTTCAGACTTTACCTTTATTTATGTACTATATTGTAACATAATCAAATTAATGATAGTTTATGAATGAATTAAAAAAAATAAGTTGAATAATTAGTTTCTTACCTTGAGTAAAAATGGAAAATTTTACTTCATTTATCAATTAGATCTTAGAGATGACTTAAATGATGTACTTTTATATTGTTTATTACAAATTAAATGCAATTCAACTAATATTTTTCGTACAGTGTTTTTCCGATAACTTTGATCATGAAACCAGTATTTTTCAGTGTAGCGTATATGATTTATGAAGCGGGAAAGTAAAAATAGAGAACTTTTTTTGTTAAAACTAAATTATTTTCCTATTAATGTTATTTTTGGAAACAGAATTATTAGTTCATGAAAAAGATGAAACGGCCAAGGAATTTCAAATTTTTATTATAGAGTTTAAATTCTGTAAGTGTGGTTATTTAAAATCTTTATTAAAGGTTTTCAATACACAAAAGTTCATCATATGAATTTGCTACATCCTGTCAGAATGTCTAGCTTTTTTACATTATGCCTGCACATTTTTGTAGATTATACATGGGATAAAGATCTTAAAGGTAAAGGGTCAAAATATTCTTGTAAGGTAGGCTTAAATAAGTGGTTAAATATTTTTAAATTGTCAGGCGTAAGTAGTAAAAGGACCAAATATTTTTAAATTTAAACATACAAAAAAGAACTCTGTTTTAAAACGGTTGCCAAAACTTATATTTACAAAAACGAAATTAAAAATTTTATCAGGTTTCGAGAAAATCATGATTTTTATTTAAAAAATCGTGTGGTGTTTATTCTGATTTTTATGCTGTCTCCTCATCTGCTTTGGGCTTTGGTAGAGCGATTTTTTTCTACATTTGGAGTCGCTCACTCCTATTTACGAAATAAATTAAAAGTGGAAAAACGGAAAAATTAATTCTGGACAAATATAATGAAAATTAATGTTGTATTTTTATTATTATTTTTCTCGTATTTTTTTTTAATATAATTTGTCTCAATATTAAGAATATCGTTTTATTTGCAGTTTATATTTGTAACAGAATTATATTTATTTTGTATTTTGACTACATTTTGTAAAATAAAAATTGTTATTCCTAATTTTAGATTTTTTTATTGATTATAATAAAAAATAACGTTTGATTCGTGATTTAACAAATGATTTAAATGTGGCAAACCCTGAATTTTTTTAATTAATTTTTTTTTTGTTCATAACCATCCAAGCTTAATTGGTCTAATTTTATTCGTTTCAGGTAATAATGCTAAGTACTCCGCCGGCCAACAAGCAGATTGGACTAGAGAACTACGATCTTTGCCGATGTTCGTTCCTGGCAAAATAGCCAAATTCGCCGTGGTATGTCCAATCAAGTTTAAAAATTCATGCAACGATTTTCTCCAATGTCTTCAAAAATCGGCTAGAGGAATGCAGTGGGATATCGGACAGCCGAGAATTTTCGACATTCAGGACGATCGAGCTAATACGTATTTGGAGTGTATCGAAACTTTGATCTCGAAAAATAATCCCAATATGATAATGTGCGTCGCGCCAAATAACTCTGCTGACAGATATTCGGCTATTAAAAAGAAGTGTTGCGTGGATAGAGGAGTTCCCACTCAAGTTATTTTGGCGAAAAATCTAAGCTCCAAGGGTAAGTTCGGGGTATTTTGAATTACAAGTATTAAGTAATTTTTGAAGTTATTCTTTGTACTGCAACATGTTGCCTACCAAAAGGTTTTAAGGATATATTAGTGGCACTTGTTGATCATTGTAACTCGTTGGAAATTTTTTTAATTCAGTAGATAAAACATTAATCTAGGGACGGATACACAGATCTATTAAGAGCAATTGCTTCGTGCACCGTATCTCAGATAAAGGGGAAATTTCTCCTGTGAGACCCCCACCACAAATTTTTAAGCGACCGAGGCGATTCACGTAAACATTTTATTTAACAGCGCTTCAACCACCGTGTTTTGTGTCGACTTTTAAAATACGGACTCAAGAAATTTTCAAGCCCAGTATTGTTGAGATTATTTTTAGTCCCATTAGTTTCGCGGTGTTATTTGTGGATTTTTTTAAAATTTTCTTTTATCGGAAAGTATGGGGCTAAGGAATAAACGATATTTTATTAAGAAAAGAGGGAAGAATATAAATGACGAATAAAATTCGAATAATTTTTAATTTTTTGCGGCATACTGTATACAACTTGCAAGAATTTTCTTTTTTGAGACAAACTGTATATATTTGACAATAATTTTTTTTGGGACATACTGTAGGTAAAAATATCAAAAGATTTTTGAAAAGGAAAAATCTTTTAACGACAAATAATATATACCTACTATTTAGAATATGTATTCCTAAAAAACTCAACTGCAGACACACTGTATAGATTTTACAAGACTTTTTATTTTTAGGACATTCTGTATATAAGAATTTTCATTTTTGGGACATACTGTATATATCTTACAAGAATTTTTATTTTTGGGACATGCTGTTATAAGAATTTTCATTTTTGTATACAACTTACAAGAATTTTCATTTTTGGGACATACTGTATACATCTTACAAGAATTTTTATTTTTGGGACATGCTGTTATAAGAATTTTCATTTTTGTGTCATACTGTATACAACTTACAATAATTTTCATTTTTGTGACATGCTGTATACATCTTACAAGAATTTTTATTTTTGGGACATGCTTTTATAAGAATTTTCATTTTTGTGTCATACTGTATACAACTTACAATAATTTTCATTTTTGGGACATACATTATACAAGAATTTTTATTTTTGGGACATGCTGTTATAAGAATATTCATTTTTGGGACATACTGCATATATCTTACAAGAATTTTTATTTTTGGGACATGCTTTTATAGGAATTTTCATTTTTGTGGCATACCTGTATACAACTTACAAGAATCTTCATTTTTGGGACATACTGTACGCATCTTACAAAAATTGCTATTTTTGGGACATGCTGTTATAGGAATTTTCATTTTTGTGGCATACCTGTATACAACTTACAAGAATCTTCATTTTTGGGACATACTGTACGCATCTTACAAAAATTGCTATTTTTGGGACATGCTGTTATAAGAATTTTCATTTTTGTGGCATCCTGTATACAACTGACAATAATTTTCATTTTTGGGACATGCTGTATACATCATTCAAGAATTTTTATTTTTGGGACATGCTGTTATAAGAATTTTAATTTTTGGGACATACTGTATATATCTTTCAAGAATTTTTATTTTTGGGACATATTGTATATATCTTACAAAAATTTCTGTTTTTTTGACATGCTGTTATAAGAATTTTCATTTTTGGGACATACTGTACGCATCTTACAAAAATTGTTATTTTTGGGACATGCTGTTATAAGAATTTTTATTTTTGGGACATATTGTATACATCTTACAAGAATTTTTATTTTTGGGACATATTGTATACATCTTACAAAAATTTCTGTTTTTGGGACATGCTGTTATAAGAATTTTTGTTTTTGGGACATACTATATACATTTTACAAGAACTTGTATTTTTTTGACATGCTGTTATAAGAATTTTCATTTTTGTGACATACTGTATACAACTTTGAAGAATTTTCATTTTTGGGACATACTGTATATATCTTACAAGAAGTTTTTTTTTAACATTTACTGGTATAAGCTAAAAGATTTTCTGAAAACAAAAAATGTTTTAAAGACAAATATTATATACCAACTATTTAGGAAATGTATTCCTAAAAAAACCGGTTTGAGACATACCGTATACATCTTACAATAATTTTATTTTTGGGACACACTGTATACATTTCAAAATTTACAACTAATTCTAAAAATTACTTCGTTTGGTTTGAATTAAAATATTTAATTTAACTCTTGGAGTCCGACTCTGTTCTTTAAATAACGTCCCCGACAAACCGATCGAAACCGAGACTCTACGAACGTCGGCTAACGAAAGAATTGCAAATTAAGTAGTAGGGATAATATTTGCCTTATTTATAATTATTTTAGAGACAGAACGATATCTCGTATTTTAGTGATTAGAAGCTCATGTCGAATTGAATATTTAATTTGTTTTTTGCATTATATTACGGAAAGATGAATCTGCAGATTGCTCGAATTCTTTTTTTTTAATAATACATTTTTAATATAGTAATTGTAAGGTAAAGTTTTATTATTTTTAATAATTTCACCAAACCTTACATTTTTTTCCAGTCGGAATGGTTGGTTTTTTTAAAAAAAAAATTCGACGAAATTGTAGATTAATCCTTTTTCTTTTTTACAAAACAAAAAGTAGTGAAATTTATTCAGTATTGTATTCTCTATCATTAAAACGAAATGCATGAAATTTAAAGGTTTTGACGGTGTTGGAGCGCGAAGCAATTGCTCTTAAGGGTCGTTTGCATAAACGATTCTTAAAATACGATTTTACCCAAGAGGTAAGGACGCTCTTAAAATTTAAGTTTTTTGCACCAATCAATATAACTGGAGCATAACTATTTATTTTATGTATAAACCAGCATATTCATTGCTATTTGTCGGTACCTTCAAAGCACCATAGCTGACACATTATTTTTGAAATAAATCGCATATATATATATATATATAGGGTAGATTCTTGTTAAAACATTACTGAATGAACGATATTGTTATAGTTATAAAATTTAACAATATGACGAATTCGCGAAAAACCGTTGACAACGTATTTTTTTGTTGAAAAATTGACATTCAGAAAAACCTTTTAAAATAAAAGGTAGTATATGAGGACCCGGGAACTTGGTTATTAAAAGCCTCCTCCCAATATGCTCTCTTATTATCGCGGGCATGTTGGGGACATTCCGGGGGTGGTAGAAAAGGGTGTGGAGGATCAAGTACTGACTAGGTGCAATATTCCCGACACTCGGGCTCATAGAAAAGGATGGATGGGACTCATGTTCAAGAACTTATTACGTTTAGTGGCGATACAAGTGATACTGACACTGAAACACAGACTTAATTTTTGTTGAACCATTTTCCCAATTTGTATCCAATTCCACTTGTTTTTTAGTGTTTTTCTTATTTCGAGATATGATTGATTGATATTTATTATTGTGCATTCTTATGGTAGTAGAAAACACCTTTTTAACACCAACTCCAATTTGTTAGGTTAATCGTTAATAACTCATATTCTTCTTTCTCAAAACAATCGTGCATTATTGCATAATAAACAATTCCAAAACAGTGTTGTCAGCTCAAAAAATCACTGTTTTGATAACAATATTGTTATCCCAGGATTGAAAACCAATCTTGCTATAAACGACCCAACCGAATACAGAATTGTATAGTCATATTGTTAAAATTTATAACCATAACAATCAATGTTTTAACAAGATGCGAACAGAATCGACTCGATTATGTGTTACAAATTAATTAAATTAAATATAACGTTTATTATTTATCTTAAACATTAAAACTATTTTTTTTAATATACTATCAAGGGTCCAATGTCAAGCGTCCAACGTTCGTGTTGGAGCATGTTCGGGCTGATGTCGGTCTTTTGACCCGATTCAAAGGGTTTTTTCACTGGACGGTACAATTGGAAGACACTTGATAGACTGCTACACGATTCCGTGGTTTGTTGGTATTTTAAGGGTAGTGTCGGTGACGTAAAACTGTTAGCTGATCGGGAAGTAAAGAAGAGCATGTTCTATAAGAGTACGCGTGTCTTTCTTATCGATTTTTTACAAAAACCTATACTGACTACGTTATGAATGTTGTTACATTCCGAATAGGGTTAAATTAAGTGCGAAAGTCCGTTAATCATGTAAAGTAATAATTTAACCATTGTTACTTATTGCGATGATCAAATATTTATGTAGAAATAAAAGATTATACTTTGAATTATTAAAATTGAATTAAATTAATTAACATGTACGCAAATATTAACCAGGGAACAAAATTTGGGAGTGTTACAGGAAGGGGGGACATTTTACGAATAAATGAAAGGTATAGAATTCATTAGAAGGAAGTAATTCGATAAAATAATATGTAAATGTTTTTTGGACTTAAATATTTATGTGATGTGTCAAATATGTCAGGTTAGTTTATGAAATGTACAAACAAGAGCCAACGCTGGGTCAAATACATTGGATTCAAACATTCGTTCAACCGTGTAGCAGGATACTCGACATGTCAATTGTCCAACATTTGAGTCAAATATTGGAGACCAATATTTGAGTCAAACGTTGGTAGCATCGTCTGGCGCCGGCTTAACTCGAATATGAAAACAAATAATGCCACAGAACACATAAAATACAATGTTGCCAGATTGAAATACATTTAAAATTTAGGTTAATTAACAATAAGTACAATTTTAATTGAAAAACGCTTCTTATTTTA
This sequence comes from Neocrepidodera transversa, assembly GCA_963243735.1. Lineage (NCBI taxonomy): Eukaryota > Metazoa > Arthropoda > Insecta > Coleoptera > Chrysomelidae > Neocrepidodera > Neocrepidodera transversa. The sequence continues at coordinate 23,229,706 of OY725340.1, read as the reverse complement.
ACTAGAGGTTGACCATCAAATAGAAGTTACTTAACCTCCAGGTTAACATTACATTGAAAAACCGGCCCTAAGCTTGCAATAGTGGCGGCCTAAGATTTAAGAATACTTAGTACTTCAAGAAAGTTTTAAATGTTTGGTGCAACAGATTTATGAAAACTTAAGGTGGTCTTAAAATTTTAGTTTTAAATGTTTGGTGCAACAGATTTACGAAAACTTAAGTTAGTCTTAAAATTTTATTATCGTTTGTGCAAACGGCCCTAAACCAACTAGACTTACTAATTCCCAGAATTAAAAAAATCTGATTGGGTCAGCACATGACTTCTCGCCATTTCTTAATAAAAAAATTAGGACGTTAACACGATAAAGTATGAAATCTATGGTATCAGAATCTCGTATGCACACACAGACATAGGTATTTTCGCAGAGCTAATCCCGAACTAGTTCAGACATACAGAGCATGCGCATTTTAAAATTTGACGTTCGCGGTGCCAAAATTATTAGTTCGGAACAAAAGAGACGGCGTTCGCGGTGAAGATTGAGTACATGTTCAGAACACGTCCGATAGATCCCAGGATATGAGCAGGGATATAAAATCTACGCACAGTACGCATGCGTAAATGTAAATTGTTTTCATATCTTCTGTAATGTAACCTATAAATATATTTCGAAATAGCTATAATATGAAAACAAATCAATGCTTAAGTACTATAACGACTTATCGTGTTTTAAAGAGAAGGAAGAGCCCTGCTCACTTGATATTCTTTGGGTAAACCTCTGATGACTAAAAATCCTGGTGTATCTACTGATTCGATTTTGTTTAGAACAGTATGTTGAGTTCAATATAACTTAAACAAATAATACAAATTATGTAGAAACGAACCAAGTAATTAAAAACAGCAAACTTTGTGTTACAATTTATTCATCTAAAAATGTCTTTGCCTATTTTTCTGTGTCATATGTTAAAATAGGTATTCAAAATAATCTTAAATCCGCGTGAAAGTTTTAAGATTAATTGATTTGTTTTGTTATTTAGGTTGTGTCATAGATAAATTCCAATTTCTGCGTTCGCGGTACATAAAAATCCGGAATTCATTCCGAACAGGACATGCGCAAATAACTTGTCCCTTTGTAATCCTGAATGTGTTCTGAACTAGTTCAAGATTAGCTCCGCAAAAATACCTAATATCATGGGGAAAATATCAAGAATCGTATTCTAGGGACCTTAAAACGTGTTATTTTGAAAACTCGCTACCCAATTTTTAGCATGTTTACTACACCTTTCTTATCTGAAGGGCGAGAGGTAAAACCTTATTGACCTATCTGTAAAATTTTGCTATTTTTTTTTATGAAATAATCACAAGTTAATTCTCTTTTAGGTGTGATGTCAATCGCAACAAAGGTGGCAATACAACTAAATTGTAAGGTAGGGGGAGCACCCTGGACCGTACTTATGCCCTTGTCCAACGTCATGATTGTCGGTTACGATGTGTGTCGCGATACGACGAAAAGGGGGAAAAGTTTCGCCGCTATGGTGGCAAGCTTAGATAAGCAGCTTACAAGATATTTCAATCATACGTCTGAGCATGAGCTCGAAGAAGAACTGTCTGAAAACATAGGGGCATTTTTAATTGTTGCTTGTCAAAAGTATAAGGAAATAAATGGTCAATATCCAGAACGGATACTTATTTATAGAGATGGTGTGGGCGATGGACAACTTCCATTCGTAATTGAACACGAAGTTGAAAATATCAAAAAAAAGTTAATTCAAGAAATCTATAAAGATGAAGCAAGTTTAAAAATTGCATTTATTGTTGTTTCAAAGAGAATCAATACTAGGATATTTACCGCACAAGGTAATCCACCACCTGGAACTGTGGTTGATGATGTTGTGACATTGCCAGAACGGTAAGTCAAATGTTTTTTATTTATTTTTATAAAAAATATTTCTACACTACTATTCCTTCTTTTTTTCAAATCCCATGTTCTTTAAAAATAGTTTTTTTGCTCACCTAATTTAAAAATGCAGCCTCAAGTGATTTTAGATATTTTATTTGAACAATATTAAAGAAAGAATCTTTATTTAAAAAAACTCCATAAATATTATAAGTATCATTTTTATTTACATTTGATTTTAAATTATGAGGCGCCGTTTGGGACAAAATACAACTTACAATATATATAATGTTACACCATATACAGGGTGGCCAGTATTTAATTGATCAGTATTGCTATCTAAAAAACCATAAGAGATACAAAGTCGGCTAAATGGGATAAAAGTTGCGTATTGCAGAGACAATTTTAATGATTTTTTAAGCTTGAAGTTATTCCGATTAGTTTCGAAGATAATCGACATTCCGAAATACCCCAATTTTTTCTATTCAATCTGGCATCGTTGTTAAGAGAGATATGGAAAAAAATGTTTGAATGAAATTTCTTGTATTAAAGATTTGTTATAAAATGCTAATATTGAATATGCTAATATTGAATATGTACTACCTCGTTTCGTATTCTCAGAACCATCATCCACTTCTTTATTTGAATACGGACCTGCATACCGCGAATAGTTCATTTAAATCAGCTTTTTATTCTGAATTGAACCATGTAATACACATAGTAGTTTATCCTTGTTTTGGATAGATTGTGGCCCAAAACAAGTACCTAGTTATTCCCAGTAATTTTTTGAGTACGGACCTGTACCGCATTTTTTTTGTTAACCTTAGGAGTCGGAATCAGTATTTGTAGTTCTAAGAAACAATAGACGTGAAATGTACCTAATTTATTATTTACAGAAAAATCCATTACATAGTTAAACTAAAAATATTATTATTAAATTAAACATAGATTAAATTATACTTTTAAATTTTAATTAAAACAACTATTACTGTCTTCATTCTTCATAATAGTCTCTAAACCTGAATTTGAAATGTTCTATTTAGGAACCCTCTAACTCCAATAGCATTATGTGGTCCGCAAACATTCTGCGTAAAATATCTTATAGCTCCTCTTTCATTTAAATTGTCCAACATGTTTTCCAGTAAATCTACATAAATATTTTGATTTAAATTTCCGTCAATAAAAATAGGATCAATAATTTGATTATTAATGATACCACACCATAAATTTAAAGAAAATCTGACTTGAGGTCTTACTTCCTGCACTAAATGTGCATTTTTTTTTTACATTGGACGCACTAGTACCACATTCTCTGCTGATTGCTCTTGAAGACGTTTCTGGGTTTATATTGACCTGAGCCGACACAATAATATCGTTGACTTGGTTGTGCTTCAAATATTTTCCCCTTTGTTTATTAACGTTTCCGTTTAAATACATATGTAGTGAAACTCTGTAAAAAGTGTGTCTTCTTTCAGGATATAATTCTAGATGTTTATTGGCAGCATGTGCACTACTTCTATTTGATTTGATGTATGCATCGTACATATCTTTTCTTTCATTTCTATTGTACCGAACCATATTTAAATTCACTTAGGAAAAAAGATATTTAAAGGTTATAAATAAGTCAAAATGTGACACAGAACCTCGTAGTTTGACGTCTCATTTCAAACTAATAAATCTGACATGCCAGGCTGACTAGATCGTAGAATGAAATAATTGTTAAATTAAATATTAATTTCTAGTAGAATTTAAAAATATTTGCCACATTTTTATAGTTTAAAATTGAAATCATTGTGACATTTTAGATTTTGTCTATGCTATTTGGTAGACAATGAAATGCAAGACATTTAAATGAAAAAAAAAATAATGTGGTGCAGATCCGTACTCAAAAAAATACTGGGAATAACAAGGTACTTGTTTTGGGCCACAATCTATCCAAAACAAGGATAAACCACTATGTGTATGACATGGTTAAATTCAGAATAAAAAGACGATTTAAATGAACTATTCGCGGTATGCAGGTCCGTATTCAAATAAAGGAGTTGATGATGGTTCCGAGAATACGAAACGTTGTAGGACATTCAATACCAGCATTTTATACCAAATCTTTAATACAACAAATTTTATTAAAACATTAATCGGAATAACTAAATAAGTTTTAAAAACCATTAAAATCGTCTCTCAAATACGCAACTTTTATCCCATTTAACCGACTTTGGATCTCTTGTGGTTTCTTAGATACAATACTGCTCAATTAAATAGTGGCCACCCTGTATATTAAAAAAATCCATATATATAATAATATTGCACCATATATATATATAGAAAATTTCCATATATAGAATGTTTTCATATAGACTTTTAATTTTACTAACCACTGCAATAGATTGAGGGCGCTAGTTATCCGTTCACCGATCGCGACGTGTAACGTAGGTCGTAGCTTTTTGGATATTTTTCATTTTTTTCACATCATTGTTCGATAATTATTTTTATAATAAATAATAATTATTGACCGATAACTTCTTTTTTGTAGTTGTTTGTGTTTATTTTGATGGGAATTTTTTTAGATTGAATTTATATTTCCTGTAAATTAATTGATTAAATGGATATTGTATCGATTGTGATAAAAAAATTTCGGCATGTGTGTATGTATATATTGTATTTCGATAATTGATTATAGGGATGATTAAATTAGACAAAAATATATTAGACATATGTGAAAATTAATAATATTTAATAATAATAAGGTCGCTGTCTTTATGCAACCAAACAAAAAACTTCAAAATGTACATTATTTGGTAAAATTATCGCGTGGTAATAGGAAAAATAGTGTACATCACTTGTGAGAAAGTGATTTTTCACACACGGAATGTAATATATTATATACTCCGGTGATCAATTTTTAAGCTGAAAGAAACAAAAATCTGAAAAGATTAGTATATTTCTTGATATAAAAATTGTGCGTATACACAAAATACTTTAATATTTGAAAATGGTCACAAACTACGCTAATTAATTTATTGCTTAATACTTGGCCAATTTGCAAAAATACCCAAAAATGGATAATTTCCAACAGATTGCCAACGGCAACACTGCATTTATGAATCTACGTTACACGTCGCAATCGGGAACGGATAACTAGCGCCCTCAATCTATTGCGGTGGTTAGTAAAATTTGAAGTCTATATAAAAACATTGTATATATGGAAATTTTCTATATATATGGTTCAATATTATTATATATATTTACTCAATTTAACTTATTAACAAAAAAAAGGAAATACGAGTAAAAGTACAATACAAATCCTCATATATTTTTTGCTTTATTCTTTGTTACGATTGTAGCGATTTGTATTGTTGAAAATAAAAATGTAGAATGAATTTTAAACACTGTTGCCTAAAAATCTTAAAAAAAAAACATTTTATTTTTAGCTATGACTTCTTCATTGTAAGCCAATGTGTCCGCCAGGGAACCGTTTCCCCTACCAGTTATAACGTCATTTATGATACCATGGGTTTACCTCCAGATAGGCTTCAAATTTTGACATATAAGTTATGTCATATGTATTACAATTGGAGTGGGACTGTACGTGTGCCTGCCCCATGCCAATATGCACATAAATTGGCATTTTTAACTGCTCAAAGCTTGCACCGGCCTGCAAACAGAGCGTTGGAAACAGTCCTATATTATTTGTAATTGTTTTTTTTTTGCATTACTTTTTTTTCTTTATAAAATTGTAGATTTGTTTTTTTTTTCATTCTGGGTGCACTTTGAGGCATTTTTTTATCTATAATTTTGACATAAGAATGTTTGTTTGTTTTTTTATAATTAAAACTCGTTTTAGTTTGGCCTCGAGCCTTAAATAATTATTTTCTGGTCCATTTTTATCTGGAAAAATCAGTGAATTTAAAGACGGAAAGTTTTGTAAAAGTATTATCCTTTGTATTTTGTTGAAGGATATTTACATATAATTTTGATAAGATTTTTTTTATATATAAAAAGCCATCAAAATGTCGTTTTCGTATGGCTTCGAGGCTTACAGAATTATTACAGGGTTTGGTTTCATCTGAAAAAAAATTGTAAATTGGAGGGTAACGACTTTGAGAAATACTTCAAAAGAGTATTATCCTATAAATTCTATATTTTTTAACATCGAAATTAAAAACTAGATTGTCCTTCAAAATATTAATAATTAAAATTCCTAAATATAGCAAAATTAAAGGGATCCGAACCCTGTCATACTAAATTTTGTAATACTTTTCAAGGCATTGAATTTATTTAGATTGTATGAAAACGTTATTTCTTTTTTAAGCGTATGTTAAGTCAGTTATTTTTGTAAGGATTTTATAAAATAAATTTTTTAAAAAGTTAAATTCTGTTTTTGTTCACTCCACTTATATTAAATAAAACCCTTCGTTGTGTACTGTACTAACCTTGTATAAATTACAAACTAGCGAGATAAATTGATTACTCGTTTGTTGTTATTGTTTCGAAAAGTACAAAAATATTGGTTTGTAAGTGCGCATAGCCTCACTTTCCCCACGTGCTCCGAAGTTTGTGGCACGAGCCGTAAGGCAAGTGGGAAAAGTGTACTACACAATATTTTTTCTACAACCACATTTATTAATGAAAGTAACTTGTCACAAAAAGTTGACAGGTCATAGCTGTGTTTGACATTTCCGTGGGGAAATTAAGAAAATGCCTGTTTTGCATAGTGGTTGTAGAAAAAAGCTATTACATGGTCTTTGACCTCAGTATTTATAATACAAATATATCTAATTATGATAAATTCCTTTGAATTTGTTTTCTGGGATTGCAAATTTGACGTAATTTAATTTATCTAAAATCCTAATCAGAATTGACAATGTATGGCGCTTTGCTTCGTAGTAATTCATGTTCTACAGACAGTACATTTTTTTATATTTGTGGTCAAGTTCTTCTCTTTGTGTTCTTTTCATCGAAGACTGACATCCAGATTCATTCCTAAAGTCTGTACATCCAACAAACGGAGTAATAAAAGTGCGTGATTAGCACATGTTCAACCTTTTTTAGTTTGGTTTCAGGGAAGTTTCACTTGACCGGGTATTTTTAACACTTGTTTGTTACTGTTCGTTGAAATCTGTGGCGTGGAATTGTTAAGAGATTGTATTTTGTTGACGGTTTATTTAATCGTTATTAACGTTTATAATCCAAGACTAGATATTATTTTCTAAATATATTATAAGAAACAGTAATTAAATGGTTTTTCAAAATAGTTATGAAAAATTAAGGTAATAGAGTAATATCCCTCAAATCATCTTAATAAAGTACTGAAAAGAGGAAGGCAAAATGTGGAAAACTGACAGACTGATGGAAGGTATAGTCGAACCTCTCATTATCAATTTAAACGATAATTCTGATGGCAGTGATAGCGAATAAATGTATTAAAATTCACTCCATACAAACGTATAAAATTATATATTTTGTATCAATTAAGTAGTTTATTTCTATTCATTTTTAAATAACCAGAAAATTAAATTTAATTTAAATTTTTTAATTGATGTTTGTGTAACTCCACTGCTTTCGGACAAGATTTCTTTATTCGGGTTATAACTTTTAGAGTAACTATACATCGTTTCTATTCTTTAAAAACAGACGGTGTTCACGTGATTACTCTGTTTGTTGGATGTACAAACTATAGGTATTTTGCAGTATCGCAATATGTGATGTTATCATTATTTATTGTTTATTTTTATTTATAGCAAAGTCAATTTGCGACGATTTAATAGTTGATTCTTATTCTCCATCTCGTAGCCCATTTAGTTACTTGGTTTAGCAGAAGTTTCTATGTTATCATGGCTAGGATGGCTGTATCGTCGGCAAAAGTGGCTATTGCGACATCTTGAGTCTGGTGGTATATCGCAATATGGGTCCCAATATACTACCTTGGAGTGCACCTGCATTTATGTCTCCAATTGATCTAATAATGCGCTCTTTGGGCATTGGCAGTCCGAACTAAACTGTTTTACCTTATTTTTCAATGCATTATACAAATCTCATTTTAAAAATATACAAAATTTTTTCAGTCATTTAAAGGTGTTATATTTTTATGCTCTATCCGAAGTCAAAAGTTTAAAAATTCCTTAACATAAAAAAGTTTATTGTATATACCCAACTTTTAGTTTGGTGAACATACTAGGTAACTGGATTTTAATTAATATTTTATAAGTCAAAATAAGCCATTTTACATGAATAATTACAATTTTTTATTTTCAAAAAGTATAAACATATAAAAATTAGTCTTAATTAGTTATTTTTACTCCCATTTCCAGTCTAAGAGTTTGGCATACTCAGATTCTGACAGTTCTGCCACTTTTAACGTTTCAAGGTGCATCTAAAAGTAAATATATGTTTTTTACTTGAACTAAATATCTTCTAGTAAATAATTTTCGAAAAATAAAAACTAAAAAAAATCAGTGGTTTTTAATAAATATATACCTTTTGTTTTTTAAGGTTATCGATGAGTTGTAATTGTTTTTTAAATCCATTTAATAATTCCACTTTGTGTTTCTCAATATGTTTCATCGTTGCAGTTAGATCATTGATTTGTTTTTTAAAAACTTCTCTTATTTCCTAAAAATACTTTCAATAAAATAATTATTAAATATTTATATGCTCATTTATTACTTTTTCTTCATCCTTGGCAATTTTTAAAGAATTTTTCAATTTCTCGTTATCTTCTTGAGCTCTTACTAATCTCACTTCCAAATTATTTGAATTGAGATTTGAATTTTTTAATTCCTTTTTAATTTGTTCCAACTCTTTTTTTGTTGCTATTAATTCGCCAGACTTACCTTGAAATCTTGAATTTATAGAAGACACCTGCAAACTAAATATTTAGATTATACTCTTTTTATAACATATTATTACCTGTGTTTCAAGTTTTGCAACATTATTTTTAGCCGTATTGTAAGACATAAACCATTTATCTTTATCTTCTTGAAATTTTTGATTTTCTTCTTGGAGTTTTCGAATTTCGTCGCACTTAAAGACATAATTTTTTTTAGATATGTAACAAATACAGGGTTTTAATTTTTAAAATTGAGATATCTCTTGTAACAAACTTACTGTCAGTAGATAGAACGTCCTTTAACTTTAAAGACTCAGTAAGTAAAGGCAATGACGTTTAGAATAAAACTTTACAAGTTGATTTCTTGTACAATTGTCACAATCTAAACGTCATTGTCGTTAGTTACAGAACCGTTAAAGTTAAAGAACGTTCTATCTACTGACAGTTAATCTAATAAATAAAAGTTTAGGTGGCGACTTGTTTCAGTTTAGTAGCCATCTTCAGGCCATATATACTTATCAATAAAAAATTGGAAACAATGTAGCATAATGCTTAAATAGTTACAAATTGGAGAGGGGGCTTGGAAGGGTATATGAAAAATATAATATTAGGAAACCGTGACCTGTTCTTTAATACATTTTTCATGTCTTATACATTGTCTCCTAACCCCCTCCCCAGTTTTTAACTATTTAATTTAAGCGTTATGCTACTATTGTTTCTACTTGGGGTTCCGTACCTACCGAAAAGGGTCCAAAAGGAACCCTATTGCTCTCACTCGCGTATCCGTCCGTCCGTCGCACCGGTCTAGCAGCTAAACCGTTGGAGCTACAGTGTTCAAATTTGCACAGTATGTGCGTCTTGTTGTCCCAAAGCCACATAAATTGTAAAAAATATTTATGTTTTAAAAATATTGCAAAACGTAGGCATGAGAAGTCGCCAAAGCCAGCATTTTTTACAAAATTTTGTTCCCAAGTATTTTTTAACTTTCCATTGACCTATGAACTTGAAATTTGGTGATAATGTTTATTGTTACGTATATTTTACCAACAAATACCAATATATTCATAAATATGATTTTTTTCATTAACATTCCCTCATTTTTAATGTTCCGTACCTTTGTATTTATGCGAATTGTGATATTCGATATTTTATTATTTTTATCTGTGCAATCGTATTAGTTTCATTAAAAAATGCATTTTTTATCTCATGATTTTTTTTCTATCTTTGTCGGTTACGCTAATATTAACAAATTTGTTCGTTGCATTTCAAAATTTGTTAATATATCTTAATTAAATATGCAGATTGTTGCTGAATGTGCGAAGTCCGACACGCACTTGACCGATTTATTTATTGGTAGAAATATATAACCTGAAGATGGCTACTAAGTCTATAGTGGCCGCCTAAACTTTGTTTCATTCAATCCATATTTATTGAATATTAACCACATTTGAGATATGGATAACGTTTTGGATTAAAACTAATATCTGATTAATATTATAGTCGTTTTCAGCGTTTTTGAGCTTTACGTCACACATTTATAAGAACTAAGTAGGCAGAAGTCAAATATCAGTGACGGGGGTGCTCAGTACTATTATACCAGAGCGTTACAAGTTCTGTTATGTAGTACTTTCCTGTTTTATTCTGTTAAATGTTTTTCCAGGCATTTTCTTTACAATTGCTTTCAAGTAGGTAGATCTAATTTTTGATAAGACACATTAATGACATTTAATAAGAAAAAATCCGGAAACTGCGACAATGATAATCAAATACGAATCAAGAAAAAAGATACGTACTGGGAGTTCGTACGAAGACTGGTGAGAAGATATAATTACGTAAATTTATTTATTAATAACAAAGTTTTGTGAAGACAAGTCTCATATTCGAATGTCATTGAGGGAGATGATATAATGAAAAAACTTCTTATATTATTTCAGTGACGACTTAAAAATGGTGAAAAGAACTATACCATATTTTTTTATATGAAATACACAAATTAAATGTTAAAATTAGTAATGTTCCCATCTTGAATTAAATCAAATGCTATATTTAAGAAACTAACATCCATCTACCTTTTTTCGATTCTCGATTTGTAACTTTACAACTTCAACTTGTAATGTTTTTAGTTTAGATTTATAATATTGGTTAGCATTTTTAATACTCATATCATCTATGCTACTTGGTATCAATAATGGATCATTTTTATCAAATTCTTGTTTATCTGAGTAATCAGGTTTATTAATCTTTAAATTATTATGTTTTGCAAAAGTGATATCCGACTTCATTTTAAGAGATTCTTTAATAAGATTGTCTTGGATCTTCTACAACAAAAATACAGATTTTTCACAAACTCCGTAGCAGTTAAGTATTGGAATCTATAATTCTGTATGTGTGTGTGTGTAACATCAAGATATTTAAAATCTGACTTCAGATTCTTGTTTAGGACGAAAAAGTATGTGAATAAAATGTTTTTAGTTTTAATGTCGAACGAACCATTACCGAGAAAATGGCGGCCAAAGTTAAAAAAATTGAAAAATCATGTTTTAATAGATATTGAAATGGGACCACAACTAATAAGCATATCTGTTCATTGTAAAATAAAAAAAATTACACTACTGACAGACATACGGATTCCAAAACAAGAGTTTGTGCGGTACATGCTACAATAGCATTATTCCCAGATGTTTTTCTTTAAAATTTATTGTAGGGGTACGAACCATAACATCATTAACTTTCTTCATCAGTTCTTGTGTTCTTTGTTCTATTTTCTCATTTTCTTTGTAAAATTCATCTTCTTTTTTTAACAAATCCGATTCCATATTTTTAAAATTTTTATAAATGTGGATTGTTTTGATTGTGACATTAGTTACGTTACCATGGTAACTATTTTTCTCTTTTTTTTGTCTCTGCTAGTACCTCACATGCTGGTGTATTTAGCCACCTCGAATTATTCAATTTTTACTTCTGGCCTCTTTAGATATTTGAATAGGGTATTTTGCACCATGTAAGGAAAAATCGAAAAATAGGTATTTATGATAGATTTTGTAAAAAGAAACCGAGAAATGTTGATTTCTATTCATGAAAATGCAATTAAAATTTTATAATTCAATTTTAAAAATCATTTTTTAAAGCTGTTTTTGAAATGTCAAAAACGCTATCCGCCATATTGTGACGTCATATTCATAGTAAACACAATAGATATTTGTTGTGCTGTGTGTGTTAATTTTAATTTTTTTCGAGTTATCATACGTTTGTAGACTTTTATCATCCCATATTTTATTGAAATATCATCATGGATGACGGTTTCATAAAAGCAGAAAGTACTAATCTGCTGGTGGCGAATTTGTTTGCATGCAATCCCGATTTCTGTTCTGCCGAGTTGAGGCATCTTAAAACATCAGTGTAAGTACCTATAAGCCATTATCTTATATTGTGTATAAACTCTTCATGTCATTTTTCATCTAAAACATGCAATAATGTTTACATTATCTATCAGTATCCTAACATAACCCATAAATAAATTACAAATTTGAATTTACAATATCATTATGAAGTTATCTTTTCTTCATAAAATAGTTATTACGTAGTATATACACTTTTGTTTAAACTCCCACTTACATCAAAGTGATCTTCACAGAAGTAAATTTAGTATTTGCGGACAATAACTTCGAATCTCTTTTTGCCAGTTTTAACCAAATATTTACTCATGTTTATATTAGTTGACATTTGAATCCACAACTTTCGTTTTTACGCTAGTATTTTTGCATTCTGGCACAAATTACCAAGGATTATAACTCATTATTAACCCGAAAATATTATTATTCTTTTGCTTTGCACTACAGACACGTTCTATTTACTATTGGATGACGTCACGAACCTAGTTAAGATGGCGGCTAGGTTTTCGCGCGGAAATGTAAAATGGTAAATTCAAACTCATTTTTATGGCACTATTCGGTTTTAAAAAAATACAGTGGTTCATTAATTATCACTATAAGATTCATTTAAGGCACTTTTCTAAAAAGGGCGTAATAGCCTATTTTGCACACAAGATTCTGACAGATATATTTTGTAAACACTACTTATTTTCGTATCATTAAAATTTTCAAAACTTTTGCCATTTATACCAGTCAATTTTTTGTGTCACACTGTGACTAGCCACACGTTAACCTGTGGATAATTTTAGAAATTACCCACACGTGAAACGAGACTACACACGTTAATCTGTGAATAATTTCAGAAATTTCCCACAAGTTAAAATATTAAACTTGGTTATCTGACCTAAAAAAATATTTATTTTATAAAAAAAAAATCTTTACTATCTAAATCTAGCCTGTGTATTTAAAAAAATATATTAAAATCAGGGTAAATGGCATTTATTTAAAACTTGTCGAGTAAAAGTGAAGTGAAGTGAAGATTATGTATTTAAATTGATTACAAAAATATTGTTCTAATTATTTTTTATATTTTTGTCGCTGTGATCTGCAATTTTATTAAACTTTAGAAACGTAAAAAAAGTTATTTTCTAAGAATTTCGTTTTTGTTCTTCTGAGCTGATTTAAAATAATAAGAGATCAAAATTATTTATTTTTTAACTTTTTTTATTATGTATAAAAATACACCTTTTGTGTACCTCTAGACATTTACTCTGTAAAAAAAAAACAACAAAAATGCACAATCGGAACTATATTAAAAATTCACTCGGCACCGCGATGTGTCGCAAAGAAAAATGTCAACTTAAATTACCCTTCCGTCGAACCGTTTGTTGAAAAGTTCCAAACTTCAACAAAATGCACATGTCTTAAAACCGTTCTTATTTTTCAAGTATCTTTGAAACTTTTATAAAAATATGCATACGGCAACGTCGTATTATCATATTCAAGTGTCTCTTATAGGTCGATTCCCATTGTTGGTTGAAATGTTTTTGACAGATACTGTTTGCATTCCTGATTGGTCAACCATTAATTATTTAGACGACAACTCGGCATTTATCCAAGTTCCAATACTTATGTAAACTCACCCTTACGTGGCGCATTGGTGGTGAACACGGTGAACTACAATGACATGATAATTAATGCGGCAATTTTTAAAATTGCGTCAAAAATTTACAAATCTAAATCATGCTTTTAGCAACAACTATAACACATCCGGCCCTCATATTTATATTTTGTAAAAGGTAATAAGAAACGATAGAGAATGGATTGAAATGAATTTTGTTATTCATCTTTACAATTATATTTTCAAAGTTTATAACGATGTTGTGAATTTATGCTTAGTTATTATCGAATATATTTATATTCAATTCATTCTTACAACATTGCTGTTTATAAATATAAATTAGTTTGCTTGTAATTTTTCCTTATTATAATAAAAAGCATGATTTAGTAAAACATTGTCAAAAAATGCCGCCATTTTTAGTCCATTTCCCGTTTTTGTTGTTGTTTTCAATCACCTTAGAAATACTTCCTAAATAAGAACTTTTGATTGTTAATATTTGCAATTTTAAATAGAAATATTTTCGGGCAATAATTTATAATCAAAATTCGTTTTCAAAAAGAAATACAAAGAACTCATATAGTCTGTCCAACAACTAAAACGACACCTTCAGCGTCCCCACTTCTTTAATTTTCCCTTTGTTGGTTCGTTCCCCACTTCTCAAATTTTTAACCAAGCGGTCGGTTTAGTATTTGGACAACGTTTACATGCACTGAAATGAAAAGACATCACCAAATTGTCAATTGTCAATCAGCTGATAAATAAATTGCCAGAAAATTTATCTAAATTTTCAATTTTCTCCATATCAATTTTTTTTAACTTGTTAATTTAAAGTTTCGCTTAAATTTTATATAACGTCAAAATATAGTTATCTGAATAAAGCAGATAACGGTAATATTTAGCTTTTGGCCCTACTGGTTATGCTAACATTGACGTACTTTTAATGACATCTTAGTGATTTTATAGGAATTTATTTAGAATAATTCTATGTATTAATCGGATAAATAAAAAGATGTGTAAAAATGAAAAGTACACTAATTCAATGAACAATTTTTGCGCTACTTGTTATGAGTAATTATGTATGAAGTTCAGTTTCGCGGAACTTTAGCCACGATAAAATAAAGAACGAGAAACGAGAACTCAGTTTGCTTTGCTACCGTGGAAAAATTGTTGAGTTGAGTTTAAGTTGACGTTGTTGAGTTTGAGTTTGAGTTGAAGGTGGTGTGTGGTGGAGGCTGTGTACGGTGGAGAGAAGACAGAAATACGTGTATCTTATACAAATATGGCTGCCAATTTAACATTTGAACAAGAAAATGTGAGTAATGTTTTATTTCTACATTATCATTTCACAGTCTTTTATGATCCACATAGTTGTTGTTTGTATCTCTTCATTTGCAATAATGGTAGTCCTTATCTAATTAAATACCGAATTAAGTTCAATTTAGTTTATTTATTTGGTTAAAAGTAGAATTTGTATATAAACACTGGTGTTTAAAGTAGGTATGTAGATTGAAACAATAATTTCAAATAAAATCTGGTTGTTATCCAGTATGTATGAATAAAAACAAATACCAAAACTACAAATCATAATAATAAATCGTCATTTTTTATTTATCTACTAAAATGATTTCATTATTATTTAGACCTACATACATAGATCACAAAATGTTTTTAATTTTATCCACGACTGATCTATTATTTGTTCATTATACATGAGTTTACAAAATTATTACTAATATCCATTATTCATAAGTGAATAATTATTTCTTAATTTACTGGTTTTAGTAATTTCTAGATCAAACATGAAAAACTTAAACTGGTATATTATGATTTTGTACGTACAATATTAAAAACAGAGCTGGGCTATAATCCAGATAATCCGCCAAGTCAGAGCACTGCCTGCGCTGGAGTGCCTTCCACAATCCCAACTTTGCGCTCAAGTTGTTCAAAAACCTTCAATGAAGTTAACTACGTAATTTGGAATCTCGTTGCAACACCTTGGTTGAATTACTGGAGTGTACAACTTTTCAACAGTGTTTAAAGTGCGGTAAATAAAAAAAAGTCCATTCATTTAGTTTGTACCGATATTCAATTAAGTACTGAATGAAATAAGCTGCGACTTATTCTCGTTTTCATTTTTCTTGTTCAAAATGAGACAAGCTTCTGCCTGTCTTTAATGACATAGATTCCATCACTTTTCGATATATCTTTTGCTACATTTGAATATCCACATCCGATGCATTTTTTACATCTGGAGCGTTTGTTTATCCACATCGGACACATCTACTACATCTACATCTGTGTTTGTTTATCCAAGATGTATGTGTCCAGAATACATTTTTTACATCTTGATGTGAAATGAGATGTTGTAGTTTAGATTGTCAAACTTGTCATTTAAAAAATAAATTAGTAAGTAGAGTGCTTCAAATGTCTCTGGCCGCAAATGAAAATGTTGCCATTGCCGTAACTTCTGCATCTTCTTCCATAGCCACAAAGAACACTACACTTGTTAGTGTATAAAGTCTCGGAAAAGAGTGTTTTTGTATAAAAAAAATATATGTAGCCATACAAATATGTTTTAAATAACTTTTAACTGAAAATCTCGTAAATTTAAAGCATTAAAATCACAGCGCAATGAATTAAAAAAGCAAAGAATCTTCATTGTCATTTTTACCACGTGACCAATGCCTCCAAAGCGTTTGTTTATTACATTTACATCTAAATCTAATTCTCTATCACGTGATAAAAAATTCACAACATCTCAGATGCATCCGATGTGGATATTCAAACGTAGTATTAAAAACATGACAAATATCATAAAAGTGAGTACTAGATTGATATTAAGAATATGATAGCAGCTTCCTTTCATTTTTTGTGGTCTTTACCCTGTAGGACATATATTCAGAAAAACAAACCACGTTTTATCATCAATAATTTAGCAAGTTTTCGTGTTGTATTTTTAATTATATTTCCGACTTTCAGTCAGTATGACCGGTGTGAAGTTGGTAGACCAAACTTGGTAGACCGTTTTCCGAATATAGCCGAACACAACCAGTGGCGTTGGTTCAATGAACATATTTTTTCAGCTGGTTTAAGAAAACTTGAAATTTACTGCAGAGTTATTCTATTGATATACAATTATGTTTTAAAAATATAGTTTATTAAAAACCGTCAAAGGGGTAAAACTTACCCTTTAATTTCTAAATATTTTTCAAATCACGGAGGGAATACAGTATAAGTACAATCAATCATTTTCTAAAACAGCTTTCGAAGATTTTGAAATAGTAGAAACAGCCCTCTAAATTAGAAAATAATTTACGTAGGATACAAAAAAAAGAGTATCAAGATGGCATTTAAAGGGGAAGCTAAGCATTAAGATTTAGAATGTCGTCCTAAAAGCCCTACCATTTCGAGGATTTTGAAAGGGTAGAAACAGCCCTCCAAATTAGAAAATAATTTATATAGAATACCAGAAAAAGAGTATCAAGATGAAATTTAATGGGGATGACCTAAGCATTATGATGTAGAATGTCGTCCTAGAAGCCCCATCTTTTTGAGAATTTTGAAAGGGTAGAAACAGCCCTCCAAATTAGAAAATAATTTATATAGGATAAAAAAAAGAAAAATCAAGATGAAATTCAATGGGGAATCTATTCATTAGGATGTAGAATCTCGTAATAAAAGCCAAGTATTACGATATAGAATGTCGTCCTAAAAGCTCTATCATTTCGAGGATTTTGAAAGGGTAGAAACAGTCCAGTACACGTGTTTGTGGTTAAATTTAATTTTCTAGTTGATATTCCAAAGTGCATACCAGGAAAACCAATTTAAATATTTCCCTGTTTATTTTTTGCCGATTTTTCAGAATTGATTAGTACTTCAGAAAACTTTGATAACTTTTTGCTCTAAATACTTTCGTTTTCTTGGTACACGTGTTTTTGGTTAAATTTAATTTTCGAGTTGATATATATTTCTAATTTAGAGGGCTGTTTCTACACTTTCAAAATCCTCGAAATGATAGGGCTTTTAGGACGACATTCTATATCGTAATACTTAGCTTCCCCATTGAATTTCATCTTGATACTCTTTTTCTGGTATTATATATAAATTATTTTCTATTTTGGAGGGCTGTTTCTACCCTTTCAAAATCCTCGAAAGCTGTTTTAGAATTTGATTGATTGTACTTAAGCTGTATTACCTCAGTGAATTTTAATTTGTTAGGTTTTAATAAACCTGATTTGAAAAATATTTAGAAATTAAACTGTAAGTTTTACCCCTTTGACGGTTTTTAATAAACTATTTTTTTTAAACATTATTGTATATACCAATAGAATACTCTGCACTAAATTTCAAGTTTTTTTAAACCAGCTCAAAAAAAAATATGTTCATTGAACCAACGCCCACTGGTTGTTCGGCTATATTCGGAAAACGGCCTACCAAGTTTGGTTTACCAACTTCACGCCGGTGTTAGTATGCGACTACTTTGTATCAGATTTTCAATTACAACTTGTAATTCTCAAGTTATTAGTTGTACAATTTTATAACCTTGATATTTTGATGTTTAAGAACTATTATTTTGTACTCCCCAAATGAATTTAGCCCCCCAGATCCAGCGTTAAAATTTAGATTTAGCATGGGTATTTTATTGTAGATAAATTTGCATGTTTTCTTGTGAAAGTGAAAACTTATTACTAAATTAATTTTGTTTATTCAAACAAATAAGTTAAAATGTTCAAAATATCTTTAATTATTTCCTAACAGAAGGTAGGGTCTATTTTGTATTTTATTCTTTTGAATCTGATAAGTTGCAGTCATCATCAATATTAATTATAATTGGGTTTCTTTCATTTGTAATTTGTTCCCTCTCCCATCAGTCATAAATTATTTTTTCTGTTTTTTTGGGCACATTTTTTCCAAATTTCTGGAATAGCAACATTTAGAGCTTCACTCTACATGCTTTTTACAGCTTCCATCACTGTGACTGGTTTTTTTACCTATGTGATTCTAGTACAATTGTTTACAAATACCCCATATGTATTCAATGGGGTTAAATTCACAGTGGTATGGTGGCAAAACGCAGTACCTGATGAGATGATCATGTTCGTGAATAATTTTGTCCATTTTATAAATCTTTTACAAAAATCTAATAATTCTGATTTCAAAACCTATTTGCGAAATTTTATTAGTTCTTGTACTAACCAATTTTTAATGTTTTTAATTTTTCAAGATGTATTTGGCTGCTTATACTCAACTTCCCAGTGGTAAGGGGCATTTTCTAAAACTGTTACAGAAGGTTCCTGAAGACTGAGTAATCATTTTTCTTTTAACCATTTCAGTATTCATGTTGTCATGATAATCAGATTTCTTAGATTTCAAAGAAAAAATTAATTCTGCATCAGAAATAAAGCCGTTCTCGTTGCTTGCATGGACAATTATGTGTCTTTTTTTCTCACTTGCACAGTCATGTTTTATTGATTTTATATCTTTATCTTGTGCCAGATTCTTTTTGTAGACTCTCGAAAGGATCCAGGTCTCTAAATATACAAATGAAGCATCACTTGTATTAAACTTATGGAAATCCCTTGAGAATTGAATCCGCGGAAAAAATGCAGTTTATAATGAATCGTCATAAAAACAAAAAAAAGTTTTTCGTGAGTAAACAAACCTTTTAAACAAAAAAACGAAAAAAATCCCGGCGGTCTCATGAAATCCCCCCCCAATTGTTTTCCATATTTGCACAATAAAACCACTAATTAAAAATTTTATGTTTCTTCTAGAAAAAATATGAAAATAATAACAAAAAACTACCCAACCTACATAAAAAATTCTCTTCAATATTAGAAGAACGCTTTCTTTAGAACATCCCAAAAAACTAGTTTTTTTCTGTGGGAATAAGGTCCCGTCGCCTTTGCATGTGGCCTGAAATAAAAACATAATTTTTGAAAAATCCTCTTCCCGACCAACTGACACAGATCAAAGAATATACATTCATGCTTCTCAGCTTAATATCGCTTGTTCAACTTATAATTAAAAAATAACGTAACATGAATCTTATATGGAATTTGTGCAGATTTCTGTCTCAGGATCCTTAAAATACGTCCAATAGAAAACATCCACGTCACCTACGTCGGCCATA
Organism: Neocrepidodera transversa; assembly: GCA_963243735.1. Lineage (NCBI taxonomy): Eukaryota > Metazoa > Arthropoda > Insecta > Coleoptera > Chrysomelidae > Neocrepidodera > Neocrepidodera transversa. The sequence goes on along the minus strand of OY725340.1, from coordinate 23,209,859 downwards.
AAAAACGCCTACGTCATCACATGATGGTTTTTCGTTGTTATCATCATTCTTGTATGGCATACAAGTGAAAATTTTAAAAGTGATTAATTTCATTAAAATAAGTTTCCGCCAAGTTTTTTTTTATACTTTCATACAAACTAAAAATTTTAGTAATTCACGGATTCACTATAAACTGCACTTATATCGAATGCGCTTATGGACTACTGCTGATTTCTCACATAATGCCTTACTATTGTCTTCTTTTTTAAATTTAAATCTGAAATGTTTTAAAGTTTTCCATAGATTGGCTCTTACTACATTTATAATTCCTTTATTACCTCTCGCCCTTCAGATAAGAGAGGTATAGGAATCATGCTAAAAATTGGGTAGTGAGTTTTCAATTGATAAACACGTTTTGGGGTCCCTAGAATACGATTTTAATATTTTCGCGATGATGTCTGTGTGTGTGTGTGTGTTAGTGTGTGTGTGTGTGTGTGTGTGTGTGTGTGTGTGTGTGTGTGTGTGTTAGTGTGTGTGTGTGTGTGTGTGTTAGTGTGTGTGTGTGTTTGGATGGATGTTGTAGTAACGATAACTCAAAAACTACTGAATAAAAAAATTTGAAATTTTGCATACAGGATTCTGATACCCTAGATTAGATCTGATTAGATTTTGGTGCCAATCGCACAACCGGAAGTGGCAGTTGCTATGGGTGATGACGCCATTATTATACAAAACGGCAATAAAGTTTTACACATATATTTTGTATACCCTATAGTTTATTTTCATCTCATTAAAATTTTCGAAACTTTTGCCATTGTTGCCAGATTTACAAAAATATAATTTTTTTCATACTTTTTTGTGTCAACCTGTAAATTTTCGATTCAAAAATGGCGAGAGGTCATGTGCTGGCCACATCAGATTTTTTTTAATTTCTTTGCGAATTGTATTTAAAGTTACATACATTTTGGATGCTCTCATGTCATAAATTGTATCACGAATTTTAAATTTTCTTAAGCGTTTTTTATGTCCTGTTTTGCAACGTTCTGGTTTTTCAGTACCTTCTGAAGTGTTGACTCGCTTAATAATTTCATTTAAATTTAAGGAAGGTTTGGGCATTTTGTCACTGTTGACTTTGCTTTCTAAATCATATTTTGACAAGTCTGACTTCTTTCAACTTTTCTGTAGAATTAAAAATTGTCCTAAAGTAATTAACCTATAATTAGGTCATGTCCTGAGCTTTATTCCTCTTAATTGAATAACGGTGTAAACTAAATGATTGGACTGGAGTTGGATTTTTCACTTAATGACAATGGTGAGTTGAACAAAAATATAACCTCACGTTTTTTTTTATTAACAGTTAGAATTGATCAAATAAAACCCATTGAGTTTAATTATCTACCGTAATTTGAGCTAGATTTTTGAATAAAGTAATTTAAAAATTCAAATTTCTAATTATTTGAATATGCCGCCATTACGATCGTGACGTCACTTATGTGCAATGAAGTTACCGTCAAGCCATTAACTGCAAATGTGTAAAGAAGAGAATACGAATGAATAACAGCTGTTAAATCTTACTTATACAGACAAAGATGGAGAAAACCATTATATGATAATTGGATAAAGATGAAAACTTGGACCTATCCATTGTAAATTCGGATTCAAAATCGAGAGAGATAAATATATATTAGATCAGGTAATAATTTGCTGTTTGGTACACAAGTGCTGGGTACAAGCGTTCCTGATTAAGTGAAAGGTCGCGTCCGCGTCTGTTTACTGCATAGTTCACTGCCATTGTTGTAGTTTGTACTCTGTAGAGCTGGTTGATGTTGATAATTTTCCGTGTTTATTTGTATTTGTAAAGATACGTAAACAAAGGTAAAAGTAAACACAATTAAAAACGTATTGAAAAAACGACACATTATAACCAAACGTCATCTATATTTGAAAACGTCAATTTTATTTAGAGCAACTGGCCCACGTTAATATTATGCTGCAGCTATTGCACATAGGTGACGTAGGTGCAAAAAAGATGGACTAATATTTCAAGTTGAACTCCCTATTGACAAACATATAACAAACAACATATAAAAATCCGTTTCTTTAGTTTGTTCAGTTCAAAATAAGTATTATCTTCATCTGAATCAGAACTCTCTAACTGTTGTCAGTATTACATATTTCATCTATGAATGTATTAAAGACTCCTGCCATAGCAATAAGGCTTTGCTCATCCATGTTTCTGTAATAATCTCTAGTGGTCCGATCCAAAAGCCATACCTAACTTGTCACCCGAGAAATGCCAATTTATTATTTCACTCCAACCCTCGTGCAAGTTTAGGAACACGTTCCTGTCACGGCTATTTTTAATTTGTGTGACATATAGTGAAAATGAAATATCTTGTACATCTCCAGATATAAAAGAAGAACACGAGAAGCCTCAAAAAATGCCAGTTTAAATTTACTACCGGAAAAATCTAGAAAAATGTATATCTGCGTGTGAAGCATTTATGGAATGGAGAATTAACAAAAAAACTTGAGTTTCTTTCAGAACCCGTTTTATTGGTATACTTTAGTGAGTTATCCACAAAATATAAACCTTCAACATTATGGATAATATGCTGAGAAGTACGATTAACTTAAATCATGGTATAAACATTGAAAATTACAGCAAATTAAGAAATCTTTTAAAACGAAAGTCTGAAGGTTTTCGGACTAAAAAGTCAATACTTTTTCTTCTGAAGAATTTAACTAAATTCATTAATAAGTCTCCTGATGATAAATATTTTGCAACAAAGGTAAGAAATCTATTATATGTCAAGAGTCTTTGTTTGTCAAAAAAGATTAATAAGATTAATTTTTAACCTAGATGCTAGTACTTGTAGAAACCATTTCAAAGAATATAATATACTGACTCTTCGTGTTGACAACATTTTGCATATTAAACTCGTATACGAATCACCTGAAGCTAAATATCGGAGAGTGACCAAAAAACGTACTGATGGCGGGAAGACTGCACGGTAATTCGTATCCTTTTTTAATGTTAGAGAAGCTACCAAACGATGAACTTCTTCAACATCAGTTTTCATCAATCTGACAAAATTGCGGAACGAAGTTTCATCATTTACTAGTAGTTCAGACATCAGTGTGAAGTCTTAATGCCCGGTTTTATAAGCTCGGCTTACCCCTGCCCCAAGAGTTAACCCGGTGACCGGTGAGTGATACAGCGTTTTATAAATCAGGGTATGAGTTAACCTTGCCCCACCATTTGTTGGGCCGGGTTAACTCTGGATTTTAGCGGTTGTCATGCGCAAAATACTTAAATTGTGATGCGATGAAAGGTTATGTCAAAATAAAATATGCAAAATATTTTTTCTATGGTCAAAAATTATTATGCACTGTTTTTTATTGGATACTTTAAAAATTAATAAAGTATATATATTATCCAAAACATTTAAAAATTAATTAGATATAAATGAATTGAGAAATTTATTTGAAATTTTTGATAACTTCCCATAACAGATGATTTTTTAGAGTTAGAATAGAGACTTTCGATTACTGGAATGATAAAGAATTCATAGCGCGTTTCCGTTTATCTAAACAGTCAGCCGAAGATATTATTGAACTTGAAATTTTCTACGTCACCAACGACAAATCCACAGAAAATTTAAAGAAATGTAAGGTTATGTTGTGCCCGACTCACAGTGATCTTTGCATTTTAACCCGAGTTTTAAACCGGTCATAAAACGTTCTATTTTGCTTGCTTGCTATTAATTTTAACGGCTCTTTTCTGCTACCAGGGCTAATCTGGACGGGACCTACAGCTTATCGTAGGCTCCGAACCACGATCCTCAATCACCCTAAACCCAGGACTATGCCTTTGTCATTCAGGTGATCTACCGACTAGCAAGAGTGTAATTGTGTCACCAACCCCTATCAGTTCCAAGAGATATCCGATCTCATCCGGCCTGGTTACCGGCGTGAATGAAACTGCGCATGGTATAAATGCCTTTTTGCACTTGCCTAAAGTCTTATCTTACTTTAATTCCACTTGAGATTCATGGAAATCGAACCCACGACCCGAACAATGACCAAGTATAAAGGCCGATGCCTCAACCAACCTGGCCACCGTGTCCGGTGTTCTATTTTTAAAAAATTATCTTTTGCCAATATCTTTTTTTTGTTTTTTGGAATTGGCAACTATTATAATGAATGCAGCACAAACACCAGCAGCAGCTGGCATGTTTACATCCATAATTTAGAACTTGACCGATAATGGTGTGGACGCACGACATCAATGACAACAGTGGCTGCACAACTGTAGCTGTTGGCAACATAAATATCGATGTTGCCTGGTGTAGACTAAGCTTAAGGTCAAATTAACTACCTAATGTTTTAAATATTATTATAATGATTTCTTTCTGAGTCAATATAAGAGTGGCAAATACTAGACATTTCTTATGTTTTACAAAAACAATTATATAATAAATTTTAAAACAAAATAAAATTTACATACAAATAGCGGCAAAGTGTTATGTTGACTATATCCCATATGTATTCAATGTTTATTCATAAAGATTGATGGGAATTCACAAAACAATTATTTTGCGGTTTTGGTTTGTTCATATGTAAAGATAAAACTTAAAACTTCCTATGATTAATACAGATAAAATAATTGACATATCGAATCAGTTTTTTAATAAAATTTGTAGAATGCGGTGTTAAAATTAGTGCGTTAAAGCGAATAACAATTATTTTTTTGTGGGTGATCAGAATGAAAAGCTGTTTGTGCCCTTATCTTTCTTTAGATTCGGAAGGTGAAACGTTTTCCGAAACATGGGTGAGCATTAAAACGTAGATAATATCTCTGTTTTAAATTTAAATGTATAAATTTATTATTAAAGCACATCAATATTAGAGTAATAGATCTCTTTCGATATCCGCAGTCAACAACTCCCTCGAGTACATTAATATCTTACACTAATTTGGTACAATTTTATCATGATTTTACTAAAATAAGTACGAAGATGAAATTAAAAACAATTCAAAAATCTTTTACCAAATATTTCAAATTTATTTTTGAATTTTTATTATATACCTATAGCTCAATATTTTTTCGATAAAATCGAATTTTTTGACTAATATTAAATTCAAAAAAATGGGAATGTTTTTAAAAATTAAAATTTTTGATAAAAATCCAAAAAAAAATTGCTCAGATTTAGATAAAAAACAAAATATAAAATTTTGAAAAATACAGATGATACAATAATTGTAGAATTTTGTGTTGATTATGAAACCTTGATAAAAAGGCGCTGGTAGCAATTGACTTTCTTGAATATTTATTAACACATAAATAACGTAAATGAACAACAAAAACAATTATTATTGAAATGTGCACTCAACAAATGTCAGAATTGCACTGCTGGCCGGCGAAATCTTGCATCCCCAGACTCGCACTCTGGGAGAACAGGGTTGGCTTGACTGTGGCCTGAACAATAATGTTGAATATCAACAATAACCAAAAGTAAACTTTTCTATTACTCTATCTATCGCTAACTATGTTAGCATCATCAGGAGTTGATGCTAACATAGTTAGCCAAACGTACGTAGAGATAAAAAATGTAGTTTTGGTTAGTGGTGACGATATTCTTCAACAATATGTGGGATACTTAACAATATACGGTGTTTTCTCTTACCGATAAATAAAATCAAACAACAGTGCACTGTATTTTACCTTTAAATTCGTTTGAAATCAAAATATCACAAAAAATCGAAACACAATCTTTGGCTTCAAAGTCTGTTACAGAAATATGTAACGTTCATATCGTTTTAACCTTCATTCAACAGATGTAATGAAAAAACTATTTTTTAATCTTCCATCAACTGACTATTCATCTTAAGATACAGTAAACACCATCGCAAATTGTTTTCTTTTTGGGTCATACACATCCAGGCATTCAATTTTCTTTAGTATTCATAAGAGAGTCGCCCTAGTATATTTTTTCTTGGAGATAGCTCATAACGTATTCAAAGGCTAAGACGTGACTTATAATGTATTAATACATGAGACATTTCAATGTGCTCGCACAAGACCTTGCTCCATTTGGGTTTTAAACGGCATAAAAGGTTCTTTTATTTATCTTTAATACTTTAGTAAATTGCGAGATATCTTAGATAATTTATGCTGGATTTTATCTTTATTGAATTGTGTGTATGGAAAGTTGTCTAATAATTCTTTCTTTTATATAATTACTCGTTGTTTATGTTGTATCCTCATACAGTTCTTCCATTGAATTGTTTACAATACGTCATCATTATTATTTATATGAATTTAGGTGAAAAGTGTAATTTTTAATTGTTGAAAAATTAATTTAAAAAAAATCCTGTTTTAACAAGTTTTCAAAAAATCAATTTATGGAAAGATAGAATTTAAAAGTTCAAAATGTTGAAAATAATCAAAATTTTTGAGAATTATAAAACATTACAAAAAAATTTATACAAAATAAAACATTGAATTATTGACAATTCATAAATTTCAAAAATAATTATGACAAATTGTAAATTAAAGAAATTTCAATTTCAAGATTTTCGAAAAATCGAAATTTATTTAAAATAAAATTTAAAGAAAAATTAAAATTTTTTAATATTGAAATTATTAAAAAGATATTTTATAATCATATTAAAATTTTTATACAGGGCGATTCATTGGGAAATGCGCATACTGTAAGGGTAGATGAGGCACACCGAGGTGATTCAAAATAACCTATATTTAATGGACCTGTCTTTCTTTATAACCAAGAGACAGAGTGATTTAATAATTTTGCTCCTTTTTTTAATTAATCATAAATTAAGAACCACCCAATATATTTTTCTAATATTTGGTACGTACATTTTTTGTCCAATGTGGTGTCGATTACCATAATAATTAAAAATCTTATTCCAGGCCTGGCCTTAAAAAAATTAATAAGTAGGTTTCGACTCCCAAACAACACCCTGTATATCAACATTTTAAAATGGTATTAACATATTTGGCAAGAGCAGAAAAAGTTAACTAACACTGAATATATTTGGTGTTTCCGCATCCAATTTTGTTACTTATTAACTTGAGTCAAATCTTGATCTTTCGATAAAAAGGTGGCACAAATTTAAAAAAAAAATAAATGTTCGTTCCTAAATGATAATTTTCCAGCTTTAATCAAAAAAATCATCAACCATTTCATTTTCTCTTAATTTCTGAATTTTAACCTTAATGTAAAACTTTAGGACATGTCCGTATTTGAGACAACATATTATTATCAATTACTAACTTTCAAACGCCCTGTATAGTTATGCTTTTCTCGAAGTAGACATTTTTTTATTTTATTATTTTTTTAAATGCAGCGCAATGAGTAAATGTTATTATCAGAGTTTCCTTTTCTTGATTTTCTCAAGTTTTTGTTTGCCTTTTTTGCTTTTTTACCCTTTTTTTGCTTTTTTTATTTTTTATGGCGTTTTTTGCTTTATTCCCTTTAGTTTGTCGTATTTGGCTTTTTTTTTTGACTTTCTATTGATTTTTTTACCATTTTTTCATTTTTTTTACTTTTTTCCTTTTTTTTGCTTTATTTTACATTTTTTCCTTTAAGTCTTTTTTCGCTCAAATTTAACAATTCTTTATCATTTTTAAATTTTTTTCCCTTTTGATTTTTTGAAACTTTTTATTGTTTTTTTGTTAAACTTTTTATGCTTCTATTTTGCTTCTTTTGCTACTTTTTACCCTTTTTTTGATTTATTTTACCTTTTTCCTTTTTTTGAATTTTTTTTACCTTTTTAATGTCTTTTTTTAACATTTTTTGCCCCTTTTTTAACTTATTTTTTTTACTTTTTATTGATTTTTTTACCATTTCCCTTTTTTGCCTTATTCCCATTTTTTTTGCGACTCAAAATTAGAATTGTAGGCACATTATTTTATCTTTTGGAAAAAAAGAAATTTGTGAAAAAATAAGTTTATAAATTCTAAAATTATTTTTTTAATTCAGTTTAAACTGCCCAAACTAAATTCTGGAAAAAAATTTTTTTTTAAAAGTTGAAAATTTGCATTTCTATTTTTTGGAAATCTGAAAAACGTCAAGTTGATCGATAAATTGTATTAAATGGGAGATTTTAGCAAATATTTTTGATATTATAATATAGTTTGTAGCAGATAAATCAATATTTGAAAAAAAAATAAAATAAAAAACCATTTTTGTTCATTTTTGAATTCTTTGGAAAAGATTTGTTGGGAGTACAAACTCCAATATTAGATTAAAATATTAAAGTTTAAAATAAATTTTAATAGATTTTGGTTTAAATTCTTTTTAAATATTAAAAAACTATATTATTTAAGAACAAACATTCAAAAATTAAAAAAATTTACTAATTTACATGACTCGCTTATTATAAGATCATCGATCGATTCTGTATTTAATTGCGTGTATTGCACTTTAATATTTTACTTATGCCCAAAAGCCTCAGTATTAATTTCGTGACGTTTCTGAGCTCCCAGAGTCTGAAAATGCAAAAAAATCCAGCCCGGACGTCCGTCTGCCTGGAAAGCTTCGATCGAGTTCCGGTTTTCATTTTTTTATAGTTAGTTTTCTCCAGGAAAGAAATCTATTGAATTTGAGCAGAATCGGGTCGGCTCTTCCGTTATCCGCCATACAAATTTAGTGTTTTGCTTGGGAAAAAACCATTCTGGTATATGATGGGCCGAAGTCCGGAAACGGCGCACCAGCGTATGAGCGTCTCTAGAATTTAGTAAATCATATCATATCAAATTTTAGAGATACATTCGAAAATAGTAGCATATACGCGTTCTACAGGGTCTTTCAAAAGTCTGGAAACGGTCCTGGAATTCAAAAACTAGTAAAGATAAATTGTCCAAATTCGGGATTTATTAATGACATGTCTACGCAATGAGACGAATTCAACAGTATACCATTTGATATTGTAATATTTTTGTATTTGGGTTCGGTGTACTTAAACACTCGGTATAACTATAACTAATTTAAATCCAAAAGATTATCCATTATCTCAAATGTGGTCTACTGGTAAGTAGGTAATAAAACTCCCAAGTCGAGGACCACATAAAATATATTGAAGAAAATTTTTTTTTTAAATGGTTGGCAACTAGTTTCGGCAGACTGCCATCATCAGGCCAAAGAGAAATTTTAACATTACTTAAATATATTATTGATTAATAAATTGTGTGCGCACTAAAATTAAGGAATTGAAACTAAAGGATGGTCGTTACAGTAATAATTTCACCTCACCCTTTCACTTCCTGTACCAAAACCATCCTTTTCTTTCAATTCCTTAATTTTAGTGCGCACACAATTTATTAATCAATACCATATTTAAGTAATGTCAAAATTTCTCTTTGGCCTGATGATGGCAGTCTGGCGAAACTAGTTGCCAAACATTTCAAAAAAAAATTTTCTTCAATATATTTTATGTGGCACTCGACTTGTTTTATTACCTACTTATAACTAAATTATTTACAGTAAAACAACCCTTATAATTATATTAAACACAGCTAACAACTAACAATATTAATTTATATTATCCCGCGATCGTATTCTGTTCTCTTTTGTCCGGCACTTCCAACTATATGTACTTATAACGATTATAACGAACGCTGTCGAAACATCGGAAAGGGTGACGTCACGACTGCTCGAAGATTCTCTGTAATTCCAGAGTGCGGTGTGCACAGTGTGTCCACAGGGCCGGCCTCGTTACAATATCATTATTGTAACTAGTTTTTGAGTTATTTTATGAAATCCGTTCAAGTCCCAAAAATGTTGAAAACTCTGGAAGCGCTACAGATAAATTATTCAAATTGGGGATTTGGTAATTAATAAAATTATTAATTCCAGGACCGTTTCCAGGAAAGTCTGTATAATTAAAAAATTTAAATATCCAAAAAACCGCAATTTTTAGTTGTTTTAGCAATAGAGAAATTGCCAAAAACTAATAATTATGTTTCATGCTGCCCTAGGTAGGAATACTTCTAGGTTAACTAAAAAACACTTTACTGCAACACCCGCATATTTCATTTAGATAATTTTGAAACCGGCAACCGAGAAAGTTACGTGTGGTATGCGGTAAAATTTAAGTTAAATAGTACCGACTTTTTGATATCTCTCTGTATTGAGAAAATTTAGTCTTTGGTCAATCTTTTATGCCGATCATAAAATCGACTTTTTTTAAAATATATAAAATAGGAATAAGAATTGCGACTTTTATAACATAACTTCTACCAACGCGCCAAATACCCCGAAGTGAGGTCGCGTCATTCGATTTTGAAATGAAATGGCGACTGGTGAGTTCGCACTTAGTAACCGCAGGTGTCAACAAAAATCAATTCCACTTAAATTTTCGCTAAACGAATATAGCCAGGTTTCCTGGAGGCCTTGCATATCATGTCCTATATACACATGCCTATCGTCTCTCTCCTCTGATATTGCTAAAAATAATAAATTAATGAATCGGTTATCTTTATTGAAACTATCGGGCGCCAAATCAATGTCAATTTATGTGGGTTCGTTTAATATCAATCTCACAATTATTTCTCATACATATAATAAAAATTACTGCGTTTATCTTCTATCCATGATATTACTTTTTCGGCTTCAACAAAAATCTTTTATGTGCAAACAAATATTAAATATATATTGTTTTAATCATAATAATCAATAAATATCCTACTATTATTTCTCAAATACATTCACAATTAAATACATTATTTAATTTTAATTGAAATCTGCAGTTGTTAACTTAATTTGTTTCCCTCTTCGATATAACGGAAATCCGGGGTGACAAATTTCAAATTCTTGACGACACAATTTTAATGAGAATTTATAGGTAAAACGAGTATTTAAAATAGCCTGTTTCTGGGAAACGAAACTGTAGATAATTTTTAGCTTCCTAGAGATACATCTCGCAAAAATACGTGGGAATATTAACATAATTCATAATCAGAAAGATATACAGAGGGTATCATAACGAAAGCGATTCTTCACCCATAAACTTTTTTTAATTTTATTACTTATTCACGTATCAGAAATACAGCAAACACAACATTCTGATTTACTAAAAAAAACGTGTATATATAAATATTCATAATAAATATACTTTCTAAAAAGTAATCCGGGAAAATCGTTTTAAATTTTCAACGCTTTGAATATGATTTTTAAATTGTTTCCACATTTTGTTTCCACATTTCATCTCGCAAACGAAATTTACTTTAAGCTAAAGGTGTCGTTTATTTTTACAGGGCCTAACGGAGCCGTAAATAGAAATTTCCGGTTATTCTAAAAACTTCCGTTGCTATCGCAGACAGGAGCGGCTTTAGGCCTCACGGGACTCGCAGACAAATCGTATTTAGTACGTTGCAAATTTATCATTATTTCTAATAAATGATACTAAACTAATTGTCCCTTGTTTATGATGATGCCTTTAAAAATGATAAAACGGTAAATATTAAATCAACATAAAAGTACCTTCTAGAGAAATACTGGTAATCGATATGGTAAAACTCAATGGAGCATAAAAAAAGCGAAGTGAATAAATTTCTCATTATGTCATGTGAGGAGATGCCAGAGATACATTAAAATGGAATGGAATTATATCCTAATAAATGTCAAACAATTAATTTTAGTAGAAAACGTAATCCGATTGAATGCATGTACTATATCAATCAGATCCTACTTACTACGTAAGTGAATTGAAGAATTTCGGTTTAACATTGGTCTATTTTCAATTTTCCCTTATTAGACGCATAACAGATGATTTTGTGAATATTCAATGTCTTATAACCCTTTTCTAAAGTAAAAAAAACTATAAAACCAACTGTTATGACAATTTTAATTTGTAGATTTTTAGTAAATAAATATAAGTGTTTAAGCTCAATAATCAATAATATCAATAATGAAAACATTCCATTCTAAAGGTGTGTAAAGTATCTTGGTATCTATATTGATAGTTTCCTCAGATGGGATGTTCAAATCTGTAAAAAACTGAAAGGACTTCTATACAGATTTTATCAATTTAGTAACTTTCTAGGATTAAATCATTTAAAAACTATATATTATGGGTTAATAGAATCTATATTACAACATGGTATACTTGGGTGGGGGGGAGTTCGTAAATCGTATTTGCAACCGCTTGAAATTCTGCAAAAAAGGGTTATTAAAATTATTATGAATAAACTGTATACTTACCCCAGTGATTTACTATACAGTGATGCTCGCATAATGGATATTCGTCAACTTTTTTCAAAAATAGTTACAATACAAGAAATGCGTCGGACGTTTACTTACCTAGAGCATACAAAATAATTGGACAAAAACACTTCAGCTACATGGCACCTAGATTATAAAATAAATTGCCACTCTATTTGAAAACTAACATGAGTAAATATAGTTTTAAAAGAAAATTAAAAAATGGATCCTTCCCGAGGAGAACATCCTCTTTCATAATATCATTGATTGAATCTTGTGGTTTCTTTTCTGTAAATAGTATTGTTACTAAATTTATATCATTACTGTAATAATATTTAAGTTTCTAAAAAAAAAAAAAAAATTATAAATTATAACAATGTGAAACAGCTCATAGACAAGCTCTTTGCTGAGCTTGTTTGAGCATTTCCCTGTTTATTTGCCGTTTATATTTTTTTCGCCATTTTATTTACATAATATTCTTCATTATCTTTATATATTTTTCTTAATAATTTTTATATATATCATGTATGCAATATGTACATTTTTGGTGCTTACACCATAATACTTTTAACTTATATAAGGGCGCCATTAAATTACTATTTTTTTATGGAAGTCAACAAAGGTTCTTATGGAAAAAGAGTCCCAGTCGAATTGGCTGAAAATTTAGTATAATGTAGTTTATGATGTCCTGATCAAATGTCTCCATGGGCTCAACGAGATCTAATGGGCAGTTTTTGAGATACAGGGTGTTAAACATGAGGAGGGAGTGTTGTTCTTTATCTTTAGAAATCAAATAGTCTGGCGATTAGTTTGTTACAAGTTAAAGATAATAATTATAATATTAATATTATTGATATCAATTGTAATGAGACTCTGTCTACAGGGTGATTCTTTTTCTACTAGCCAATTTTAAGATTTTTATGTAATTCTTTAAACAAACTCAGTCAAACGCAAAAGACTGTAGACTTACAGAATAAGTAAATATCATTTGATTTTAATATTGGATGATTTCAGGTTACTATTATACAGGGTCACTCAAAATACGCAAATTTTTGATCACTCTGTATACATTTCATTCTTATGCCACCAAGTAGAACTCAAAAAGTTAAGATATGGACATGTAAGCCGTTTTATCCGATTTTATGTCGTTTGGCAGTAGCAACCATTTAGAGTTGAAAAAACAATTCATTTTATAATGGGTTTTTGAAATTAGCTTTTCAGGAAGAATCTTAAAATGTACAAAAATATAGGGTGTTACATTTAAAAAACAACTTTTGTATGGCACTTTTATTTTAACCCCCTGTAGATTTCTAAATATTTTTAAAATGTAGTCGTTATTGACTTACATTACACTACCTCAATAAAAATTAACGAATATATGCCATTTCGCCATAAAACTCCTTGGCGTCGGTCGTGAATCACCATGTATATATTCCTAAAAAAAATTAAAATAAATACAACTAAACAAGACAATTTTAAGTGGCCCTGTATAATAGTAACCTGTAAATCATTCAATATTAAAATCAAATGATATGTAAGTATACTTATTCTGCAAGTCTACGGTCTTTTGCGTTTGACTGAGTTTGTTCAAAGAATTACATACGAATCTTAAAATTGGCTGGTAGACTGAGTCTCATTACAACTGGTATCGATAATATTAATATTATAATTATTATCTTTATCTTGTAGTAACAAACTAATCGCCACACTATTTATTTTCTAAAGGTAAAGAACAACACTACCTCCTCATGTTTAACACCCTACCCTGTCTCTCAAAAACTTAGATCAGGTTGGGCCCATGGAGACATTTGATCAGGACATCATAAACTACATTATACTAAATTTTCAGCCAATTCGACTGGGACTCTTCCATAAGAACCGTGCGGGGTCCTTTGTAAAGTAAAATTGTATAAAAAAAAGGTTATAGCTTTTTGAACCCTTGCATTTATTTTTTTTTTCATGAAAATTTAAAGAGAAACATTCCTTCATAAACGTAACTCGAAACATTGTCCCATAACAACGCTCTTGTAGCCTGATTTCTTTTTCAGGAATCCCAATGTATCGTTCTAGAACAATCGACACATTTATAGACTATCTGTTGCAACCTGACACATTCTTGTGTGGTTAACGGGTCCAATCTGACCCTCAAACCTAAGAAATTTTTGTTACCTAACACGAAATGTTATTAAATACCGGTTTTACATTAAAAGAGACTGACTTGGGAAAAATTCGCTTAACACTTTACTGCTCTTTAGTCAGGCTACACATTGAGTATGTATTTTGGGTATAGAATCCCTCTATCATAAGAGTGAACGAATCCAAAGAACATTTCTCAGAATACTTGTGTTCAAGTCTTTTATTGCTCAATCTTTGTTTTGTAACTATGACGAGTTAAACACATTATGTTATTCCCTTTACGCTTGACAAGAGATCATAAGCATCTCAAAACATTATTCAAGGTCGTTAATACTTTTAGTCGACTGTCCCAACCTATTATCTAGACTTGAATTTTTTTTTACCATTCAGAGCTACAAGGAATGCCTTTTTGTAGGACTAATAATAGAAAGCATCCATATACATATATCTAAAACCTTAAGACTTAATAATAGGTCTAACTTAGAATTCTTTGTTGCTCCATCGGATTTTTCAAAGCAGCTGTGATATACAGATTTGACCAAATTATTACGTAACTTGTAATGATAGGAAGAAGAAAGCATTTATGCGACGATGAAAAATAAAACGAAATATTGACCTCATCCTTTTTCCATCGCTCTTAGGTAACGTGATGAAAAACGAATGTGCCGGCTGACGGCTCACATCACTTTAAATATTATTTATTAATTAATGAACTACGAGAGAACTGGTAGATGATTGTAATTACCTACAAATGGTTTATCATCAATACCTGATGATGGCAATATAGTTAGATAAACGTATGTTTTTTTTTAAGTGTAGTATTGGTTAGTAGGATCAAAGGAAATTTCGAGAAAAACTAAAATAACAGTATTCCAAACAGTTTTCAGACTAATACTCACATATGGAAGCGAAACGTGGGTACTTGAAAGAAAAATGAAGTATCTAAGGACTCTTAAAGTAGTTACTAGAAATGACAGAATAAACAACACAGATATAAGACTAGGACTGAAAATAAAGTCAATCTTAGATTACATTGAAGAAAGACAACTGAGTTGGTGGGGTCAGCTCATAGATTTAGGTCAGCTACATCGAATGGAGGATAACAGAATGGTAAAAAGTGTATGGGATGCCAAGATAGTTACCAAAAGAGACCGAGGCAGGCCAAAAGATACTTGGGACAACACATTATCTAAAATGTTATTGAGATAGGGTCAAACAACACAAGCAAAACAGTTAGCACAAGATAGAAAGGAGTGGGAAAAATTGTAGAAAACTAATCAACATTCATCACTACACTTAAAGTTGTTAGAAGGGAAATCGATTATGTATATTGACTAGTAGGGACGATATTCTTCGAAAAATACTTATAAATAAAAGGAAACTCTAAATAATAATAAAAATAAAATTGTAAAAATACAAATAAATAACATTCTTGTACCAAACAATAGCCAAATTTATTGTAAAGTGATAAAATTAACAATCGGTTAGAGCTGAATTCGGTCTGTTTGACGATTAGAGACTAAATTTGTCTGTTCTGTCTATTGGTATTTCCCTCAACGCCGATGTAGTTCCGATGCGTTACGGTAAATTACGAATGCTTTTAAAAAAGAACATATTTTGTCCTTATTCCTCGCATGTCGTCTATTAAGCTTCTTGTCTGTCCACGAAATATTCTGTGTTCCGTAAAACTTAGGAAAAATCTGTAAATATATCTGTAAAAAATATAATTGAAATTTGTAATGTTTAATCAATATTTTATCTTATTTCATTTTATAACGTAATGAAAAACATGTAACCTGATAGTTTGTTCCTTTTTATTTATAATTTTATTTTTGCTGTGTATGTTTGTTTTATATTTTAATTAATTAACTTAAAATAGGGATTCATACAACTTTTTAATTGGAATAATGTCTTTACTCTTGTTGAATCCTAATTTTTCTTACTCGACATTCTTAATAAATTTGTCTTCTGTAGAAAATTAAATCCCTCACATGACGAAACTCCCCAGAATGAAGCTAATTAAGGCAATGAGTTAAATGGAGCAATTATTAAAAAGGGTAAGATACTGCTTCCGGCCCACCGTAGGCACTCTAACCAATTTATGTCAATAAATCTGGATGCATCACTGGTGCCCGTAGTACGTTAACCTTAAGAGTCCCTTATAATCTATCTTCCCGTTCCATAATTTAATCTGTCGCCGGTTTAAATTTTCGTACGATGAGTTGCCTAAATAGAGTGATAGAAATTTTAAACAGTTTATGATATATTGTATCGAAACACTTTAGAAAAAAATAGTTATTTATTCAACAAGTGTGTAAAGTGATACTTTTTTCATGAATATGAATTAAGGCGAGTGCAACAATCAAATGAGTGAAAAAAGACGCTTTACACACTAGTTGCATACTAGTTATTTTTATTAAGTATAAAATAAGCAATCTACCACAAGAAGCTTTTTTTGCAAAATATTGAAGTTAACCAGTTGATTTTTGACCCATAGAATCTTGGCAAGATAAAAAACACAAGGATATAGCAAAAATGTGTAGCGAATGCGAAGAAGTTATTTAGCAAATTTTTTCTTACTTTACGCACTAGTGAAAAGAAGTTAAAAACTTTACACACTCCGTAAAGTACTTTACGCACAGTAGTAGAAAAAATATTTTTTTTAGTATTAACAAATATCAAGGTATTAATTGTTAAAATATAGGCCTTTAGGCACTAGTGTATTTTTGAATAATATACCTAGGAATCATGAATAATTGCACTACATTAAGCGAAATAACTATTTTTAGTATTTTTAAAGTGTAATTATTTAGATGCATCAATAAGTAATTTTTTACATTATGCACTGGTACGTAAATTTGAACCTTACACATTAGATAACGGCGACCTTAAATGCAGACAATGCAATAAAGGGACCGAGAATGCACTCCACATACTATGCAACTGTGAGGCGCTGGATCACAGAAGGCAAAGAATTTATGGAAAACCAAAAATGGATCCAGAAGTCTACTACAAACAGCCATTAAAGAACCTGTACAAACTAGTACAGGGAACAAGGTTGAAGGACTGGGTGCAGTAGACGAATAAATACTTTTGATATTTATTAGACTTTCAACAATTATAATTCAAATTTATAAGGGGCATTTTATACTAGCGCTAAATACTTTTAACGTCACGCTAACGCTAACTGAGTAGACAAATGGCAGTACCGCAGAAACATCTATATTAACGCAATCAACGCGTGATGGGCCGGCGTAATCAAACGTTGGCGCTCCTAACGCCGTCGGATGCGCTAATAAAGCTTCGGTAGTAACGCTGGCCTCTTCTTTATCTATCGTTTTGAACGCCAACCCATTTCTTGCGCGACATCAGAGCAGAGTGTATAGATCAGTGTTGCCAATACCCAATCTTGAAATTATACGGTGGCTGGGTACAAAAGATATGCTTTTTATACGCCTTTGTAGATTTAGCTTTGCAACCACATCTGTTCAATCAGACATACTGCCAAAAGTTCCAAACTGCATTTCAACAATACGAACAATATCGGTTTTCATTGGTCAATGAAATAGCCTAAAATAAGCAGCCAGTTACCAGTCAGCCACTGTCTGCGCGCGGTTCAATAAAAGTAGAGCAGAAGACACACTGAAACAACTAAGTTGTCTCCCAAAGTGCATTTCAACAATACAAACAATATCGGTTCGGTGAATCCCCGGCTCCGGTCCTGATTTCATTGGTCAACGACATGAAGTGTGATCTTCTCTAAAATAGCAGAAAGCTACCAGTCAGCCACTGTCAGAAGACATTTGCTAAAATGAGCAAAAAACTTTAAATTATAATTATCCTCTAAAATAACTCCTACGTTTAAACGTATTCATCTGTTTAATTCAACTTCTTTGTTTAATACATCTTCAAACGTTCAGATATTTTAGATTTGCCGCCAAAGCAAACAATACAAGAAGCAGTTCAAATTTGACGCCGCCACTGTTCAGTGTTCGGCTATAATCGACTGTAGGAAACCGGAAGGGAGAAATTTTGGTGGGGACGCTGTAGGTGTCGGTTTAGTAGTTCGACAATCTCTACGCGTGTGTTTGATGAAGATGTTCAATACTGAAAAGTTAATTATGGAGGTCGAGCAGAGGCCAGCAGTGTACGACATGCAATTGAAGGAATATGGTGTTGCCTATGATTCTGGAACATTTAATGAAACAGTCCCGTTGATAGTCTGTTAGCCAAAAGTTGGTGTGTATTCCAACGTCTTTTTTCTTTCAGTTTCTTCATAGTATATTTGAAATATCTGTAGTAATCCAACGCAACCTATTTGTACTGTATTCATTTTAATTCTAAGCTGCGAACACGCTATGTATGGGCCATGCGCCGCACACTGGCATTAACAACACAACGTATGTAACGTTAAGTATAGAATGCAATGAAAAATCTCAATATTCAGCGTTAAAAGCGCGACGCATTTAGCGTTAGAATAGAATGGCCCTAAGAATTAAAAAATATATTAGTAAGTTGATTCTATCAGAAGAACGTTTACATAAACATCAGAATCAGGAGATAAGTTAAGCGACCATCTAATTTTTCCTGAGAAACGTTTACAAATATCTGGCGATAAAATTATAGACCAAAAACTGTACTTTTGGCGTTGTCGTCTACCTCCTGTTTAAACAAACAAAAGCAAATACAGGGTGGGTATAAATTAGCGGATAAGCTACACGTGGCGACATTCTTCTATCGTTTGTGAATCGAAAATTTTAATGCGAAAATGTTGTATTACGCGTCGTTTACCTTCTGGAACCATTTAAAAGAAATATACATTTGGCAACACTGTAATTTCATAGTACTGTAACAGTAAGGACTTGGTAGAAACCACTATGGAGCGTATAGAAGGAGGGCAATCTCTAATGGACAACACGTTTAAAATGTGGTCAAAATTTTATACGCAATGAAATTACTAAGCACCATTTTACTTTCAGAAGCTATAACTCCAGAAGGGGTTAAGTTATCGGCTTCGAATTTTTACTGTGCAATATGTTTCGAGTCCTAGTTTTTGTTTACCATGTTGGGTTTTTTTTAATTTGTCTACATTCTACGTAAAAAATTAATTAAAATACAACTTTTTCCAAATTCATGTTGTAATAACTTTGTCGTTAATAAAAATTTTTTTATAAAATTTTCGTAGTTTACATTTGTAATGATTATGAATCCAGTGGTGTAGTCATATTTGAGAAAAAAAACGCCTAATATACTTTCGTCTTTTTTGGCAAAGAAAAATTAACATAGAGGAGGGCCTTGAAAATAGAAATTAAGCTATGAAAATTTGTGCCAAATGTTCTGTGGTACCGTGTACTATTTGTTTTTCTGTAAACAGAAACATTGGGAAAAATGCAAACGAAGACCAAAATAAAATATAATTAAAAATAATGAGTTTTGACAATCTACACTCAGACACATCAAGTGGTTTGAGAAAATATCAAGTGTCTTAAAAAAATCAACAAAGTCTAAGGGAATCAAAACACATTAAATATAATGGGTTTTGGTTATCTCTCTAAAATTTCTTAAAATCATAATTCAATAAGACAAAACAAAATACCATTAAATTTCTGAAAAAATAATAATATGATATACCGGGGGTTGGTTGGTTACTGTAAAAGCGACGATTATTTGAAATTATACTTATGATTTTTGTTTGTTTCAGGCAACCAAAGAATTTATAGAAAAAGTGAACGCCAAGTATCGCAGAAAAATCGGTCCGGTCTCGTGGTCTGCCGCAGTGCGATTTTTGTATGCACGGAAATTTGACGTTGCGAGATCTTTGGCACTTTTCGACCAACACGAACTGACAAGACAACGCGAAGGCCTAACACGTTTTGACCCCAAGAGCGAACCTCTGCGTTCCGAACTGCTTACAGGAAAATTTACAATATTGGTTAGTTTTTTTTTACATCAGATTGATCAGGATTAAGAAACAATACGGATTTTATTTGTTTTAGCCAAAAAGGGATTCCGCAGATGCCGCCATAGCTGTGTTCACCGCTCACAAACACGTACCTGCGTACAGCACGCATCAAACTACTTTACAGGGTGTAGTCTACCAACTGGATTGTGCCTTGGAAAATCCATTGACCCAAAAGTCTGGTATTGTCTTCATATACGACATGTCTAATTCTAAGTATTCCAATTTCGACTACGATTTGTCCCAGAAAATCCTCACACTTTTAAAGGTAATGTTTTTTCTTTTCTTGTAGAATAAATCGCCATTTTTAATTTTCTAGGATTTTTCACGAGGGGAAATTTGAGTTATTTATTATTTATTTGCATACAAATTCAAATACTTTAATGAAGAATAATAAAATTCCAAGTCATACCACACAAATTTAATAAAGAGACATATAGTCAACATGTTTCGGTCTACAAGACCATCATAAGGCCTATAAACAAATGTATAATAAACCAAGAATTACTTACAAATTATGGGCTCCAATAACACTAAATTAATTAAAATGAGGCATGAAAAAACTACACTTATAAGAAAAACCTCAAAAGACACTCTCGTTCTAATTATAATGTTTCATTACTTCACCATTGTAATAAGACTTTAATGTTACATGTTTATATTAACAATTGCATCCTTCAGATAATTATTTATTTTTAAAGGTACTATTTTAATTTTATTTAATTTTAATACTGTGTTGTTTATTTTGGTCACATTCTATTAATTTGGTTCTTTCATTCTTCTTATTAACTTAATAGCTCGTATTTATAAAAATTTCAAAGGTAAAGGTAAAAGTAAAAGGTAAAGCTCACAAGCAGATGGTTAAAGGAAAGGTTTTGCTTTATCTTTACCTTTTTCTTCAGTAGTCTATGTACATAGACGCCCTTTAAGTTGTACTTGTACTGGATTTTTTGAGGGGGAGAGGCTATGGGACCACTTTGGACTGCTGCGAGAGATGAGTACTCGCCACACTATCGGAATGGTTTCGGATGTGCTCTCTCCCAGAACTCACATCCGCCAGAACTTACAACATACAGAAGTCCTTCAACGTCCTTTTTCCGAGAAGAGACGAATGGGAAAAGGGGGAGATCCTCTTTCCAGGGACGGCTTATATGTACTGTACACAGATGGTTCAAAGACCCCAAATGGTATTGGAGCCGGAGTGTACAGCAGAAAACCGAGAGTTGACATCACAGTAAGCCTCGGCAAGTATGCTACCATCTTTCAGGCGCAGGTTTCCGCTATAGAATTGTGTGCAAGAGAGTTGGTAAAGCATCATCTTGTCAACAAAAGTATTTACATTTTATCGGACAGCCAGGCAGTTTTAAAAACACTGAGATCTAACCGGCTGGACTCGAAGCTGGTGTGGAACTGCATCGAATTCTTGGATCGCATTTCTACCAGTAACAGAGTAATCCCACTCTGGGTACCTGGTCATGAAGGGGTGGAGGGCAATGAGAAAGCCGACACTCTTGCGAGAAGAGGTGCAGAATTCGAGTTCATTGGACCGGAACCATTGCCAAAGACACTATCTGGAAATGGGCCGAGAGGAAAACTCTCCAGCACTGGAAAGATATTCCTGGGTTAGCTCACTCTAAGGCGTTTATAGTCAAACCCTCAGGTAGCACCCTATCGCAGATCCTAGAATGGAGTAGAAGTGAACTACGGATCCTAATTGGACTGCTTACATGGTACTGTCGTCTGCGGTACCATCTGAAGTGGAGGGGCGAGCAAAGGCTCCACTCACATTGAACCTAACCTAAACATCCTAATGGACTTATCCAGTAGGAACGAATTTATTGGTTTTATATTAATGAATGAATAGCTTAAAGAACCTAGTTGCTTATATTGATTTTCATTGTTCTTATAATATTCATTAATTTAATAAAAATAAATAAAAACTAATTAATATATTTTGAAAATGGCGCTGCTCCTTGACCAATAACTAACGTTTTACTTTCTACAGCATTGGCAAGATTCCAGCTTTGTTCGTTTGTAGAAAAATTTGACATACTTCTTTCCTTCTTTTAATCATATAACAAATGAGAACGAGAGTTGCCAGTTTTATCGATATGACAACATAGCCAAATATAATCTGCTTCAATTGGGCCACGTCACAAGCCACTATAGCCCCGATATTCAAATTTTAAGAAATTACAGCTGCAGGATCGGTCTCAGAAGGGCTGGACCCGGTGCAATGTGTTATGGTAGGCCAAAATTATAAAACGAAAATATAAAAAAAATCACTGGATAAGTCCATTGCATAAATACGAATAAATCATTATTACTTGCTAGAACAGCTTCTCGAGACTAGATGCATATTTTCTGTAGCAAGTCCTTTAATTTTAAAGCAAATGGTACTTTTTATGAATTTCAAAAAAGTGAAACCTTTTCCTTTGGAGCATCATCTTTTGCTTCTAGCTTAAATGCTTTGATTTCTGCAAGTAAAAGAAAATCCTTTTTTTTATAAATACGGTCCAATATCTCTAAGGCCTCTTACTTTTAAGAATGAGCCTTGCCTTTGTCGGATATTTTGTCTTCTTTTTTCTTTTGGTCTCTTATCATGTTAATTAACCTTAAAGAAATTTTAAATGTCATTTTTTCCTGTCTCAAATACGTCCATTAATGAATGGTACAAATTATGCGTTTTTCCTTTAATTATTTTACAGTGCATGTAACTTTGATGACAATGCTCATTTTAAATAACTCCATCGGAGTTATTTAATAATTTTTAATGTTTTCTATGGTTGTTTAAAATTTAATTTTATTGTTTTTTATAACTATTTTTTTTATTCCCCATTTTAATTAATTTACTGTTATTGGATAAAACCTAAATTTGTAAGTAATTTTTGGTTTCTTATTCATTATTTCAACAACAATATTTGTTTATAGGCCTGATGATGGTCTTATAGACCGAAACATGTTGCCGCCTTGACTATACAAGGTGGACCAAAATTGTCGAGCAATACTTCTAGGGGTGATAGAACACCTAAAAATAAGTAATGTTTGTCTAATGAACCTATATCCAAAAACGCTTATTAAGGGTGCAACTACCCCTAGAAAGGGCTTAACGATAATTGGTTTTTCATGAAAATCTTTAGAGAGGGGTACCATACAATATTCAAATTTTAGGTAGTACCTAAGGATAGTAAGATACGCTATTTACGCATTTTGTCTTGATTCTTCGAATTCACTAAGGGTAGTTTTCAAGGGGTGAGTTACCCTTTTTTAGGCATATTATTTTTGCTATCAACTGTTTTGGAAATTAATATTGAAATAATATTCTCGGAAGTTTTTCTTGGAAAAAGCTACTCTAGATGTATCGTCCAAATATTAATCGTTTTCGTGTAATTTGAGTTCAATAATGGGCGTGCTTGACTTGTGAACATGCTAGGAACAAATATCGACTTGCGGTAACAAACAGTAAAATTACAATTTAACTTTTTTTATTGTCAATTAAATGAGTTACATGAAACATATTTTAAGTCTTCCTTGAAAAGCCGATATACTATTAATATGTATTTTTTGTTTTGCATCTAAGGAAACCGTAATTATTTTATTACTGATGTTACAGTCTCGAAAGATGAACACGCATATCTTTGAACTCAAATTACACGAAAACGATTGATTTTTGGATGATACATCAAGAGTACCTTTATTCAAAATAAAACTTCCGAAAACATTATTTTAACATACATTTTCCAAAATAGTTGATAACAAAAAAAGTATGTCTAAAAAAGGGTAACTCACCCCTTAAAAACTACCCTTAGTGAATTCGAAGAATCCAGACAAAATACGTAAATAGCGTATCTTGGTACCCTTAGGTCCAACCTAAAATTTGAATATTGTATAGTACCTTTTTCGAAAGATGTTCATCAAAAACCAATAATGGTTAAGTCCATTCTAGGGGTTGTCGCACCCTTAATAAGCGGTTTTCGACATAGGTTCATTAGACAAACATTACTTATTTTTGGGTGTTCTATCACCCCTAGAAGTATTGCTCGACAATTTTGGTCCACCTTGTATATCTCTTTATTAAATTTGTGTGGTATGACTTGGGAGTTTTATTTTCTTTATTGAAAATACTGTGCCACATTTGAATATGGATACTATTTTGTTTTCAAATACTTTAACCAAATTCTTGTTAACATTCGTCTCAAAGCCCAGTCATAATAATTTTTATCTTTCAACGGTTTTCACACGTCACTACGAACATACAAATCTTTATTAGCAATTACATTTTTGAAATTTAAATAACTTTAAAAGTATTTAAAAATTTCGAATATGAGACATTCTGTATGTACGATTTTCCAAAAATCGTTTTTATTGCTAGATTTCTAGCATTCAGCATGGCAAACCGCAATAGAAATATTGTTCAGGTGTCTTATTAGATCATGAACGTTTCTTCGAAATATTACCAATTAATGATTTTGAACGGATGGTTTTAAATTTCCTTATGCTTCTCATTTGGAATATTTTAATAAATAAAATTAGTTGTATGTATGTCATCTGTGATAAAATAAAAAACTATTGATATTCGAACAATCAAGGGATCACATCTTTATAAACGCATTTTTTTTAATGTATAAAAAAAATCATTCTCAAGAATAATTGTGCTTTGGAAAATAAAGAAAAACGCGTTTATAAAAATTTTCGAAAACCCATTTGAAAATAAAATTTTACGTCTTTAAAAAAGAACGAATTGAAAAAAAAATTGGTCTTAAACAAAGAACAATTTTTTTTTCAAAAGGTCCTTTTTTAATTTTGTTCAAAGATGGTTAAAAAAGTTTAATACAGCAATTTCCCTTTTTAAAGGGGGTTTTAAAATTTAAAAAACCGTTTTAATTTTAAAATATCTCCTTAGCATCAAATAACATTTTTTTTCCTTTTGTAACCTCCCAAAGTTTTATTACTTGCTAGAACTTATTTATTCTTGGTATATATGTAACAATGGATTTTATACTTTTATACATATGACCTTTGACCCCAATAGCTTTTGTTTGTAGTTAAGAATCCACGTTGTGTTAAATAATCGTTGCAATAATAATAGCATTATTTAATAATTGAAGTAACCTCAGAAATTCCTTTTAAAGTTTGCTGACAAGTGAACATAAAACAAAACACAAAAATCTTAAGAAAATATTTATTAATTAAGAAAAATTGCTGTTGCACTCCCAGGCTTTTTATTCAAGAATGATGGCGCCATTTGGCATAAGAGGTATAGGGAAACCCGGAAAATCTAACCATCATATTAAATATATTAATGTGTTGACAATAAATAAATTGGGAAATAGGTTGTAAATCACTTGCTAGAGCTTATAAAAGCTCCCCCCCACGAATACCCACTAGTGTCACGTATACCAATGAATATGTACAAAAAAAGTTCTTAATAACTTTAAATACCGTAAATGTCATCAGACATGCACTGCTCTTTGCATTATTGGCAAATATTGCTCTTTTTTGGTATCAGAAATACCTTTATTATATTATTATGTTATTTGTATGGATAACCCTACTGAGTTAATGCCAGATCAGTACCAGTGAATAACTCTTATTTTAAGTCATTACTCGATGATCCAAAATCTTAGAAATTTGCCCAATATCGACAATATATTTTATATGATAAAAGTTGTTATATCAACAATTAATTGAGAAACGTCACCCCCTCTGTTTGAGTCCATACATATTTAACCTCTGGCTAACCGACTGTAAGATTCAAAATTAATTAGTTAATAAAATTCACTAGTTTTCACAAAACACTTTAATAAACTTTCGAAAATAATATAATCAAAACTGCATCTCGTGAAAGAAATAATCGGGAACACGTTGCCGGATCGAATTTTGCACAGTTGAAATATTGTAGTACAGAAAAGTTACTGGGCCGAATAGTTGTTGGATCGAAAATCGCCCGTTCGAAATATTGTTGAACCGAACGTCGCTCGTTCGAAACATTGTCCGTTCGAAAGGTTACTGGATCGAAATATCGTTTGACCGAAATATTGCTGCATCGATACTTCCTTTGGTCGAAAAATAAAGCTGGAGATTGGTATATCCAACGGCTAAAGTCTTCACACAGTGTTTATTATAAAATTATCGTAGCACGGTTATGTATTTCGTGGTACGATTGTATTGCTTATGCAGTTAAAAATTCTTTATAAACATTTTCTTTTAAAGAGTTTTATATAGAAATTTTTTTTTTATGATGACATGTTATCGTACAAATTATAATAATAATGTTGTTGTAAATAATATTTTGTTTCTTCTTTTGTTCTTTTTATCTTCTATCAGGTCTTCTGGCTTATTTCTAAAAAAGAATACCAACGGTCTCCAACGGTAACTGAGACCAGATTATAATCATGCTATTTGAATACACTTGAAACGTCAATCCTCAATCTAAATTTGAAAGGTGAAATGATTGACAGTTTTTTATATCCTAATAAACCCAATATGACAACATGTCAATATAGCCAATAAACCCAAAATGACAACTTGTCAATATAACCAAAAAACTAAGACCCTGGTGTATCTATCTACTGGTTCGATTTTGTTTCGAAACGTTTTGGGAGTACCACCTGTTGCGTTCAATAGAACTTACCAGAATTCTGTAAGATGGCGCTGTTTAGAATTGTTCGAGTCCTCGTTGAGTTTGTCACATTTTGTGTGGACAGTGTCAGATTCGAGCATTCGCCTGTATTCATTACTAGATTATAAATACATCCTGTGTGATCTGCGATTACAGTTTACTATGAGCGATGTATGCGCCATCTGAAATTTCTAATGTGAAACTCTAATAATCTCTAAAAAATCAGTCAAAATCAAGTCGGTAGAGATCTGACCCAAACTTTTACAGGTATAAGTGGAAACACCAGGGCTTTTAGACATCTTACAAAAAACCCAAAATTATTATTTAAAAATCAGCTAGCATTTTCTTTAAGAAAATGACATTAATGAAAATTTAAATTTATTTTTATTAAAATTAACATTTAATCGTTACCAAAAATAACGCAAGTGTGCATCTTCTAAAAAATCTTTTGTCTTTATTACATTTGCGTTAAATTTTGTTAGTAATCTTACAATTTTTATTTCGTTGTTTTATTTTGCAAGTTTGATTAAAAATTACGTATTTTCAAAATTTAACGTCACTTTCTCAAAAAAAAAAATATGTACAGTGTGTTTCTAAATGACATTTACAACGTTTGCCTGTAGATACCTCATAAAATTGGACGAAATGATATAAGGAATGAGGGATCCAACATATTCATTTTGAAATGTTAAAGTTATAAAAAATAAAATGATTTTATTTAATAACTTTTAAATGGATAACTATATTTATTTGAAATTTTGGCAGGTTTGTTTAAAAAAAATGCAACAGGAATTAATTTCCAAAACATTCACACAAGATTCTTAAAAACATCTTTTTATTTACAAAAAATTTGTTTTCCATTATTATTATTTTCCATCAAATTAAATATCTTGAAAAATATAAATTTTTCGATATGTAAAGGTTATGCGTTTTTTACGTCAAAATAATTGAGCAATACAAAAAATAAATAAAAATAGTTTAAAATATAAAAAATGGGTGGGAAGCGACATATTCTTCCAAATGCACACCAGTGGATCAATAATGGAAATATTTTTTTTCATTAAAATATGCCATTTTATATTTAAAACAAACTTGCCAAATTTCAAATAAATATATTCATCCAGTTATCAAATAAAATCATTTTATTGTTTATAACACCCTGTATTTCAAAAAGTAAATATGTTGGACCCCCCATTTTGTCCAATTTTACTAGAGGTATCTACAGACAAACTTTGTAAGCGTCATTTGGAAACACCCTGTATCTGTACCATACCAAATTTTTATATCACCGTTTAAAACAAATAGACCAGGGCCAAACCATCCATGTACCCCAACTTAATTTTCGACCAAACGATGTTTCTGTGCAGTACCAATTCGGTCCATCGATATTTCGACCCAGCGATGTTTCGGTGCAGCAATATTTAGACCCAACGATATTTCGACCCAACGATATTTCGACCCAACGATATTTCGACCCAGTAACCTTTCGAACAAGCGACGTTCGGTCCAACAATATTTCGATCCAACAACTTTCGGACGGGCGATTTTCGATCCAACAACTATTTCGACACAGTAATTTTTCGATGCTGCAATATTTTGATGATGCGCAAAATTAGATCCAGCAAAAGTCACTCTTTCGTCATCGGCCGTGGTTGTGATAACCAACAAAAACAATCAAACGTCGCAGACAGCTGAATCAACCTATTTTCTACACGACTATAAAGAAGTTTATTTTTGAGAATAAAAAATATTCCCAAACGAAGTGAAGAAATTGTCGTTTACGGTGGGATATGTAAAAATGCCAAAATTTGGGACATCGGGACAAAGACGTCGCGACGTCGGGTAGGCGTCCAATGTTGCGGTTTCTGTTGATGATGTTGGTAGTTTAATTTGTGAAAATAGATTGAAGAAGTAAAACAGAATGAAGAAGTAAAACAGAACTGTCGAAATTATTGACGTCCGCGTCTCGACTCCGAACATTGAATCTTCTGTGACGGTGTTGATAGTTTGAAATTTGATTTTTTACTGTTCTGGTATTTATTTTTGTATAAACACAGACATATCTTGAGAAAATGAAAATGAAGACGAAACAAAATATAATTAAAAATAATGAGTTTTGACAGAGAAAATCAACTTGGACCAAGAGGAAACAAAACACATTAAATATAATGTGTTTTGGCTGTCTAAAACTCGTTGAAAAATAATATGATATGCCCGGGGTTGGTTAGTCATACTCTATATAAATATAAATTATTTTTCTTAACATACATGAATTATTCTATTCTTCATTTTGATATAAGCAGCACTCGTATTTGGTCGGATTCTTGTTTAAAATCTATTTTAGTTCGGAATCATTTCCCTCAGTTAATCATGACGTCTACTACTAATGCAATGCAATAACGGAAGGTTCTAAAAACTTTAAAATATTTTTTTATTCGAGTTTTCAAGTCTGATACAATGATTTCATTCATTCATATATTCCTGTTGTTCTGGGAAATAAGAATCTAATCGTGCCGGCTCTATTCACTAGTTTAATATTCCTGGAAATAATTTGAATGATGACTGATTAATGTCGTACGAAGGTTATTAATGTGTGATCATTTTATGGTATTCAACTTGATCTCGCAATCGCGATAGGAAATACAATACTAAGCAATAAGTGGATCGTTTCCCAGCTGGCTAAAACCGAACAACTTGATCATTGTTTGGTTAATGTGTCATTGTTTACTAGATTTTAATTGTTTTGTTGTTTATTGTTAAAGCTACTATTTAGTAAAGCACACAATTAAAAGAGCGTGTGTAAGTCGGTGCGATAATTTAACGAATAAGTAATTTTGTTTCAATTGGGATAAGGTACTATTGAAAATTTTGTTTTCCATTTTGAACTATCTTCACTAGAATAATTACAATAACGCGTGGGTTCTTCCCTCACTGTTAATTTGCTGATTTTGTATTCAAAAAGTAATAAAAATGCCATCACATATGGAACTATTAATAATCGTTTAAATACGTCTTTTAGTTAGTGATGAGAAGAATCGAGAACCGAGTACCGAATATATTCAACTCAGTATTCGGTCGAATTAACCCTAGACTAAGCATATTTCTACCATCACTGAAGACTAAGCATACGTAAATTTTACGAGTATTTTTTTTAATACCAAAAAAAATACTTTTCCTACGATCACTACCCAAAGTAGGCTTTTGCACATTTAAATCTAACCGCAAAATAGATGTTTTCCGTGATCTGTAATAATTTGACATTATTGTCGCTCTAGCGCGTACTTTTCCGCTCGCCTGTTTTCATTTACAATAAACTAAAGAAAGGTAGTAAATAATAGGTAAATTAAAACAAAATGTAGGGCAGTCTGAATATTTTAGTTGAAATTTTAATATTTGAAGATATTTCGAACGAAATTAAACTTTATTTTATAAAATTTATCTAGTAACAATATAACAGTCAGAAGGTACACCTAGATACACCTAGGTCCACCTATATGCAATAGTGATTGCATATTTAAGTACCTACTTACTATTTTGTGCAAATAGTAGACTATGAAATTAATGAAACGTCATTATTTCATTTTTAGTTCATGAAAAATCTGATGTGGCCAGCACATGACCTCTCGCCATTTTTGAATCAAAAATTTACAGGTTGACACAAAAAACTATGAAAAAAAATTATATTTTTGTAAATCTGGCAACAATGGCAAAAGTTTAGAAAATTTTAATGAGATGAAAATAAACTGTAGGGTATACAAAATATATGTGTAAAACTTTATTGCCGTTTTCTATAATAATGGCATCATCACCCATAGCAACTGCCACTTCCGGTTGTGCGATTGGTACCAAAATCTAATCAGATCTAATCTAGGGTATCAGAATCCTGTATGCAAAATTTCAAATTTTTTTATTCAGTAGTTTTTGAGTTATCGTTACTACAACATCCATCCAAACACACACACACACACACTAACACACACACACACACACACACACACACACTAACACACACACACACACAGACATCATCGCGAAAATATTAAAATCGAATTCTAGGGACCCCAAAACGTGTTTATCCATTGAAAACTCACTACCCAATTTTTAGCATGATTCCTATACCTCTCTTATCTGAAGGGCGAGAGGTAAAAAGCTATTTGACAAATGGAGAGTGAGAGTGAATGTGAATTTTCAAGCACACCTCCAGATGTAGCAGCTTTTGCTAAAAATATTTCTCTGAATCTTCTGCCGACTAAATCCAGAGATAAATATGAAAAACATAATATTTTCATGGATTGGTGCCGCTCAAAGAAAATTAAAAAATATTCGGAGAATGTATTGCTGACTTATTTTGGCGAAAAATCCAAAACTCTAAAATCTTCAACCTTGTGGTCACAATATTCGATGCTTCGAAGCACTTTACAAGTAAAAAATAATATTAACATCAGTAAATATACTAAACTGATTGCATTTTTGAAATTAAAAGCAGTGGGTTACAAAGCAAAGAAGTCAAAAACATTCTTAAAGGAACAAGTGGAGAGCTTTATTAGATTTGCACCTGACGATGAACATTTGCTGAGAAAGGTACAAACGTTTTACTATTTATTTTATTCTGATACAGAATTTCTCAGAATATTGTTTTTAGGTCATCTTAATCATGGGTATCGCTGGTGCATGCCGTAGGGACGAATTAATCAAAATTGAATTAAAGGATATAGATGATAGAGAATCCTTTCTAGTGGTCCAAATCCCCGATTCGAAAACGAATCAAAGTCGTACATTCGCAATAACTAATAGTACCGAAGAAAATGCGATCGACTATATTTTCTATTATAGAAAATATTTTAATTTAAGACAGCAATGTCAAATTAAAAAAAGTAATAACATTATCCAGCGCTTATTTTTACGATACTCCAAAGGTAAATGCTTCAATCAGGTGATTGGTATGAATACTGTGGGCAAAGTACCAAGTGAAATAGCCAGTTTTTTAAAATTGCCCGATAAAAATGTATTTACAGGTCATTGCTTTCGACGAACGTCGGCGACATTATTAGTAAATGGTGGAGGCGACTTAATTCAGCTTAAAAAACATGGTGGGTGGAAGAGCAGTAATGTAGCTGTAGGATATATCGCCGAATCCATTAACAATAAAATAGATACCTTCCAAAAAATTTCTTGGAACGCAGCAGTACCAACTAACGAAGAACTTTCGATTCCTCCTATATGTAAAATTGCAGAAAAAGATTCAGAAGATATTACCCTACCTTCGACTTCTTCAGGTCCTGGGATAAATATTAAAAATTGCCAAAATTGTACATTCAATTTTAATATTGTAGCCAATAAATAAAAATAATCACATTCTAATAAAGTGTATTTTTCATGCGTTTTTTTAATTATTTGTCTAAAAATAATGTGATCGTAGAAAAAATCTTGTGTGCAATTCGAGCAGAAAGTGCTTTGCCGCTCTTAATACACAAATAGCTATTAAGCAACATACGTATTATTTATTGAACAAAAGTACTTCATTACGACTCTAATACATTATTTTAAGCACATGATTTACAAATTTTGCCACGATGTTCATTACAAAATGGTTTTTTACATTTTTTGATGGGCAACTCGCACAGATGCTTCTCTTAGACTTATTAGGCTCGGCCTCCTCTTGCAGGACTGACTCTAGTGACTCTATGTCTTCTGTTATATTCGTTTTTAGAAGCTGATCTATAGTTTCACGGAGTGAGCGCTGCAAAGTGGGTACTTTGGCTCGCTCTTGTAAACATGGCGTCACTAAAAGTAAGCCTTTCTGGAAATCATTTTTTGTCGACATTTTATTCTGTGGGCATTGTACAAAATAAAGCTATTTATGCAGGCAATATTTATTACTCCATAAAAAGGCATAGAGGCCATCTTTTAGTTTTCCTAGAGGTACTCATATTTGAACACATTTGGTCCAATGTATCCACTGACCCTTTTGTCTGATTGTAAGACTCAATAATTTCTTGTTTTCCTGATGTTGGTGAGACACTACATCCTTGGTGCACTGTTGATAGAAGTAAAACGTTTTTATTCTTTTTGGGTGTGTAAGACACAAGCACTTTTTCTTTGTCAAAATAAAATTTTGACCTGTCTGGATCGCGATTCTTAGTTTCTAACATTTCTGTCGGAATCTTCCTCTTATTTTTTCTAATAGTCCCAACTATAGTAAGATTGTAAGGCTGAGCTAGTAAATTATTAGCCAGTTTGACGGATGTAAACCAATTGTCCATTGTAATATTTCTATTGGAACCGGAAATTGTTTCACACAAAGTTTTGACGTAATACTCTCCTAAAGGCATTCCATTAGTGTTTGTGCTTTTTCCTAAATATGGCAGGGCGACAAACATGTATTTTGATTAAACATCGCAAACCAAAACTATTTTTATTCCATATTTCGACGGCTTATTGGGTATGTACATACGAAATGGACATCTGCCTCGAAAACATAATAGCTGTTCGTCAATGGTAAAGTAAGAGCTTGCTTTATACAAATTTCTGCAGTGAGTTATAAATTCATCCCAAATTTCTCTGATAGCCGCCAATGCATCCATTTTTTTTCTCTCGTCCCTCGTGGCTTTATCGTCAAAACGTAAGCAATCCAATAGAAACTTAAACCTTTCACGACTCATTACTGCCTTGTAAACAGCTCCACATATATTATCATCAAATAACTCTTTGGTTGACAAATGGTTACTTTTCAAATAAGCAGACAATACTAGTAATCCTAGTAATGCTCTTATCTCAATAGGACTAGAAATAGATATTGTTTTATATTTAACAAATTTGGTCCGAATCGTAGCGTTTGTGTGTAATACAATTTTATCTCATAGAATCCGTTATAAATAACTTGAACATTCGTTCGCAAGAAGAACATTTTCGAAATTTGTCACAGGACCAGGAAAAATATGTAGAATATTTCGTTGCGGAGTTCTTGATGACGATTTGGGAACTGCACTCCATCGATGACCATTTTTCCTACGAGTCTTATTTGTGATCGAATCCTCTCATCAAGTCTCAGGATTTTTCTTTGCAGACGTGTTTCTGTACCAGGTGCTCTATGTTCTGATTCATTACTTCTGGATGATCCAGGCAACGAATAGTCTACCGTTATTTGATCATCCGCAGTTCTTTCGTCATTTGGTTCTTCATGTGAAAGTTTTCGATTTTTTGTCCTAGGAGGATTACTTTCATTTCTGCTCTTATCCTCTGAAGGTACGTATTCACTTCCACTGTCCTCAAAATCATCAAACTCCACGGCATCCTTAGTTTCACTCCCACTCTCTTGGGTGCTGTCATCATCCGATTCTTGAAACAAGTTTTTTGCAATTTGCTCAAGTTCGACTTGAGTTAGAGGCCTTTTTTGTTCTCGTTGGTAGGACATATTCTTTATGAGCAACTTACAAGTACAACAAATTAAATCCGAAACGGACTAATCTAAAAAATATAATTAATTTTTGTATTGTGCAATATTAATAAAGGTGACGTTAAGACTAACCTTTCGTAAAATTTACAACGATCGTCTTATAGCTGCCAACCAATACACTCTATTTAAAAATCGACTTACACACTCACGATAATCAATAGCACTGTCAAAGAGAATAGCGAGACGCAGAGCTCGATACCTAACGAACCAGCGCGATGGTAGTCGAAAATAAAAAACCCTGTCGCAAACTTTACGAAGCTTAGCGTTCTAGGGTTAATTTGATTAGAAAATGTCAGTTATCGGTTCATGTCAGCTCGGTGTTCGGATTTTCTTATTATCGACACTTGAAATTCTCAAATTATAAAAGTTGTGTATTGCTCGTTTCGTTTTTAGTAGGTATTTTTTCCTACATAACCCGAGCTCGAGAACCCCATCACTACTTTTAGTCTTCGATCTTAAGTCTGAAGCCAGGTAAATAGACCGCCCCAGCTTTTTGCCACCCTTTACCAAGGTCACAATCTCTTATGTGCTTTTAATATCCGGTGTTGCTTACTACATATCCTTACCTTGTTTTTGCTTACATTCATGCCGTAAACACTTTTCTGGCTGCTCTATTGTAAGGAATTATTATGACGAGTCAAGGGCTTTTGGAACGGACCACTTTAATGGTATCGTAAATCGTTAGATATTGAATGTTTATATATAATATACCATTGAAGAGGCAAGAAGGAAGCAGGTAGAGACTAGAGACATTCCGATAGAATCGGCCCGACCGGGCACACGTGTTGAATAGTTCATGAATCGAGTGTTTTAGTAAGCGACCCTTACACTATTTTTTTTGGTTCTCCGAATGTCTCATCCATCCTATGCTTTCATCTTCCGCTATTCTGTTTTAATCTTTATACCTAGAAGTATCAACATAAGGGTTTAAATTTATTGGGAACTGTTTCGCTGTCATTTTTAACAGTCTTAGGTGCTTGTAACATTTTGATTAATCTCTAACTAATTTTCTTTTTGGAAAATTGTCAAGTCCAACTGGACTCTAGACCTTATAATTTATTCATAAGTAATATTACAATATTCTGAACTTTCGAAGTAATTATGTCGATTTATTGTTTACGAAATTGTGTTGCTGTACGACCAATATTTTGGTTAATAATTTCATTTGAATTTTCACCGAAGCGAATCATTTTGACGTCTAAAATTAGAATTTTAAAACCAAAAACAGAAAGTTTTTGAAACTATACACTTCGACGATTACCATACATGTTTCATTTTTATAGGAATCATCAGTGGTACTTGTCGTGACTATCTATCATTTTTAAATTATAATTTTATTTGCCAGACTTTTAAACTTTACGTTGATATGGTTACATCGTTGAAAACACCGAAGCTGATGTTTCCATCACAATTCAAAGACAGCTGGTGTTTTCGGGACAATAGAAGGTGTCTTCGGGTTATGAATGGTCAGATAAATTGAGAATTTTAAAATGAGTGGAATGGTCAAACTAATTCCTAAGAATCCTTAAGAAATACTGATTATTTTTCATGTCATGCTCGCTATATCAAATGCCATAATTTCGGAGTTATAACTACATTTACATTATCTTCGCCGAAGTTAAAATAATACATGAATTTTGTTTTATAAACGATGTTTTTTAAGTGACCCCACTGGAAATAGTCTAAAGGATTCATGTCGGGGGATCGCGAGGGCCATTCGATAAAACCACGCCTTCCAATGTCAAAGTTGTTATTGTAGCAGTCATAGCCATCTACATGCATTATTTTAACTTCGGCTGAGATGATGTAAATGTAGCTCCGAAATTATGGCATTTAGGTATAGGGAACATTACATGAAAAATAATCAGTATTTCTTAAGTATTTTAAAAGGCAAAAAATATACGGGATGATCCATTTGAAATAAAGTTCATTATTATTCCGGAAAAAGGAAAGATCTGAAAACAATGTAAATGCCACCATAATATGGCCATATTATAAGACCCTTAATTGAGGCGTTCCATACTTCACTCTGTATATTGTATTGGTATACTACTAACAAATCTCAATTTTAGGGGGGGTTCTATGAAAAAAAAAAATAAACATTACAAAAAAAACCAAACATAAAAATAAATTTTAGATCTTGTTTACTTCCTCCTTAGACTCGTCCGACAAATTCACCTTTAAATCTTGTATCACTCTTAGTTATTCAAAACCGCTTCTTTTATTTGTTTACTCAACCTTTATATTATCTTTTTTCTTAAAATTTCTTCCTAAATTGTTTTCACTAGTAATCTCCCTAGAGCTTGAATTATTACCGGAAATTTTTTTCGAGTACACGGATTTTCTTAAAAAATCGTGTACGAGGAAAAGTTTCCGGTTATTAATTCAAGATCGTGGGGGATTCGGTAAGAAAATTTCACACCTAAAAAATTTAAAAGTAATTAATTATTTATTAGACATTAAGATTAGAAGGAAAGACTAGTTTTGGTCTAGTTAGTCATGAGTGTTTGTTGGTATGTTAAAAGTTAAGTAGTAATTGTTTAATTTTGATTTGCACAAAAAGTAAACAAAAAGTCTTATATGAATCAAGCCCATTACAATGGTAACCAAACAAAAAAATAGACTCTGATTCGCTTAAAAATGGCGGTGTGAAGTTTTCAAATAAAAATCTTCCGTTAAACCTTTTTACAAAATTTCTTTTATTTTTAATTTTGGCAAATTTAACAATGGTTTTTCTTCAATTGGTATATAATTCCTTTTATTAACAACTTTTCATAAATCATACATTGTGACATTTTTTTTTTTTAATTAATGACATCTCTCTTTGTTTATTTTTTTTTCATCCGTTTTTCCCCAACATAGAATTTTTTCTTACTTAATTAATGAAAAAAATCTTCCAATCTTGCCATTTACTTATACTTTAATTTTTTTTTAATATAATTTCCAAAGTTTTGTTTTCATAATAATCATAATAATGATGTGCCAAAATAAGAATAAGATGCTTTATATTCCACAATTGTTGTTTTAGAATATACCAATTAATATTAATAAGTTCTTTAAAATATTAAATTTTTTTAACAATAAAATTTATAAAATTCAAAAACTCATAAAAATTATTTATGATATCAAACCTTTTTTAACAATTAAATATTAAAAAACTCATACAGAGTATTTCATTACAATATATATTTTTTGTACGTCTACAAATTAAATTATAGGTGCGTGCGTGATGATCTGTATATCATTATACATTTTCAGTTTTTGCAGGATTCAATGGTCGAATGATTGTAATACTTGGTTAAGTAGAAAGTTTACTTACTTTTAACAAAATACAAAAACTTTACGGTTCTGTTAATTCATAATTAAATGTACTTTAATACAGCTAGAAATTGTTTTTATTGATATTGACAAAAAACTTATTTCTGGAAAATTTAAATTTGAGATTTAGATCAAAATGAAATGCTATTGCTTTTGTTTAAATTTTTGGAGAAAAGACCTTTTAAAGATTTTCAAGATTATAGTTTGAAATTTTCTACTTGTCAAATACAATCTAGATTTCAAAGAGTAAAAAATAATAAAATCTATGAATATTTCGCGCGAATAAAAAAACATATTTTTTTTTCGAAACGCACAGGATGATTTTTTGACCACAAGTGGATCCTTGTTCTGTAGATGGTAGATAACAATTAATAATTCTAGAAATGTAGCTTTTTACCTCCGATTTCCCACGGGACGAACGATGGGATTCAATCGGTACTCTACTATTTATTACAATATTTACTTACATACTTACCATACATTTATTTAAAAAACTGCGTTCACTGCAAGATTTTTTGAGCCTTAACTATTTAAATAAAAATCAACAATAAAAGTATCTCACCCACAATAAGGACTTATTAGCTCAAAACAAGGTTCGTAGAATTTTTAAAACACGATACGAAGGTTGGTACCAGTTTAAAAAAATAAATATCTTTTAGTTCCTAAAATGTGCTTATGGGTCATCTTATTCGCCCACAAGGTATAATTTTTGCGAAACCTGTTTCGTAAAACGAATTGTTTTATTTTTTTATGCCAAAGTACACATATCAATGTGTTTAAATTTGAGGACGAATTTCTAAGTAAATATTTACCAAAAAATATCGCGTCATTGTGAGTTTATTTTGATGAAAAAATTGTCACCAGCAATATTAAATTTATATCATTTTACTTTTCAGTATCAATTTTATTCCTTGTATTTTTCAGTAATTATTTTTTTAACCTATCCCCAAAATGCTAAGAATGGTTTATTTTTAATATATTTAAACATGATTTTAGAGAATATTGGGAAAGAAAATTAACAAGTGTACATTTATTATAAGTATTGCTAAATAGTTTGTAAATTTTTGTAAATAAAAATATTTCGGGATAGTAACGAAACTCAAAGTCGAGTACCGCAAAATTTTTATTGTAAAAGGGAAGATAGGCGACTAGTTTCGGCTACAAGCCATCATCAAGCCTAGAATATAAGTACAAGGTAGGAAAAAGAACTTATAAGAATTTTAAACTATTAGACTTACCCAAGAAAAAATATAATAAATGATATTTGTAGAAAGTTGTCAATTTTCAATAGCTAAAATTCTTCAGTAATTCCTAATGCCATCATCTCTATATTGATAAGAAAATTTATAAAAAAGGATATGTCTTGTCTAGGATGATCAGTCCTGGATAGGTTATTGTTTGGAAATTTAAAATTAAAAATTAATCGAGTAATAAAAAAAAGAAAAAAATATTTTGAGAGATTTGTGAATTGGTGTTGATGTTGAAATTGTCAGATGGATATTTTGTAAATGAATATTTATTAGAATTTTGAATGTTACAAGAAAAATAGAAATAAAATAGTTGGTTTTTCAAGGTGCGATTATTTTATTGTTACAAAACAATAAATGTGTAAAAGAATAAAAGACAATTATGAAAATTGATGAAGGCTCTGATGATGGTCGTTGATCGAAAGCGCTCAGCCAAATTTCATTAAAAATGCAATTTTCATAATTATCTTTATTATTTACACATTTATGTACTCTCCTCTCTACGTGAAAATTAGAATAGACAAAAATAAAATAAACAATACAAGAGTAATATGAGAAGGTGATACCGAGAAATTATAGCAAGACGAGAAAAGGAGATGAGACAGGAGACAGAAAGATATAGGGACGTATAATAATTTTAAGAAAAAAGAAAAGACCAGAAGGTGATACAAAAAAAGACTGACATAAAAATGATAAAAGAAACACCATTGAAAAAGCAACATCGAAGAAAGTCAAGAGGAGATAGGAAACATTAAAATTAATCAAATTGTTTTTTTTTTATTTAAATTTTATAAATTAATTATAGATTGAAACCATCCCGAATTGATAATCTTAGATAGGAAATCTGGTCTATCGTGGACCATTATCAATATAGGACGAGGACCTTATTTTTAACGGAGTATTTTCTTCTTGAAACTAAATAGATTCCCAAAGTCGTTTTGGCTTTTCAAACTACTTTTTTCTTTTTGATTTATTTTACATACATCAAACGCGATAATCAAATTTGACCAGAATCGGTATTATTCTTTTTAAAAATTCTTTTTATATCTATGTAATTGTGTAATGTATTAAAATAATTTTACAGGGGAAGGAAAAAGATAGTATTTGGAACTGCAACCATAATAGCAATGTAATTTTAACCCAGTTGGATTATTAACGTACTAATTTAAAAATATAAAAAGTGATTTCTTCATTTTCTACCAAATTTTCGGGTCATTCAAGTACAATGTACAAAAGTAGTCTTTTGTTTATTGTCGAAATACTATAAAATTTAACAAAATTTCCAAGTATCTTCTAGTATGATTTTTTTTTAATAATTTCATGTCTTTATTGGTCGCATAATAATTCGTATTTTCTGACTGTACAAAGGTATCGGTCGCTGGACATTAGTTTTACGAATCTTGCAAATATATGAATCCATCAATAAATTCCTTTTTATTATTGTTCCTGGATTTCATTATGACCTCTTTATGCATTGACCAACTATATAATTTTCGTTCATTGTGTCAATTTATGTTTAATTAGGCACTGTGTGTGTGTGTGTTTGAGAGCAAGGGCATAGATAATTTTTTTCCTGGGGGGGGGGTTAATCAAAACTTTTTGATTTATATATATTTTTAACGTATATTTGTTCTGATTTTAAATATCATTAATACTAATCTAATAATATACAACAAAATACAAAATGGGTTGTAGTCAAAACAATACTTTCCCGATATATACTAGTAGTAATCCATTCCCATTCCATTTCCCATTCATGTCTGATGATGATTTTTAGTAATTTCTTACTTATATTTTCTATTGCGTCCGTTTCTACATTTCTTATATTTTATTTCTTCTTTTCGTTCTATTTGTTGGTATCCTAGTGGGGAGGTAATTACCTCATTTACCCCCGTATTTATGCCTTTGCATGGGAGATAGGAGTAACTACGGTGTGGATAAAATGCTTATTGGTTTTAAGCTCCTACCTCCCAACAAATGAATAATCCCATGATTTTTATTGTGTCCAGAACAATTTGACATGCAAAGAGTTGTTTTAGTCTCTGGGTATTCAGAGGTGATTTTATATTAATTTGATGCCCTGAATTCAAATTTCTAAGTTGTCAATACTTTTAATTACCCAGTAAAATATTTCACTTTGTTCATTACTGGTGTTTCGTAAATTTTCAAGAAAACGGTCTTTGTGGCTGTGTAAATAGTGCGCCTTTAAACTCATGTTACACCCAAGGTATGATTAGGAAAGGACCTGGTTAACACAGCCATGGCGGAGACGCTGCCGCTGCTCGTCTTGGTGACTAAATTTATGTAAAAGAATCTGCCGAGGATAGCCAGGATACACCTCAATTTATATTTTTTCACACTAACAATAGTGTATACCTCATATGTACTAATGTTGCTTTCTTTCTATATAAATACCAATATTATTACGACAAAATATCTCTTGTTAAGCCGAGCGAACCTGGACGCACGTGAATTGCAATAATTATTTACATAATTAATTATACAAGTTTATGTTATCAACAGTGATTGAAGTTCTATCGCATCCTGAGTAAAGTCTATAAAGTTCTACATAAGTAACTTTTCCGTTGATAGGGGAAACCTCGCATCTTTCCACTGGTTTTTAATTAGTAAGGTTAATTAGTTATTATGATTCTATATAAAAGTCCCTAACTAATTTATTGGCTAGGGTTAAATATTTATGAAGGTAAAACAACATGCATACAAAATGAATAGAAATAAAACAAATAATTATTATCGAAATGAACAAGAAATTATAAAAACTGTTAATTAATTCTTAATTGTAGTTGCACAGCTTGTTGTGCCATCTATCGGTTTACATAGCAGGTAATAGAAGCAAACTGTATTTCAAAGAAACTGTTATTTTTCGTCTGTCTAAGTTTACGGCATCGACATATACGTCTTCTTTTTTTTAAATATCATTAAGTGCCTCGTCGAGTGGACGAGGACACATTTATTCTTTTTTGTTATTAATTCCGCTGTGAAACCCACTTTTATTGTGTGAAAACTAATTACAGTTTTCATTTGTGTAATTAAGTAATTTATTTTTATTTTACATTTATATTGATTGACTATGGAAGAAAGGCAAGTGTTTAACGAAGAAAAATAAAACTAAAAAAAAGGTGCACACCTACCTCTTAATTTTAATTTTTATCGTTTTATCAATATCTGTTAACCTCTTGAAAATACATGTAACAAAACAAAACTAGACAATATTTTTACAAAATGAAGGTTGGTTTCACTGGGGATTTAATGACAAAAAAAAGAAGAAATTTGTCCTCGCCCACTCAACGAGGAACTCGAATGATATATAAAAAAAGAAGAACTGTATGTCGATACCGTAAACTTAGACAGACCAAAAATAACAGTTTCCTTTGAAATACAGTTTGCTTCTATTACCTGCTATGTAAACTAATAGATGGCACAGCAAGCTATGCAACTACAAGATGTCTTACTCTGAAAAGGTGTATTAACCCTCTAATGGGTAATGTATCTCCAGAGATACATTAATTTTGAAACTCTCTAGATGCTAGCCAACATAAATTTATCAAATAATATTGCACTCTGCGCCTGTGCAAAGTATCTGTAGAAACATGATCTGAGCGGCAGTTGTATAAGAGTTTCCGTTGTGACCTACCGTAATTTGAAACTAGTGAGTACAGAAAAATGGACGCTACATGTAGAAAGCGGGTAAGTTAACTTTAATTTTACGTTACTATAATACACTAATTATGTTTTAAATTAGATCAATATTGCCTTAATCTGTCAATTAACGTCATAGAATCATTATTTATGAATAAAATCCATTAGAAAGTTACCACAAAAGTGAATTGAAAGTTAGTATCCAGTGAGATACACTGCCTGTACCCTACATAGTACAGTTTTTTGAGGAACGTATCTGGTGAGACACATTGCCTATAATATACATAAACAGCATTTGAAAAGAATTTATACAAGATTTTTTTCTATTTACAGAAATATCGAAGCAGAACTGAAGAAATCGTTAAAAAAGTGCTCTTTCCTGCATCTCCATTGCGAAATATTTCCAATAATCAATATTTTGATAGGTCAACGGTAAATGTACCTGAAACAGATCCAGTTCCTGTAACTCCTGTAAAAGTTATTTTAGAAGATACTTATTCAATTAATCTACTTTCTTCGTAAACAGAATTAACACCAATGAAAATTCAGTGCAAGTCTGATGTACATACTAATATAGAAAAAGGAGATCTACCATGTCCTTCATACACAGAATTACCACCAATTACAATTCATAGCAAGTCTGATGTGAATATTAATATAGAAGTAGGAGGTATGCAACAAACGGAAGTTTCAGAGTTGGTTTCAGAAGTTGCCACTTTCAATCAAATTTCTGAATATCCTAATCCACAGCAGGAACCACATTCATCATCTGAAGTACAAAGCACATCTGAAGGAATACAACAACCTTTATTGCAACTACCTCCAACGAAAGTACAAAAGCCTACAGAAATAGTATCTACGTCTGCACAAGCAAGCAGAAAATCAAAACGAAAATATTTAGAAAAAACATCAATTTCTTCGAGTGAAAAAACAACTTTTGACCAGAAAGCACCACCCGTTTTGGATTGTTCAAAAATAAAAAAGGGAATATCACGAAAAAATATAAAACCAACCCAAAAAATAGACTGCAAAAAAATCAAACAACGGCCAAATGCGTAAAATGTGATGTTCGTTTGTGTGCCTTAGAAAAAAGAAACTGTTTCTTTACTTTTCATAATAAATAATGATTTATATTCCTTTATGTTTGTTTAAATTTTTTGACGTATTATTTATATTTTATTACATTGCAATAAAATTGATATTTGATTTTCATTTTGTTTTTATATGTATAAAAAATCGTTTAATTTGCATTTTATACTAAGCGCAATATTTCATAGATGTGCGGGTTATGTATCTCTCCAGATACGTTTTTTAGTATTTGCGAAATTATAGGTGCCGAGCGGTGTATCCCTGAAGATACACTCACGGTTTTGCAAAAAACAGTGTTTTTCAAAAAATTAACGGGCTTATTCGTACTCTAGTGATTCAGTTAAACTCTAATTTTTATTTAAAAAATTTTTCCTATGAGAGATTTAATTTTGTCCATTAGAGGGTTAACTGACTATTGTCGAAATTCTAACCGTAACCAACTGAAGAACGTTTTAACTTATAAATTCCGGTAAAATATTGACTTTGACAAAAAAATGAATAAATCTTTGCATTTCTCTGTAACAGAC
The DNA here is from genome assembly GCA_963243735.1 of Neocrepidodera transversa. Lineage (NCBI taxonomy): Eukaryota > Metazoa > Arthropoda > Insecta > Coleoptera > Chrysomelidae > Neocrepidodera > Neocrepidodera transversa. Next base: position 23,165,636 of record OY725340.1, on the reverse strand, counting down.
GATATGTTTAAAACCCCCTTGAACAAGCGCGACTCGGCAAGTTAAGTCATATGATATCCGGCGAAGCATCAATGTTTATGACAAAAAAACTTGCCCAAAAACTGCCAAGCCCCGCTGAAAACCATCTTGTATCGCCAATAGAACTTAAAATATATAACATATATGTTTTCCTAATTAGACAGATTCTTGTTCTTTGTTTTGACGAGTCAGTTGTATTTGCTACCCATAAAAAAATCATAAGTTCAATACTTTCCTTCTATACAACTTTGTTGGGTTAGGAAAGTAAAAATAATATATTTTACTGGGTGTTTTTCCACTCTGTTTCAACACTCAGCGACTTTTAGTAACGCTTCTGTAAGATCCTAGTCCTAGACTAGAATTAATTATCTCATTTGAGTATTGATGCATAAGTGACGGACAAAAGTTTTTTTAATTTTTACTCAACGTTCTCTGCAAGTACTGTAAAAATCAGAATTATACCATAAGCATTTATTTAGCCTAAAGTAACTAAACAAATTGTATTATACGTATTATTGTAATTATTACCTAATATTTTCAGAGAGATCAAGTGGTAGAAACTATATCACCCAAGCAAAATGCTTTTATTTTTACAATTATATACAATATATGGGATAAAGAAAAATAACTCGATTATGCTTATTTATGTACAATAAAATTAAAAGTATTTATATATGGTGGAATAAAGTTAGAAATAGCTTCAAAAACTAATATTATGATCGACATTGAGAAAACTGTGATAAATGCTGTATCCATTGTGTTTCCACAAACAATTATTCGAGGGCGTACCTTTCATTTTTGCGATCCAGATTTTTCATTGAGGTTAAAAAAACACTGATATTTATTTCTCCCAAATACGTAGAAGTTACTTTTGCGGTGCGGATCTGTTTCCTGAAGAGGTCAGCCCGTAATGGATTATTTTGAAGACACATGGATAGGACGTCCTGACAGGATAAATAAAAGGCGCTCATGCATTGTAGAACTGGTTCTACTCTGTAACTGCAGGATTGGATAAGACAAACAATGCCGTACAGAAGTTTCGAAAGCCAGATTTAATCGACTCGTCCAAATATTTAGAAGTTTGTAGATGGCATAAGGAGAGAACATTCTCTCAACGAAACAATATACAGCGGGATAACCACCAATACAATCCACAAAAAATTCAATCATTCTGGAGTACCTACGTATTTTAAGACCATAATATTTACCTAAATCTGGGGAATTTAAAAAAAAACCAAATTTGAGAAATTACAAAAAAAAATAGTAAAAACAAAAACATTATTATACAATTTCAAAAAAATGCAAAAAATACTAAAATTGTCAAAAATTAAGTACTTTTTTTATTAATTTTTATCGATTTATTTATGAATTCTTTTAGCTCTGTTTTGTTTGTTAAAAATACCCAGATTTGAAGCAATTTTCGAAAATTTGGCAACTTGGTTTTAAAAATTATTAGAAATGTTATTTCCCAAGGTTTTTTGTACAATATTACAGAAAATCAATAAAAAATATCATAATTTTAATAATACTTGTAAGTAATGTTGCCGAATTTTCGAAAATTTCCCTAAACCTGGGGAATTTTACAAAAATCTTTTGAAAACCTACAAAAAAAAATCGTGCAATTATCAATGAAGACTAAAGAAATAAAAAATTTATAATTTATAAAATATATAATATACAAAAAAATCATTTATTTACTTTTTTGTCCCACTCTAACCCCCGCAAAATTATTTCGAATAATGGTGCTTTTGAATAACTTCTGTGTGAACAATTGCATTCGAATAAATTGATTTCGAATAATTTTCATATGGAACGAATTCAGACGAGCGCCAAAATGCGTAAATAAGTCCAAACAATACATAACTGTCCAAAATTATTTTCGGAATAAAAAATGGCAGTTAGTTATTCATATCTAAGAACTTTTTTATGTATATTAATTTGTAATAATGGCGTTATCTCAGCAAATGTGTTTTTTTTTTTTTTTTAATTTTTGTCTTACTCGTCCCTTATTCTTATGTCCGATTGTTTCCCTTTTTATATATCTTTCTTTCATACTGCTTGGCTATAATTAGAAATATCACTTTTATTCAAATATACTATTCCATAGATACTCTAAATTATGAAATAAGAATACACGTGCATTAAGTAACTAGAAAATCCACATTCTTTTGTGGATGGAATATTTCTTTGTTATTCCTGCTCGATTTGATTAATAAATTGTACTTCAACGAAAAAGGAGGTATTAAATTTGTTTGGCAAACTTTTTCTATTCTTGGTAAATCCAATTGGAAAATTGCCATGAACCGTCTGACCGTGAATAGTTTGTTTTGAAAACGCAAAGCGTAAAAGTAATATTTTCTCCGCGGCTCAATACACACACTTAACGCCATCACTATTATTTACTGACAATTTTGTTATGGCATCAAATTCCGTTTATTCTAATTCTCTGAATGAAACAGTTCTTAGAACTATTCTGGCAGACTAACTTACATCATTTGGTTGTGGACGATTGTTAAATGTGTTTTTGGAAATCAAAGCGTCACTTAGTAACACACAGAGCTGGGAGTAACAAAACTAAAACGTTACTTTTTAAAATGGACGAAAAGTAACGGTAATTGCGTTGCGAAATCGTTACTTCGTTACAGTAATTACTGCAAAAGTAACGCGTTACTAAAAATTAACGTGATACTTCAAAACTAAGGTTTTTCTCTCTTTTGTTTGTGCTGTTTGAGTTGAAATAATGTTTTTATTATTTTTTTGTACCCCGTCGATTTCGCGCGCCACTGTTCTGGATAGCTTTTTAAAAAATCAAACTTTATCATACAACTTTTATTTGAAAATTTTGTTTGCATGTACAATAATAACGGCGATAAATGGTGGGATGGACAATAAAAGAACGAGAAGACATGGAACAAGAAGAATATATACAAAAGTAACGCGTTATTACTTTAAAAGTAACGCGTTACTTTTGAAAAGTAACCAATAAATCGTTACTTTTTAAAAAAAAAGTACCTGTAACGTACGTTTATCTAACGCGTTACTTTTTAGCAAAAGTGACGGTAAAGTAACGCGTTACTTTTTTTTGAGTAACGCCCCAGTTCTGGTAACACACATATAAAATTATGTCAGCCAATAGAAAATGACTCCGAAATTAAAGAGCTGGTTATCACTTTTAGTAGAGGTTTTAAATTAATGAACATATTTCTTAGAATTACAGAAAATTAGGTTAGATTAAGAAAAAGTGTAAAAAGTAAATGCTTAAAACGCGCTTGTTTTATCCAATGCACTAACAAAGTACTGAAATGCATTTAAAAAATCTGATGTGGCCAGCACATGACCTCTCGCCATTTTTGAATCAAAAATTTACAGGTTGACACAAAAAAGTTTGAAAAAAAATTATTTTTTTGTAAATCTGGCAACAATGGCAAAAGTTTCGAAAATTTTAATGAGATGAAAATAAACTATAGGGTATACAAAATATATGTGTAAAACTTTATTGCCGTTTTGTATAATAATGGCGTCATCACCCATAGCAACTGCCACTTCCGGTTGTGCGATTGGCACCAAAATCTAATCAGATCTAATCTATTGTATCAGAATCCTGTATGCAAAATTTCAATTTTTTTTATTCAGTAGTTTTTGAGTTATCGTTACTACAACATCCATCCAAACACACACACACACACACACACTAACACACACACACACTAACACACACACACACACACACACACACACACACACACACACACACACACACACTAACACACACACACACACACTAACACACACACACACACACTAACACACACACACACACACTAACACACACACACACTAACACACACACACACACTAACACACACACACACACACACACACACTAACACACACACACACACACAGACATCATCGAGAAAATATTAAAATCGTATTCTAGAGACCCTAAAACGTGTTTATCCATTGAAAACTCACTACCCAATTTTTAGCATGATTCCTATACCTCTCTTATCTGTAGGTCGAGAGGTAAAAACATCTGGGAATACTATTCTAGCATGTACCGCACAAACTCCTATTTTGGAATATGTATGTCTGCCAGTGAAGTACAATAAAACAACGATTTTTAGCTCTAAAACGGTTGGATATCGAAATCATTGAACGAATTCGATATAAAATTAATAGCAGATTTTTTAATGTAAAAATATACAGGGTGTTCCATTTGAAAAACTTCACTTTCAGTCATTTTTTCATGTCACTAAAGTATCTGTATTTTTTAACCACCCTGTATGAGGCAATCAAAATTTGGGTCTGAGGTATGAAGGCTCATGTATCACCTTACACCATTTTGAATTTTATCTAATACCTAAGGATTTAAAATTAACAGCGTTTTTTAAAGGTCATGTTTGGCAAAAAAAATAGATAGATAGGAAAATATTAAATGAAGTTGTCGAGAAAGTGATAAGAATTCGTAAAATGATATGCCATACAGAGTGTTTCATTTGAAAAATCAAAATCACTATTACTTTCTGATAGAAGCGGCAACGGCGGATTGTCCAAATTATTTTGGAGTAATAGGTCATATCCATTTATGTATACCACCAAATTTTTAAATTGGTATATTGAATGGTTCATCAGAAACATCTAATTAACACTAATCGTGAAATGCCCTGTATATATAGGTATATAATGATACTTTTTTTTGCTGATTCCTATTCTCCAGGTCATAAACGGCGTAGCACCCCTATTCCCTGGTCTGGGTCCCGCCATTGAATCGTTCACAATATGTAGATTCCATATATGGAAATCTACCTAAAATTATTTTCTGTTTAATAGACTGTGTGGTAAATAAATAAAATCAACTAATAATCAATTCTAAATTAATAGATTCCGCAACATAATAAATAAAATTTCTATACTATATTTTGATCAAAAATAACCTCAAAATCGTACTCGGTCTATGTTACTGATATTTTTGCTTGTCAGAAGAAGAAAATTTGCAAAACTAACATTTTAAATTTCAACAAAATCATGTTTACCTACAAGGGCGTAGATAACTTTTTCTCTGGGGGGTGGGGTAATCAAACTTTTAAGACAATTATGTTTGTCCGTTTCTGCATTTCATATATTTTATTTCTTCTTGTCTTGCTATTTTTTGGTATCCTTGGAGGGGGGTAATTACCCTATTTACGCCCTCTTGTACGTTATTGCGTTGAGATGTGTATTGTAATTTCTGTTCTTTAAAACAGGCAGACAGATTTGTCCCCATCTGAAAAACAGTTAGAATTTTAACAGTTATGAAATTTTATTAATAAAAATTTTCAACAAAATTAATATTTTAATAAAAAGTATCCAAATTTTTGGGAAATTTAAATAAATAAAAAAGTAAAATTATTGACTAAAAATGTAATTGTTTTGGTATTTGTATTTTTTAGAAAAAAAAACTAATAGAAATCGACGAAATAATTCTTTTTAAACAAAGATAAAAAACAATTTTGTTTTGGAAAAAACTTTTTTTGTAAACAAGAAATTATTAACAAAAATATGTTTTAAAGAAAAACGAAAAATGAAAATTAAAATTTAAAATTTCTAAAATCAAATTTTAGAAAAGTTCAATTTTACGCCCCAGTTTTTTAAAAAAATCTTATGAACTTTGGATGAAAAATCAAATTTCAGAAAAATTTAGTAGATTTATAAGTAATAACAAATGTTGTCTATTTTAGAAAATTTTTAACCGAAAAAATTCAAATTTAGAAATTTACCATTTTTAATATAAATCGAATTCTATACAATTTTATATTGATAAAACAATTTATAAAATTATTTGTTTTAAAGGAATAATAAATTTCATAATTTTATGTAAATTGATTTTTTACACAAAATTTTAAACAGAATTCAACGTTTTTAAAATTCGAATTATAATTAAAGAATTAGAATGTTATTTTTTGTTAAAATTCAAATTTTGAAAATAGTTAAAAAATTAAAAAACGAAATTTATCCTGATGAAAATTAAATCAGTATAAAAACGAACCAAATTTAGATCGACATTACATAAATATATCCAAAATTTAAATAAAAAAAATTATTTTGAAAAATATAATTTTTCAAAGAAACTTTTAAATGAATTTTTGAATAAAAAATAAATAAAAATCCCAAATACAAAAAGAAATGTACAAAATGTAAAGTTTTATTTTAAAATGAAAAAAAAATAAAACAAAATGAAACTTAAATGAAATTTTGAAATTTTTGACAAAATCCAAATTTATCCTGATTTAGATGAAAAAAATAAATAATTCAAAATTGCAAAACAATTTTATAAAGAACAAAAAATTCCTAAAAACTACATAATTTAAAATTGAAAAACAAAATTTAGAAAAATGTTCAGATTTTTAGAATTCTCGGAAACAATTAAAATTTGAATAAAATAAATTTTTGAAGAAATTAGTGTGAAAGCGAACTTAATTTAGATCGACAAAAAAAAATTTTTGATAACAAATGTACAAAATGTAGAAAGTATAATTTTATGTTGAATTTTAGAAAAAAATACAGAATGTTAATTCTGACAAAAAAATTGAGAAAAAAATTGGAAAAATAATATAAAAATGAAAAAATATAAAAATGAAGAAAAAACAAACTGAAAAAAAAATAAAAAAACGCAATAGAAATTTTGAAATTTTTGACAAAAATCTAAATTTATCCTGATTTAGATAAAAAAAATGAAAAATTGTAAAACAATTTCATAATGACCAAATTGAGAAAAATTTTAAATAACAAATTTTGAAACGATGAAAATTTAGAAAAAAATTCAGATACATTTAGATCGACAAAAAATATCTCCAAAATTTAAATTTGAAAAAAAAATAATTTTGAAAAATTATAAATTTTGAAAGAAATTTTTAAATGAATTTTTTTATTAAAAACAAATCCCAAATACAAAAAGAAATGTAAAAAATTTAAAAAGTCCTATTTTAGATTGAATTTGAAAAAAGAAACAGATTCTGACAAAACATTGAAAATCATTAAAAATCAGAAATAAAGCTTTTAAAAAATCACTTGAAAAAATAAACATAATATTTTAGATCGTGGTCTAACTCAGAGCGATTCCCAAATCGGACCATTGAACAGGTAATCTTCATTTTAAGTCCCATTTCGTCACATAGACAATTAATAGTAGGCAATACAATATTTATAATTTTATGAAGATAGAAACTCTTTAAAAAAATATATATGTATAACTAGTGACTAGTTTGCATTTGGCCTCCATATCTTATTAAATGTACAATTGTATTAAAATGTAACTAAATCCAGGATCGGCTTGGCAAAAAAATTCTCACACTGGAAACAACACCCTATCTGAATATCTGATGTTTTAAAATTCTTTTCTGTATTCAAAAGGAACACAAAAAATTAACTTCAACGATATGTATTTTATTTGAGAATTCTCAGGGTACAAAATCGATTATAAGTTATTACAATTTTTTTATTTCATCATCAGTCAATTTATAAAACCTACGTATTCGGTTCGTACTTGCTCGCATTTAGGCCCCTATACCGTGTAATTACAGGTCTGTATTTAGGACCAAATACCACTATATTTATAAGATTAATCGATTACTATACTTACCTGTATGAAGATTAATAGTAATTTTCCGAGCTTGTCCTCCGATATGATTACGACCCACCATCCTTCCCCATAGGGTAACAAGAGTTAGTCAGTTTTGCGAATAAAACCAAATAAATAAAAAATGAGGGGTAATCCCACCGAACTTTCCGAACACTCCTAGTAAAGTAATTGTTTAATCGATTATTTTAGTTATTCAGCATCAAAATATATTAATAAAATTAGTTTACAAAAATTAAAAAGAAATTAATTTTTTCTAAAAATTTTCTTTTAACTTTTTATAATTTTGTATAATTTCTACAAGTATTATTTTAAAATTATGAAATATTTCACACATAATGTACTTTTTGATCCCTTTCGGATGTACCATTTACTTTCTTCATTTGTTTTACCATTTTCGATAAAACAAAAGAACAAGAAAATTAATTTTTTTTTTATTTTGTTTATAATAATTACAATGTTAAATTCGAAGAGACTAAAATATTTTCCAAATTTATAGTTTTATATTATCTATCGAATGGTATTAATCCCATTTTAATATGTTTAAATTTTTTAAAGTTATTCAATTTTTTTAAACTTATATTAAATTTCAAAAAAAATAATAATGAATTCTACAATTTTTTAATAAAATTTTGAAAAAAACCATAATTATAGAGTTTTTTACTACAAATTTAAAGGCATTTTTTTTAAATTTTTAATATTAACATTAACCTTTAAAAAAATAAAATCAATTTTTGAATAATTTTAAAATCAATAAATAATTAATATCTCATTCAATTTTATTCAAAATGGGAAACAGACCTTTTTTTTAGGTTTTCTGCATTAATAAAGTTGGTTTAAAAAACTAAAAAAAATCAAATATTGTGTCAAAAATTCATGAATTTAATTGTTTTAACTTTTTAAATTTTTGGCTATAACTTTTACAAATATTATGTAAAAATTATGATATAATTTACCCACATAGTGCTTTTGGATCCTTTTCGGATATGCTATTTACTTTTTTCATTTATTTTATACTTATTGATAAAACAAAATTTCAAAAAATTTAAAAAAAATCTTTATTTTGGCTATAATAATTACAATTCTAAATTCTAAGAAACTAAAATACATTTTAAATGAGTTTTAGATTATCTTTCGAATGGTGAAAATCCCATTTCAATAACTTTAATATTTTAGAAGTTATTCAATTTAGTTTAAAATTGTAATATAATTTTAAATGTTTCTTAGCCAATTTTTAAAAAAATCCACAATTTTTGTAATAAAATTTAGAAAAAAATTATAATTATAAAATTAATTATTTCAAATTTAAAGATATTTTTTTTTAAATTTTCAATTTATGTTACATGAAATCTAAACAATAATAATTTAATAAAGATAATCGCTTAAAAACTAAAATAAAAACTAGCGGCGAAACTATGCGGAACTCGAAAAAAAAGTTAAAATAAAATTTGTAGAAAATTTTATGTTCTACAATTTTGATTTGATGTATTTTTTCATAAAAATCCATATTTTTGTCTCAAAATCTAAAAGTGGCAAATGTCTATATAAATTTTTTTTCACGCCCTCTAGCGGCGAAACTATGAGGAATTCAAAACAACGGTAATGACAAAATGTGTAGAAAATTTTATGTTCTACAACTTTCATATCCTGTAATTTTTCATTAAAATGCATTATTTTGGTTAATTAAGAAAAATATGAAAAAAAATTACTTTTGATAAATCTGGAAACAATGGCAAAAGTTTTTGAAAATTTTAATCATCCTAAATTAAACTATAACGTATAAAAAATATATGTATAAAACTATATTGCCATCTTGTTTAATAATGACGTCATCACTTGTAGCAACTGTCACTTCCGGTTGTCCGATTAACACCAAAATCTATACAGGTCGTCTCCTTGCTACCCTAGATATATACATAAAATTTCATTTAAATCGGTTCAGCCGTTTAGACGCTATCGTGTGCACACACACAGACACACAGACAGACATCATGCTAAAAGTGGTATAAATGGATTCAGGGGACTTCAAAACGTAAAGATTCGTTAAAATCTGGGTATGGTCAAAATATCATGATCGCAATACTTTCCTTCTATACAACTTTGTTGTTCGGAAAGTAAAAAAAAATCCTGTCGGTAGGGTCGACAGGGGAGGTAAATTTCTATTGTCTAAATTTGAGCATCCTTCCCCACTCCACGATATGGTCAGATCGAAAAAAGTTTCAAACAAATAAATTTTAGATATAAATTTTTTGAAATTTCAACTCCCTTCAGTTCCGTCCCCGTGGGTCGGATGAAAAAAAGTTTCAGACAAATTAGTTTTATAATAATTAGAACACAAAAGAAGTCTTGTGACCTGTTTCAATATTTTTGAAAATGGAGGAGGTATAATTTTTTTGAAATTTCAACCCCCTCCAGTTCCATCCCCTTAGGTCCGATTAAAAAAAGTTTCAGACAAATTAATTTTATAATAACTAGAACATAAAAAAAGTTTTATGAACTGTTTCAATATTTTTGAAAATAGTGGATATATAAATTTTAATTGAAATTTCAACCCCCTTCAGTTCCATCCCCGTGGGTTGGATGAAAAAAGTTTTAGACAAATTAGTTCTATAATAATTAGAACACAAAAAAAGTCTTGTGAGCTGTTTCAATATTTTTGAAAATGGCGGATATAATTTTTTTGAAATTTCAAACCCCTCCAGGTCCATCCCCGTGGGTCAGATGAAAAAAAGTTTCAGATAAATTAATTTCATAATAATCAGAGCATAAAAAAAGTCTAATGGTCTTTTTTAATATTTTCAAAAATGGCGGAGATCTGAATTTTTTGAGATTTCAACCCCTGCAAATCTCATCCCCTTAGAGGTAGAATGCCCCAAAGAATTTTTGTACCAAATTTGGTGTCGATTGGACAAAAATTGCGACCTCTATCGTGCCGGAACGGAATGTCCACACATACATATATATATACCGATAATTTTTTTTTTACTGATTCTTATTCTCCAGGTCATAAACGGCGTAGCGCCCCTATTCCCGGTTCTGGGTCCCGTCATTGAATCGATTACAATAGGTAGATTCCATATATGGAAATCTACCTAATAGTGACTGGTTTGCATTTGGCGCAGTTTTACCCTTTTTGTTACATACACAAAAATAGTGACTGGTTTATTTATACTGAGGTAATTATGATAATTTATGGGTGACAATTGAATTTGTTTGGTAAAGTTGTTGATGATTATACGAATCAGGAGTCCAATGACATTGAACTATGTTGTCCTATTCAGTAATAAAGTAAAATTATTTTTTTAATGAATAATAATAATAAATTTATTTTAGAATTACTCTAATGATTTTATCAGCAACTATAACTCTATCCATAGTTTTGAGAACTATATCACGTTATCTTCATTTACAAAAATTGCTTTATTACTTTTTCATCGATTCAAGCAACAAGTTAATATTTTTACTCGACTCACTCATATTTTCCATCATGTATGATTAATATTTTAGTAGCAAAAGATTCTGAGAATATGAAAATTTTAGTAAACACGATGGATTTCGCTTCCGGGAAACCTTGACCGGACTAAAAATTATTTTTATTTTGTATTTTGTAACGAGCAGTCAGATATCGTGATTATCGCGAATTTATATTACGGCCGTGGCATCTTGGAAGCCGTTTACTTCCAGAAATAAATTTAACAGGAATTTAGCCTGGGAGTGGTTGTAAGTCGCGTGCACTAGATACTTCTATGCCATGGTATAACAATATATGTTTGTAATATACTATTAATGAAAAGCATACAAAGTAGTACATTAAGTAATGTGTAGGGGAAAGGTAAAATTTTGTTTTAAAAGACCAGGCTTTAACCCGAATTTTACGTTGTAATAAGAATAATATTTTGAAGTGTAAGTCCACTTAAAAACATGTCCATTAGAATGGACAACATGGTCATAGTAAAAAACGTTTATTAAAAAATATAAAACAAAGAAAACTATATAGAAGATACAATGAAACAACTTGAAGCAATTTCTTCCTTTTACAAAGCCCACTTTTCACAGAATACGCTAGTTTTCCCTTTACTAGTAGGTTTTTTGCTTCTTTATTCTCATCGTATTCCGGAAAATGTCCACACCTATCTCTCAGAGGTCTTGGTTCCGTAGTTTTTTTTAAGAACTCTAGGTAGTGGTCAGGAGATGCACTTGTTTCTCTTTTGTGATTTTTCTCTGTATAAATTTTCGTTTTTTTCATGTTCTTTCAATTTTATGTTTTTTGTTTTGCACTTTTCTGGTTTTCTGTTGATTTTTGATTAGGTTCTAAAATCAAAATATTGTATTTATTTTATAGGTATAATCAAAATAGGCATATTACATTTTCAGTCTTAGTTGCAACTTTTACTTTATTCCCTCCTCTTTCCATATCAAAATTTCTCCCAAGGTCTGATCACTTTCTGCTTCGACATCTGAGTGATTTTCAATATTTTGTAGGAGACTCTTAACATTCTCTTTCCAGTCCATCATCATCTAGAAGTTCTAGTAGAAGTTCCTGATCCTTGGGGTCATTCAGATTGAAATCTACAAGTCGATAGAAACTTAGTTCAGAAGTCCATTACAATTGACAGATAGTTTTTTGCGCATAGCTTACAGAATTATACGGCAGTTACTACGACATGTATGGTTATGTATTGTCAACTCAATTAGTATGAAAATAATTTTTGTATTGTCTAAATCTTCAAAATATTAAGCACTTGGCCCATCAGCAGTTAGCAACATTAGATAGATTCCAAAAAGTTAGCAAAGAAAAGTGAAATCCATTGTTTCATTTCGTACGGTTTTCTTACTGAACTGGCACAAAAGTAGTAAAACTAGTAATTTACAAGTGTTCATATTACTAAAACAATTAACATTTTTGATATATCACCAAGCATCATCAGACTTGTTTAAAAATGAACGTAGAATCCAAAATACAATGATATACCCATTAAAAAAAATAAACAACTAAGTCACTGCGCTTTTTTGATACACTCTGTATAAATACAACTTAAGCCATGACAGAGACCGAGTGAAACCCTACAACTTTTGTATATAACATTTTTTTGTAATAGGTAAAATAACGATGTTAAGTGAGGGGGGGGGGCTTTTGGTCCTTATTGTACATATATGATACACTGTGTCGATTTTATTTTTAAAACAAGATATAAAACTTGCGAACCCTGTAACGTTTAAATTATACAGGGAGTTCCTAAATTCGACTGCCAGCGCTCTGGGGCAAATTCCTTGTGCCAAATTATGCCAATTTCAAAAATACAGGGTGTTAAAGTTTAAAAAATTAAATAGTTTATTATCAGTAAATTTCAAACGGTGCGATTGATTGTAATGAATCTGTAGGAGGATTATCAGGTTGGTAAACTACTTGTTTTAACGTAAATAGGTAAATTCCAGATTTTTTCAGAGACGTAGAAGGCAGTTTTTGGTTAAGTTTTAAAAAATATCTTGAAAAGTCATCAAAACACCTTGTATATTTTAGCATGTGAATTCGTCCTTAGAAACCGATTTCAAAAACCTGTAATACTTATAATGTAAACAAAATAGTTTTTAATTAAACAAAATAAAAATAGCAAGTTCTTTTTTATTCCACTTTAAAAAAATTGTAAATAATAAAAATGAAATTTAATCTTTTATTATATAGGGTGATTCATTGGGAAATGCGCATACTGTAAGGGTAGATAATTTAAGAACCACCCTATATATTTTTCCAATATTTGGTACGTACGTTTTTTGTCCAATGTGGTGTCGATTAATATAATAATTAAAAATCTTATTCCAGGTCCGACCTTAAAAAAATTAATAAGTAGGTTTCGACTCCCTGTATATCAATATTTTAAAATTCCATTAACATATTTGGAAAGAGCAGAAAAAGTTAAGTAACACTGAATGTGTTTGGTGTTTCTGCATCCAATTTTGTTACTTATTAACTTGATTCAAATCTTGATCTTGATCTTTCGACGTTTTTTGTTTCGTTTTTTAATTCTCATTCGCCTGATATGACATATTATATATTTATTTTCAGTGGTTGGAGCTACAGTGCAAATAAACCATTTATCAATGTTATCAGGTGAAGGACCCTTAAAAAATTGAACACTCAGTAACGAAATTTAACATTTTATTATAAAAAAAATTAAAAAACATCCAAATTTGCAAAAATAAATAAATTGAAAGCAAATGTAGAATTTTGAATTTTCTGTTTTTTTATCTTTATTTTCTAAAAAAAAATAATAAAAAAAATGTTTCAAGAAATAATACTGACGTTAAAAATTAATATAATCGGTAATAATTCTTTATTTCTGGAAAAAATATTAGTTCAGGGAAAATCAAGAAATTTGAAACATAAATATTATTTTCATGTCTAAAAATTTTGGCTAAAAACTTTCTAGAACCCATAGTGCAGCAACTGAATTTTTTTCATGACCCTCGTATCGAAATGTAACTACTATGCGAATTTTGTTATCGCACAGACAATGAGGCATCAGCGCGTGCGGCTGACTACCACAGATAATGCACCTTCATTACTTACTTTTATATAGTACTTAATTATTTAAAAATAAAATTATGTGGGTATTGTGCGAAGTAGACTCGAAACAGAAAGTTACTTGCTTTGGTTTGGTTTCGCGTTTCGACGAATATTTGGTTCTTCTTTCGCTCAGTTGAATTTTGGCGGTCGCCGGAAAAATTTTTGTTAGTACGATTTTATTGCGAGTGAAGTGTTAGTGATAGTTATTTTTTTGTTTAATTTTTATTTATTTATACATAATTTGTAAGTAAGACTTAATTGACAGAATAATTTGTAAATGTTGGAAAACTATAATTGATGGCGTCGAAATGCAACGTACTTGTGGAAAATATAATTAAATTATTTCGTGCATTTCCCTCAATTTTTATTCGACCTTATATTTGTTCTTAACATTTCAAACCGGTGTAAAACATATAATTTATGTCCGTCAATATATAACAAAATGCTGATAAGAGTTCCCTCACTGAGCATAAATAATTTCGATTTATATACTTAGAAAACAATTGGGATTTAAGACAAAAAACTGTCATTTTTAGAAGTTAAAAAAATCAAATGATATGAACCATCCGCTAGACAAGATGTCATATCTAAGATGCTCAATCCGGGCTAGGTTCATTCTAAAAAAAAATTCAAATGATTTTGATTAGAATAAGACACAAAGCGATATCACAATGTATAATAAAAATAATGTTAAAACCAAAATAAGCTAAGCAACATGTTTTGGCCTCATCAGGCCTACAAACAAGATTAAAATGAGGATAGAAGTAACATTATTAGTAGATAATTTTAATCCACAATCATTGGCGTCCAACTTCGTTATTAATAGTCAGATTTAAACGAGACAAACAGCATTGTATTATAAATGTGACGTAGAATCAATAAGTAAACAAAAATCATGTGCAGAAGTAAATAGTAAAGGGCGTTAAGGTCAAACTTCGTTATTATTGGTCCAAATTGAACGAGGAAAAAGACGGTATATTTCAAATATAGCGTTCAATTTGGACCAATAATAACGAAGTTTGACCTTAACGCCCTTTAGTATTTACTTCTGCACATGATTTTGGTTTACTTATTGATTCTACGTTACATTTATAATACAGTGTCGTTTGTCCCGTTTAAATCTGACTATACTCTATTTAATAACCAGGAGGAGTAATTCGATAAGCCTTACTCACACCACTAAAAGATACTAGATTTTATTTTATAAAGAGCGTGTTCCGAAATCCGAAATAGTCGGGTTCACAATCTAGGAAATAGTTGGCTGTATCCGACAAGATGCTAAATTGAAAACGGGCATCACCACTAAAATAACAAATAACAATTACTGTGATCATAGATTTTAAAGGATACTAACTTATTAAATTTTGGAAATATTTTATTTTATTTTAATCGGAAAAAAAATGAAAAATCTTTCAGGTACATTTTGTCTTTTCATTGATGGATGCAGTTTTCGATTAGGATTCTTGTCATTATCTAGACCAAAAGGCGTTAAGGTCAAACTTGTGCCGTTTGTCCCGTTTAAATCTGACTATACTCTATTTAATAACCAGGAGGAGTAATTCGATAAGCCTTACTCCAAAGACTATCTACTATAGACGTTTCACGTAAATGGCCCAAGGTCAACTTGCTTTTGTGTTTTGGGACCAAAGCCCTAGATGTCTCTGTTAGTATGAATAATTAAATTTAGGTTGGCTGCAATGATAAAATTTCAATTTTTATTAGATAAAAGTTTGCTGTACTGGTACTTATTGCTGACTTTTTGGTTTAGTTTATGTCATTGTGACAGTGATTTTCTTTAAAAAAATTGTGAGCATCTTTCTATTCAACGTTTATTGATTTTTCAATTTTGGAAACAATATCTTGTAAATAAAAATGCTTTGTTCCAAATTTTGTATTTCCAAACCAGCAAATAAAGATATTGAACGATTTAACAAATAGTTACTTGCTTCAAACAAACACAGACATTTTGAATAAAAAAATTTGGGGCAACACAATCTGATAGATTACTTTTAAATGCCGTTCCAATTTACATTAACCTGGTAAGCCAAAAAATATTCTGTTTAAATACATATAAGAATTTGATTAGATTTTATTTTAGGAGCTTTTAATGTTACACCATATACAGGTGTCTATCTTTAGTTATACAACCATCATCATCATAATGCAGTGTTTATTAATTATTTAGAAAGAAGATTTTCTCATATCTATTTATATATTAGATTTTATCTGGGACCAGACAAGTTTTATATGGTGCTGAACTTATGCGCAACTCTGTATATTTTAAAATTCCATTGCTTTATTTATTTTATTATCACGCATTATAGTATTAGATTGTAACAAATGTATAAATGGTATAACCATTAAAATAAATAAAACTTTCATTGTAGTTTGTCCCGCTGATTTCTACCATTTTAAATTTCGCAGTATTCTGGGCAGATGAATAATGTGGAAATAGAGCACCAGAAGGAGCCAAATTTATTACCAATATCTAATAAAATTTGAAATTATATCAATGCAGCCAACCTAAATTTAATTTTTCATACTGACAGAGCGATCTGGGGCTCTGGTCCCAAAATACAAAAGCAAGTTTGTCTTAAGCCATTTACGTGGAACGTCTATAGTAGATGGTCTTTGGCCTTACTCACAACACTAAAAGTTACTAGATTTTATTTTATAAAGAGCGTGTTCCGAAATCCGAAATAGTCGGGTTCACAATCTAGGAAATAGTTTGCTGTATCCGATAAGAGGCTAAATTGAAAACGGCATCACCACTAAAATAACAAATAACAATTACTGTGATCATAGCTTTTAAAGGATATTAACTTATTAAATTTTGGAAATATTTTATTTTATTTTTATTGAAAAAAAATGAAAAATCTTTTAGGTACATTTTGTCTTTTCATTGGTGGATGCAGTTTTCGATTAAGATTCTTGTCATTATAGTAAATAAATACAATACAGGGTTATTTTTTGCAAAAGAAGTGATCTTATTTCTTAATAAATAGTTCAAATTAATATGGGAATAAATGGGATTTTTTTTAAATTTAAATAAAAGAAGTTATTTATTATTGTAATAAATTTTCCTTTATCTATGTAAGTAGAAACAAAATCCAAATTATAAAATATGCAAATACAACAAAATATTTATATTTATATTAATCTACATCAGAAGTTCCAGATTCATCCGAGCTTCCAGTGTTCGCAGATATTATTATGTCATCCATTAAATCCATCAAGTGTAGAAATTTTTTCCTCTTCCTTAATTACATGTTGTACACATTTATGCCAATTTATGAGCGTTACATTTTCAATGGCTTGTAATAAAAGGTCTTTCACATCTGCTAACTTAAAAGTTGTGTTTTTAGCTGCCACCTCATTCTTTATTTGTGCCCATATCAATTCTATGGGATTAAACTCACAGTGGTATCGTGGAAGCCGTAACACAACTTTATTGGCTTCTTTTGCGATTTCATCAACAACATACAAATTATGTTTATCTTTATGTTGCCGAATTAGGTGTAAAAGTTCACACCGCTTCATATTTAAATCGAAGCCAATATTTTTAGTTTGTAACCACTACTGCATTTCAGCTTTCCTTGATGAGGTAGGGATTTTTTCAAGTTTTCGGCTATGGTATGATGCATTATCCATCACAATCACAGCATCATTAGGTACCTTTGTCAAAAAAGTAGAAAACCAATTCTCGAATACTTCGGAATTCATCTCTTCATGATAATCTCCTGTCTTTTTGCCTTCAAAAACCAATAATGCATTTTCTACAAAACCTGCTTCGGAACCAGCATGTAAAATAATAAGACACCTTCCCTTTCCTGTAGAGGTTTTCAGGCCCGTGGATAAACCTTCAGTAAATGCTTGACGTCTACTGGTTACACTTTGGTCCACCCATGTTTTTCTCTTGCTATGACCTTCATTAGTCCAAGTTTCATCTAAGTAAAAGATTGGCCTGTTTTCGTTTCTATATTGTTTTATTGATCTTAAATATGTCAACCTCCATCTATATATATCATTACGTTCTATTATACACTTTGACGATTTCTTTTCAAATATCTAAAAAAATATATGAAATAAATAACTGGTGTACATTTAATTCTTCAAAGTTACAAACTTACTTACTTAAAGTTAATATGTTTCAAGAAAGTTTATACAGATGACCGAGATATGTGTAGCAAATCAAATCGTTGCTTCAAAGCTTGTAAAATTTTGTTCATAGTAGGTAACTCATTTTTAAAAAAGAAATCATGTACTATTCTCATTTTTAAACCCCTCATCAAATGTTTTTAGAAGTCCTGGTCTTGCTCCAATATTTTTTGGACTAGATATGGTTCCACTACTGCGGTAGTCTTTTATTACTGGATATGTTGTTGACTTTGTAACCTCTGTAAGAAAAATATTAAGCGCTAATGCCATTTTTAATTATAAAGTAATAAATATAACCTACCGGCGGCCTTAGAGATTATTGATATAACATCAACAATTTTGGTTTTTGGTTTATTATCCAATACTTATTTGTACATATTTAGTATGCCCTGTTTTTCTGACTGACTTAAATGGCCTAAACTTAGCCGTTTTCGTTGTTTTGGTGGACTATGCGAGTGACTGCTACCAGGAGTAGAAGAATAAGGATCCATAATCGCAGAAATTTAATATAATTGCTTACTGAGTTCTGAAAAGAACTGTTTTTTTAACGAAATGAGTGGAAAACTAAGTAAAAATGATGAGATAACAAGAGGACGAAAGCAATAACAGAATTAAAAATATCAATCAAATTATAAAATGTCAGAACTGTCAATGTCAATTATCAGCTGATGTTAATGCTAAAATTTGCTGTGTGAAACCGACTGCAAATTGACCAATCAGAAGTCTACAGAATTGCCAATTTAAATTCAAATCGCTCCTCCTGGTCATTAAATATACCATACTAATAACGAAGTTGGACGTCAATGATTGTGAATTAAAATTAAAAATGACTGTGCGTTGCATACTTCAAATTTGTTCGCAGCGCCACCACTAGCGCCATCTAGCGGTCATTTCTGTAAATTATCTAGTGCTTCCTTAGTCTATGTACTGGTAGTTATTTTTTATTGCCAATTGTTTTGATTATACTGATTTCTTCGGACAAGGAAAAATCACACAGGTATCTTAAAAGCTCTATGGAAAAAAGAATTAAAAGCAACAGTTGATTTAATTTTCAATGTTTTCTGATTCCTCTTCTGTTTATCTTTCTACTATTTCCAAATCTTCCCTTCCTATAACGTTTTGGATTGGACTTGCGTCGGTTTCCTTTCTTACTTTCTCTACCTGCTTGCTGTCTCTACTATTAATTTTTTTTGTCTTCCTATGTATAGTGTATCTGCTTCCTTCCCAATTTCTCTCTGCCAGTCTCTCAATCTAACTTAGTCTAACCTACTTCACCTTCCTATAGCCATTTGTTCTTTATCTGTTTCTTCTTCTGGTATACCTTAATATTTTTTAAATTTTCATTTTATTATTATGTAATAATAAAATATTTTATTTCTTTCAATAATTTAATCAATACATCTGTATTTTAAATATATCAAACAAATTCCTTATTTCATATCAATTCAAAAAAATAAAAAATCTCCCTGCAAAATTGACAAAATATCCCAATCTGTTTACTTTCCCGGTCCCTTCAAAGGGAAAGTATAGTGAACGAGCAAAAAAAAATTCGAGATATCGATGGTTGAGTTCCCCCAAGAATATTGAAACCATTTCCAGGGTAAGGTCTGTCTGTGTGTAATCTTCCACGATAACTGCCGGCCCGTTTGACCAATTAAGCTCAAATTTGGTATGGAGTGTTAGTGTTTGTCTCGAATGCGATCATTAGTTTTTGGTTTAAATTGGTACAGTAGAAGGTCCTCAAGACCGACATTGATTGAATACACATGTAACATTTTTTGCCTTTTTTTAAATTTTAAGGACAAACAACACACTTTAGTGCAATATGTTGTGCATAGTTTTAGAGCATAAAAATTTCTATAATTTTTGCATCAAGCTTTTTCCTGAATTTCCAGTAGTTGCGTCACTAGAGGGCATGCATAAATTTTGCATATAGGTTTTCGGTAGTTTTTCCAAATTTGGAGAACAAAAAATGCACTTCAGTTGTAAAATGTTCTAGTGCAAAGTTGTAGAGCACTAAATTTCCTTGAACTTTTATATTTAACTTTTTTCGAATTCATAGTTTCGCCGATAGAGAACGAAACATGTACACATTTAGGCTTTCTGCCTTTTTTTTTAATTTTGAATATAAATAATGCACTTTAGTACAAAATATTCTAGTGCAAAGTTGTAGAGTATAAAATTCCGTACAACTTTTTCTCGAATTCCCAATAGTTTTCACCTATGATTTTACGAGATCCTAATTGTATCTGTGTGCTATATAATGTGCGCATGCGCCCGCTTATGTCATTATCAACATTGAAATATCAATTCGGTAGAGGTATTCACCATCGGCTTGCTATTTAAAATTTGCCCCATAAATTAATGCAATGCTTAGTATTTTCTAATTAAAATAACCCTATTCTCTACAGCCGAGTCGGGAAAGTTCTGGGTTGACACCAGCCATTTTTTTTCATTACGACTTGATTAATTTTAATTTTTTTTAAATTGCCAAACAATAATTTAGCCAGGACTGATCATCTGTCCCCTTTATATGAAATTTTCTTATCAATACATTTTCTTAATATTTAAATTTTCAATCTATTTTAAAAATATATATTTTGAAAGAAAGCGATTTTTAATTTATTTTTTTATCTTCGTCTTCGCTCAAATATAATTTTACATTTTATCATAGTTTATCATTGTCTAATTTCTGATTTTATAATTGTCTCCAAATCATTCAAAAATGTAATTGGATTTTTTTTTCGATTGAAACCTGAAATGGGTATATCAGAGAATTTCAAACGTGAGTTTTTTATGTGATTTTAAATTGAAATAAAGGAGATTAAGAGCTTTTTATAATTTATTTTGATAAAAAATAATTTTGTTAGTAAAAGTAGTATCCAATTTTTTTTGTTGAGTCCAGTTTTTAGGGTCTATGAATTTATACATGTGTATTTTCACTTATTTAAGCGAATACAGTAAACAAAAAAAACCTATAAACCACTTTTATGACGGAGAATTAAAATTCAAATATTTACTAACACTTCACTAATAAAACAAGTGGAGCAGAATTAAAATTAAGCAATTATAGTACATTTATGTCCGCAGACTTTATTGGCAATTAATACAAAATTAGCTTTCTTAAACATTAAATTTGAAAAATCTATTTCTGGTAATAGTATTATACTTTTGTGGAAAAACACTCGAACCTCCCCTCTTTGTCATATAATCGCTATTGTCATTTATACCAACAAGTAAAGGTTATGATATGATAATTAATACAAATGTCATTCATAAAACAAAAAAATACTTTCATTTATTAGTAATAAAATTCGACCTCTCAGCTTCGCCTCAGGATTTAACTGACAAGCTCAGCCTTGGTATATGGCTATTTTTAGGCAATAAATTATATTTTTTTCCGTGGAACAAAATAATCACTATTAATGTATAAAAACATCTTTAGGCTGGTTACTCATCTAATTAGTAATTATTGACTGCATTAAGTCGGTAATTATGTTGTGATGGGATAATTTTATTGCATTTTTTAATAACATAACGTGATACCCAGCAGGTAACTAATTTAATACAGGGTGTTTTAATTTAAATACCCCAAACAAAACCATCCAATTTAAATAAATTTTAGACAGTTTGAAATATTTTGAAAAAATCTTTTAAAAAATTTGAAATTGTTGAAAATATATAAATCTCATTTAAAAAAATACCAGATTTAAAATTATAAAAAAAAATTGATTTCTGAAAAAAAAATCTAAATATTTGCAACAGTTTAAAAAAATTGAAAATTTCAATAAATTGTAATTAAAAAAATTTAAAAGAAAATTTCAATTTTGGGATTATTTTGAAAAAAATATATATTTTGAATAAAAAAATATCTTATTAAAAAAAAACCCAAACTTAAAATTCAAAAAAAAAATCTATTTTTTGAATTCTGAAAAAAAATCAAAAATAAATATAAACATTTAAAGTAAAATACCAGTTTAAAAAAATTACAAATTCAATAAAAAATTTCATAAACTCAAATTTTGGAATTATTTTGAAAAAAATATACATTTTGGATAAAAAGATTTTACAAATAACATAATGAACAAAAGAATTAATCAATGTATTTATTTTTTTTTGTCTGTTTCTTATGAAAAAATCAGAAGCCAAAATAAAATTCGTACTATTTTATATAGTAATTAGTAACTAATTTAATACAGGGTGTGTTAATTTAAATGCCCCAAACATAAAAAAATCCAATTTAAATAAATTTTAGATAGAAACCCAAAATTTAGGAATATTTTGAAAATTTGTTTTCAAAATGTGAAATTATTGAGAATATTAAAAAAAAATTCTATTTTTTAGAATTCTGAAAAAAAAATCGCAAATAAAAATATGAATATTTAAAGTAAAAAAATGTAATTGTATAAGTTTAAAATTTTTTTAAATTACAATAAATTGTGAATGAAATAAAAACTATCCAAAACTTAAATTTAAACAAGAAATAAGAATTTAAAAGAAAATTTAAATTTTGTAATAATCCTTTTAAAAAATATTCTAAACTTAGAATATAGATAACCCAAAATTTAGGAATATTTTAAAAAATTATTTTAAAAATTTGAATTTGTTGAATATTATTTAAAAAATCTAAAACCTAATATTAAAAAAAAATTCTATTCTAATTCTGAAAGAAAATCGCAAATAAAAAAATCTAAATATTTAAAGTAAAAAAATTGAAAATTTCAAGAACTTTTAATTCAAATAAAAACCATCCAAAACAAAATTTAAAAAAGATAATTTAAATTTTGAAAGAATATTTTTTTGTCCGTTCCTTATGAAAAAATCAGAAGCAAAAATAAAATTCGTACTCTTTTATATAGTAACTTGTAACTAGTTTAATACATGGTGTGTTAATTTAAATACCCCAAACAAAAAAATCCAATTTAAATAAATTTTGCATAGAACCCCAAAATTTTATTAATATTCTGAAATTACTGAAAATATTGTTTAAATCATTTTTTTTTAAATCTCAAACTTAATATTCAAATAAATTCTATTTTTTATAGATTTCTGAAAAAAAAAATCGCACATAAAAATATAAATATTTAAAGTATAAAAATGTAATTGTGTAAATTTAAAAAAATTGAAAATCAACAAATTGTAATTCAAATAAAAACCAACCAAAACTTAAAATTTAAAAAAGAAATAAAAATTTAAATTTTGAATGAATCCTTTAAAAAATATTCTAAATTTAGAAAAAATTCAAAAATCAAATTTTGGAATTATTTTGAAAAAAAATTAATTTGAATAAAAAATATTTCATTTAAACAAAAACCCAAACTTGAAATTCAAAAAAAAATTCTATTTTTTGGATTCTGAAAAAAAATCCAAAATAAATATAAACATTTAAAGTAAATACTAGTTTAAAAAAATTGAAAATTCAATAAAAAATTTCAAATTATTTTATCCACATTTTGAATAAAAAAATTTAACAAAACATAATGAACAAAAGAATAATCAATATCTTTATTTTTTTTGTCCGTTCCTTATGGAAAAATGAGAAGCAAAAATAAAATTCGTACTATTTTATACAGTAACTAATTTAATACAGGGTGTTAAATTAAATGCCCCAAACAAAAAAAATCCAATTTAAATGAATTTTGGACAGAAACCCAAAATTTAGGAATATTTTTAAAAATTGTTTTCAAAATTTGAAATTATTGAAAATCATTTTTTTAAAAAATCCCAAACTTAAAATTCAAAAAAAGAATTCTGTTTTTTTGAATTTGAAAAAATATCAAAAATAAATATAAACATTTAAAGTAAATACCAGTTTAAAAAATTGAAAATTTCAATAATTTGTAAAAAAATATGAACCATCCAAAACTTAAAATTTAAAAATTATTCTAAATTAGAAAAATTTCAAAAACTCAAATTTTGGGATACTTTTGAAAAAAATATATATTTTGAATAAAAAAATCTACCAAATATTAATTTTTTGTCTGTTCCTTATAAAAAAATCAGAAGCAAAAATAAAATTCGTACCATTTTATATAGTGAATGTTCCAAACTAGATCACACTATAAAATTTCTACTAAAATTTGACATATGTCATGCCGGCTTCCGATTGGGGAACACCCGATCAGGCAGCGACTTGTACCGCCACAGCATTTCTAAACTCCTCAGGTCGGGAGTGCGTCGACGCTAAAATCGCACCGTCGCGGCGCCCATGTTCGTACATCGATTTAGTTCTTACAAGAACGTTAGACACTGTTGCTCGATTTTATTTCGATAACTACTTTCGTGTATGTAATATTTAACACCGGAAAAAGCAAAATCCCCGAAGTGTTCGGTTTATTAAAATAAAACCATAGTTAATTGTAATAAATAAATAAGGTGAGTGTTGATGTAAATGTTTATCTTTTTCATCCAAGTAGGTACTAAATTTACCGCATTATCTCAAAATATAACTCATTTCTCGCTCTCCTTTTGATTTTTTTACTAAAATTTAGGTTTTAAAATAACCTGTTATTTTTGATAGATGGACGTCAAATATACCTTAATCGAATTTTATTTCGTTGTCGTTAAACTAACGTGCCAAATTCTAAAATATACCTTGTTGACAGGTAGATACGTATCGCAATACGCTGTTCCTGATATAATTAACATTAATTTTGTTTTATTATTTTTGAATCGATAATTGACCTATTGACCTGTACCCGGTTCATCATACTGTATATGTATGTGACGAAACTTTGCAGATATATCTAGGATTTGTTGCGAATTGCGGCAGATACGTTTTTGTCAGATATAGGGTGTTCAATTTTTCTTATCTTTACTAGATTTTTTTAACGTTTTATCTGTATATTATATTGGAATACCTTGTTTTTTATGAAAACTCTTTACTCTTTTGTTGGGTTCCTTCAAAAAAATAAACATTACAAAAAAAAATTAAGAAAAAATTATAATTTTGGGCGCCTAAACAAAATTCTGTTTTTTAGTTCCTCCTTTTTCTTTTCTACTCTATATCCTGTCTACTTTGTCTTCACCCCTCCAACAAATCCGTCTTCTAACCAGCTTTGTCTTCCTCAACCTTTATCCTATCTTCCTTCTTCAAAATTTATTCCAAATTGCTTCCTTTTCAAAAAAAAACGTCCTTTTTAAACTTTGGATTTTTTTTTATTTTTGAAAATCTTTTGTAAATTTAACAATAGTCTTATTTCTTATAATTTCTCTACTTTTACTTAACAAATTTCTAAATATTTTTTCAAAAAAGATTCATGACAATTCTTCAAAATTCGTTTGACAACAACCTATTTGTTTACTTTTTTTTTCCAACCTTTTTGTTTTTTTATCTCACTAGATTTTTTTTTAATTTAATGAATTTCAAATACCAAGATTTTTTTTTTAATTTGTACCACAATTGTATCAATATAATAAAAGAACTCATTATAAAATTAAAAAAATCATCCGACACAAAACACACTTAACAAATCTTAAACACATCCATGCGCACCTTAAAGTTCATATCATAACCTTTTTTTCCACTGTCATGTTTACATTTGACAATCATTTCCAACCTTTCAATCTCCGTCAACCATAATACATATAAAACGGAACTTAAACTACACATATAAAAAAAACCATATCAATATATTTGAGTAGGGTAGATTATTAGGAAGCAGTAAGAGTAAAAGATAAAGTGTACTCTTTTATGGTTTTTGTTTCGAGCATGCTCATGTTCATCATCAGGGAAGCTACAATGATGAGCATGAACATGCTCGAAAGTTTGGAATAAAAAACCTTAAAAGAGTACATTTTGTCATTTTATTCTTGCTACTTCCCAATACTTTACACGCTACTTGGTAACTACACAGCAAATACTTCCAGCTATATTTGAGTATCTTGCTATGATTTATTTGTATTTATTTGCTGTAGTTGTCATAGATAGTGTTTTTCTACGTTTTATCTTCATTTATTTGAGTATCTACGTTTTATCTATATTTATTTGGTGGAGTCTACGAATGTTTCTCTACGTTTATCTATATTTATTTGCTGTTATAGACTAGAATAACTCTATGTTGGTTATATATTTATTTGCTATTATAGACTAAAGTATCTCTTTACGTTTTATCTATTTTATTTTCTGTTGTTATAGATTAGAGTGTAATTAGAGTGTTATAGATTAGAATAATAGATTAGAGTATCTCTTTACGTTTTATCTATTTTATTTGCTGTTGCTGTTACAGACTAAAGCATCTCTCTACATTATTCCTTTTGCTGTTATAGATTAGAGTAATTATGATAATAAATCGTCTTTATTAACCCTTAACTACTACCATTCATAAATAATAACGACTATTGTTGGGTCAAATAGACCCATTTTTATTTTATTTTTACAAAAAAACAGGAATGTACCTGAAAAGTTTTATTACAAAAAAGAGACATTATAACATGAAAACACTGATATCATTTTAATAAGAACGATTAAATGCAATTAGAACATACATTTTTTGCACGTTTGCATATTGGTATTTGACAGGTTTCACAGGTAGTGTTCGTTTTTCTGTCATATTTTGGCGGACAAATGGCACATCTTTTTCTTTTTGAGGCCAATCCTCTGATGATGTTCTGGACGTGTGATATTTACATTTCCCAGCAAGCTGACGATTGTAGCTTTTAACCTGCGGGGTAATGTTTGTCCTAGTCTATTTTGCATATGTTGTAAACATAAATCCCGTCCCAGTTTTTTTAGGAACTCAGATCTTGTAATTTCTTTTCTTTCTTGGGCAAACTGAAATACAACTCTACTGTTAACACCTGCTATGTTTAAAATAGCAGAAAAAATAGTAATTGGCCACCGTCTTGTCCTACGGGAAGTACTGTAAGTAGAACACTTGATCCAAAGAATCTACCCCGACTTTAGTTTTATTATAAAATAAAATTATGTCTGGTTTTTTCGTAGCGTTATCTACTTCGTCGTCGTGATGTTTACGAGAAAGAAGAATCACGCTTTTGTGTTTTTTGGAACAAATGACACAATGGTCTCATGTTTTGTAAATCCAAATAAACTACTATTTACTTCTCTGGTAGGAGCAGGCATGAATTCTAAAGGGATAAACTTTTTGTTTTTTTTTTAACTGTTCCCACATAAGTTAGTTTTTTCTTTTCCAATTCTCGCATTAATTCTAGTGAGGTGTACCAGTTATCTCCAGTAATATTCCGACCAGTATTTCTTACTGGTTCTATTAGGCGAAGTACCACTTCAGTTGGATGAGAAAGTTTTTTTGTCTTCTGTTGACCAACTGACATTTTGTTTCCTTCTTTTTTCTCTACAATTTGTTTTCCCGCATAAATTTCTGCATTTAGCATGTAGTGTGTTTTACAGTCAGTAAGAATTTGAATTTTCAATCCATATCTCGCTGGTTTGTTCGGGATATACATGCGAAAAGAGCACCGACCTCTAAATGGTGCTAGCATTTCATCTACCGTTAAGTTTTCGCCTGGGCTATAATTATTTTTTGAATTTTCCACAAATTTTTCAAAAATCTCTGATAGGTGCCAACTTGTTGACTTTCCTTCTTTCAGCCCTAGTAGTTTGATCGTCGAAACGAATGCAACAAAGGAGAAAGGAAAATCTAGCTAAGGACATAGTACTACGGAATAAATCTCGTCCTGTTCCGTCGGTTGCCCAGAGAGATCGTAGGTCTTCGTGGCCCGATTTAAAAACACCTTGAAGATATAGAAGCCCAATGAAAACTTCTATCTGTATATCTGTTGACTTTATGAAAGTTGGAGAATACCGACGTCGGGAATTTTTATTTCTTTTCAATTGCCATATTTAGAAGACACCATTTCAATTCTTTGATTAGTATATTTGACAATTATTTCTATAATTGTATTGTCAAAAAAATATCTCCAACTTTCAAGAGGGGTAAAAGGTGGATTTCGACGGAGTTCTCCTTTTAATGAAGGCAAGAATTGTAGCAAATTTGGCGCTAACGTTTTTCCTTTCTTTGGAGCCTTCTTTGACCATTTCATCTTATTTTTTTTACCATACCAATAATTCCTCTGTACTTCTTCCATTTCAGGTTCTCCTTGGCTTTCACCATCATCAGTTTCACTAGCTTCAGACTGTTGATCATCGTTATTTTCAGTTTCTGTATTATACTCGAGTTCGTTATCACTATAGGCACCCAGTCGTCTTCATCGTCTGTATTATGTTCACTAAATAGTTCTACATCATCTTCGTCTTGATCACTTTCATCGCCATACCATAAAATGTCTGTGCATGCTTGTAATCTGTCTCTTTCTAACAACGATCCATCTTCAGAATTCTCTTCCGATTCTTCGCATTCAACATTCCAGAATTCATCATTTTCCACGATTTCGAGAAGTTCACTTTGTGTCAGTGGACGATTTTTATTTTTGTGATCGCTCATTTTACTGAAAATAGATTAAAAAAATCAAATACCTAAAAAAAGGGGAAATTTATCGTAAAACTTACCTTTCGAAAATAAGTTCGTCTATACTACTGTCGGGTCAGTGTGACCCAATATCTATCATCTAGTATATTTCCAAAAGGTTATTTTATACAACGGCACTAAAACACGTGTTCTCGTCGTCTATCAGGAGAATACTGAAGCACTCGAGAATGACCTCGGATGAAAAATGCGTAATTGCCAAGTTTCAATAATTGCAGTGGGTCAAAATGACCCAATGGTAGTTGTTAAGGGTTAATAAATTGGACAAAGAAGCGCATTTGAGCTACGAGCTATTCTTACACTTAACTTAAAAGTACAATATAGATTTTAAAATATAAAAATAGATATATGTAGATAGTAGAAACATAAAATACAATGGATTAATTTAAAAGTATAGTTGAGTAGTAAAGTTAGTTTAAATTGTCATTTGCTGTGAGAGTAGATTAGTCTTTAATTCATCTTTGAAAATTTGTTGTGGATGATGTATTTGATTTATTAAGTATTCATTATAAATTTTAACAGATTTGTACGTAAATGATTTCTGAAATATGGCTGAATTATCATGAGGAATGTGAAAAAGATTTCTAGAGCGGACATTTAGGCGGTGCAGTGTTGATCTCACAACTAACTTATCCATGAGTGTTTTAGACTTATTTCTTTTAATTAAATTATACAAAAAATTAATAAAATTATATTTACGTTTATTATTCATTTTTAACCATTTAAGTTTATAAATTTTATGAGATACTCTATCGTATTTTCGATGTCCATAAATAAATCTAGCACAATAATTTTGTACTCTTTGTATGCGGTTTTGTGTATAAGAATCAATAAAATTTCCATAGACGACATCACCATATAAGAAAATAGACAGAACTAAGGCCTCTGATAACATTTTTTTTGACCTTCCAAGATGGAATATAATTTTTTTAAATCAAAAGTGATTTTTTAGAAGGTAGTTTTACATGCAAGTGAAAATTGAGATTAGAGTCAAACAGAATACCTAGATTCTTAATGGAATCCGCTACAGTTAAAGTTACTTAATAAATGTTTATGGAAAGACTTTGACTAAGGTAATTTCGTTGATTTTTGTTACCAAATAGGATTAAATGACACTTATTTAGCTTAAGATTATGTTTAATTTACAATTTATGGATAAGATCAAGATCTTCATTTAAGGCATGTTCAGCAACTTGATAATTATTGATATCAATATTGTAATAAAGTTGTTGTCATCGGCATAAGCTTGTATTTTACAATGGTCCTAATATTGAAACCTGTGGCACACTAGATTTTACGTTTTAAAATGAAAAAAATTCATTATTTAAAAGAACTTTTTGACTACGGTTAGACAAATATGAATGAATGAAATGAATCGAATTTTCAGAAAATCCAAAATATTTTAATTTTAAACAAAGTAGATTGTGATTGCAAGTATCTAATGCTTTGGAATAGTCTAAAGCGACAAGTTCTGTAATTTGTCTGTTGTCTATATTTCTTACAATATCATCAGTAACTTGACAAAATATGATAGATGTATTTCGGACACCAGCCTGGCAATCGGGAAGTATTTTGTTTTCGTCAATATAAAGGAAAATTCTATTGATAGCCTTTTCAAGAACTTTGGACATCGCAGTCAGAATACTAATCTGCCTTAAATCAGAGAAATTTTGAGGTTGTGCAATTTTACAATGTGGTCTATTTGTTGCAATTTTCCAAGACGTTGGAAAGTAGTTTTTTTGGATACAGCAGTTTAGAAGGTGCGTAATATAACTATCAATATGAGGACTACAGTATTTTAGCATGGAGATTGATACAGCATCAGAACCCATGGCATTAGATTTGATAGCATGGAGTAGTTTATTAAATTCGCTGACAGTTATAAAATCAAAAGCTAGTTTGTTTCCTGTTGCTATTACAGGCTAAATCATCTCTCTATATCTCTATTGCTATTATAGATTAGAGTATCTCTGTACGTTTTTATCTATTTTATTTGCTGTTATAGACCAAATGAACTGTCTACGTTTTATCTAAATTTATTTGCTGTTGCTGGTATAAACTCTACTTTGTATCTATATTTATTTGCTGCCATAGCTTATGTTTTTTCTATATTTATTTCCTGAGGCTGTTAATAGAACGTTCGTTAACGCTAAAGATTCAGTAAGTAAAGAATAAAATTTTGTCTATTTTTATTGACAATTATCATAATCTAAACGTTATCGGAATTACTTACAGATTTTTTTTTTTTTAAATTTAATTTAACACCGTTACAGAGTATTTATTACAATCTGATCATAACAATTTGGTCAATGAGTTATTTTTGTCAAACTTAAATTAATACGTTGTGATTTGATAACTAAAGTCTACTCACTAGTATACCTTAGGTTCTGATAACTTTCTAAACTTATATTTACCGTGTATTCACTGCCACGCACTATGCTCTGCTTTTTTCTAGCACTTTAATTACACTAGCTCGAAAGGCTTCTTTCTTTTGAGTCTTCTTACTAGATCGTTATTGTCCAGGAGCTGGATAGCCTCGACATTAACGTGTTGGAGAAGTCGTTGTTCGTGACGTCTTGCGAATTTTTTAATTGTCTGTTCAACAGTGTCCATTTCCAAGTCCTTGTGGAGGTCACTAATTCTGTAATACCAGGGAGCATTAACTAGGCTCCTTAATACTTTGTTTTGGAATCTTTGTATGATGAGTAAGTTACTTTGGCTGGTACAACCCCAGAGCTGAATACCGTATGTCCATACAGGTTTCAGAATTTGTTTGTATAACAGTAATTTGTTGTATATCGACAGGTTAGAATTTCTTCCTAGCAGCCAGTACATTTTTCTGAATTTGATGTTAAGTTCTTCACGTTTCTTTTTGACATGGACTTTCCAGCGGAGTCTTGCGCCTAGAGTAATACCCAAATACTTTGCTGAATTAGCGTATGGAATTTGTGTATTATTTATTCTGACTGGTATATACTCATTATATTTGTTAGTATAATTAACATGTACAGATTTATTTTCATTTAATTTTATTCTCCATCGATTGGTCCAATCATTTATTCGATTTAATGATGTTTGTAATTTTCTTGTAGCCTCTTCATGGGTTTTTCCTACAGCCATGATTCCAGTGTCATCTGCAAAAGTGGCGATTGTATCTTGTTCTAATTCAGGGATATCACTGGTGTATAGTAGGTATAGGACTGGCCCAATTACACTTCCTTGTTTCACTCCTGCTTTGATTTCTTTTATTTCAGAGTAGGATTATTCCTGCTTGACCCTAAAACATCTTTCTGATATATACGATTCTAATAGTTCTGAATATTGTTTTGGCAATAATCGATTCAGTTTGTATTTGAGTCCTTCATGCCATACTTTATCAAAAGCTTGTGCTACATCCAAAAAGACTGTAGCACTAACTTTTCTTCTAAGGATTTTTCAATAAAGCTAGTTAATCTATGTACCTGGTCTATAGTTGAGTGATTTTCTCTAAATCCAAATTGATGTGTTGGAATTAGATTCTTTTCTTCTATAATAGGTTTTAGTCTTTTTAGTAATATTTTTTCATAAAGTTTCGAGATTACTGGAAGTAGGGATATGGGTCTGTAAGACGTAACTTCATTAGGCGGTTTTCCTGGTTTTGGTATCATGATTACTTCTGATATTTTCCACATCCATGGAAAGTATCTCATTCTGAATGATGCATTAAACAGATTTGTTAGCTTTACTATAGCTTTCCTAGGAAGTTGCTTTAGTATTTCTCCCGTAATGAGATCAAACCCAGGTGCTTTCTTTGGATTTATGTTTTCTTTTATTTCTTTACTTATTTCTTTTGGTGAAGTATTCATGATATCCCTCTCTTCTGGAGTAAAATTTTCCTCTATAATTTCATCTCCTTCATTTGGCATGAATGTCTTTTCAAGATGCTCAGCGAAACTGTTAGCTTTTTGGGTATTGTTTCTTGCCCAGCTTCCGTCCGTGTTCTTAATCGGTGGATTATGTAGAATAGGTCTTTTTAGTTGTTTAGTCGCTTTCCATAGCGAGTAGTCACTGTTCTTTTCATTTGTTAATTCACTCAAATAAGTGCTGATCGAGGCATTTTTTATTTTCTGAATTTCTCTTTTTAATTTCTGGGTAGCATTATTTAGATTTCTTTTATCTATTGGAGCTCTCGACTGTTGCCATTTACGTCTTAGCTTTCTTTTTTTAGTGATTAGTTCTCTTATTTCCTTTGGATAGTTATTTCCTTTTGTTCTTTGTGTGATATTTGGTGTATTATCCCATGCAGCTTTTTGTATATTTTTAACAAGTAGTTCTACTTCGTTGTCTAATTCTTCTTTCGTTTTAATGGACACTGAAAGATTGATGTTCTTTTCAAGTTGTAATTTGAAACTTTGCCAATCTGTCAGTCTATTTACAAGTCTAGGTTCATTTTCTTTTTGGATAATTATATCACTTAAGGTGAGAAGAATGGGAGAATGATCTGAATTCATATCCCAGGCTTCTTCTATGTTCAGGTAGTTCTTGAATATGTTCCTTGTCACAAAGAAATCAATGAGATCAGGAATTTTATTAGGGTCACTGGGCCAATATGTTGGCTTCCCAGTTGATATTGGTTCACTTTTAATCTGGTTGCATGCTGCCAAAAGTTCTCTACCTTTAGTTGTGGTTAATCTAGATCCCCAGTAGGTGTGCTTTGCATTAAATTTGTAAATAAAACTTTAAAATTTACATACAATCGGGAAAGAATTGCACTGGTACGAAATAAAAAATTCTCCAATGACATTAATCGAAATTGTCATAAAAAAAACGTTAATATTTACTTTCTCACAGTGCCCATTCACTATCTATAAAGATAGGTTGATAACTGTTATGATAGAATAGCTAATGTCGTTTAGCTTTTGATTATACATAATACTGTTGACATAACTTCTAGATCCGAAAAACTTTTTCTAATGCTCACTAGATGGTGTGCTCAAAAAAATTCACGTTTCATATGATTACTGCCTAATAGTGTTGTTTTTGTTGTTTACTTACTTAAAAAGTAAGTCGAAAACTCACTTGAAATGATAGAAATCCAAAAACTGCTTTTGTTGTACAATTTATTATAATAATTATTAACTCTTGTGACAAATTCAATGAATTTTGGAAGGATTTGCAAAGCTCCGACCACTTCTGGCAGTCACGCTTAGGTAGTCTATTGGATTTGGACATTGTGATATTTTGCATTAAAATTTATAGGGATTATTTCTAAAATTATCAGTAAAATCAGATAAAATTAAAATAAATTTATAAATAATAAGAACAAAATAGTTAAAAATTAATAATACTGTATAAATTCCTAAACCACAATAAGGTAATTTAATATAAAAAAATGAGGGATAATCCCTCCCAACTTTCGGAACACTCCTAGTCAAGTAATTGTTTAATCAATTATTTTAGGTTTTCTGTATCAAAATACATTAATAAAGTTTGTTTAAAAAAAAGGAAAAAAAAATTAAATTTTATGTCAAATTTTTTTTTAACTTTTTATAATTTTGGATAACTTCTACAAATATCATTTTAAAATTATGAAATGTTTCACACATCCCTTTCGGATGTACTATTTACTACTTTTTTCATTTGTTTTCTCATTTTCGATAAAACGAAAGTACAAGAAAATTCAAAAAATTTATTTATTTTGGTTATAAGAATTACAATTTTAAATTCGAATAAACTAAAATATATTCTAAATTTAGAATTTCATATTACGTTTCGAATGGTATAAATTTCAAAAAAATTTCGGTATTTTTTTTACGAATTCTACAATTTTTTGAATAAAATAAAAAAATCACAATTATAGAGTTTTTTACTACAAATTTAATGGTACTTTTTTAATTTTTAGTATTATTCTTAAATAAAAATTAAAATCTTTTTTTTTGAATAATTTCAAAATCAATAAATAATTAATATCTCATTTTAGCTTTTCTGGATCAAAATATATTTCTAAAAAAAATTAAAAAAATCAAATTTTTTGTCAAAAATTGATGATTGAAGTATTTGAACTCTTTACATTTTTGGCTATAACTTTTACAAATATGATTTTAAAATTATGAAATAATTTACACACATAGTACTTTTGGATTCCTTTCGGATATACTATTTACTTTTTTCATTTGTTTTATGCTTTTTGATAAAATAAAATTACAAAAAATTTCAAAAAAAATTCTTTATTTTGGCTATAATAATTACAATTCTAAATTCGAAGAAACTAAAATACATTGTACATTTAGAGTTTTATATTATCTTTCGAATGGTGAAAATCCCATTTTAATATCTTTAATATTTTAAAAGTTATTCAATTTAGTTTAAAATTGTAATAAAATTTCAAATTTTTTTTGATCCATTTTTTTAAAAATTCCACAATTTTTTTAATAAAATTTTGAATAAAATCCCAATTATAAAGTTTTGTATTTACAAATTCAATAGTTTTAATATTAAAATTTATCTTAAAAAAATTTATAGAAGACGATAAAAAATATTTAAAAATTAAAATAGAAACTAGCGGCTGATCCTAATCGTAAAACACAAACAAAATTTCTTTCTAATTAATTTTTAATATTTAGGAAATCGACATTTGACATATCGGACACTTTTAATGATTTTTTATGTTCTTGTCCCATGTTGTGCAGCAATTAGTAACTATAAATATTTCGGTGCAAAAATAATTTAATTAGGAAGAGGAAAGCCCTTCACTGGGCGCCAATTATTTAACAATATATTTTATTAAAATAAAATTTAGAAAAAGGAAAACGGAAGGTAATTTATTACTCTTAATATTTAATTATACGGTTTTTTAACATTGATTTATTGTTAGTGCAAAATTTTCTTTGTTCAATAAATAATCCGACTATCGCTGAAAAGTGTATTGAAATATATTTTTATATCTATGTTTTCATGAGTCATAAATTTTTTTGTTAAGAATTTTTAGGTGCTAACCTTCAAAAATAAAATAACACACCAATTGTCTGGTCACTTACCTTACTTCTAAATATTTGGTGCATCATATTACAAGTATGTTACTTATCTAAGTGGGACAAAGAAAGCTATATTTAATAGGTTTATAGTTAAGAGTACAGGCGAACAAATGGTGACATTTCCACTTTTTTATATATATTGTAATGAAATAATTTGTATGAATTATTGAATTTTATAATTTAATGGTTAAAAGATTATAAAAAAAATCGTAAATTAATCAAGTAAGAAACAATTTTTTTGCTCAAAAACAGATGAGGGATGAAGGATAATAAACAAGAAATCAATTTTAAAATTTATATATTTGGGGTTTAAATGTAAAGAAATATAAAGGAAGATTATATACCAATTATACGAATATATGAATTTTATTTGGTTAATTTAAAAAATTAATATTTAAGTTAAGAAGTTAATTTGGGACAAAAAAATGTATTGGGGATTACTTACTTGGATCATAAAAATTGTGCTATCATTCATTTTTAAATAAACTATACTGAAAGAAATTAAGTTATAGGAAGTATGGAGAAAACAGTAAATAGAACAGGTAGAGATATTTGGAAGAATTCTAGAAGATCATGATTTAGAAGTAAATTTATGTAAAATACTCGAAAAAGCATAAACAGGATATAACTAAAATTTATATTTATTTAATAATTTTTTGTAATGTTTATTATTTTTTACTAGAATCCACCCCAAATTGAGATTTCAAATAATTACAATGTGTTTTTAAATTGTGTATAACGAAGAGAATATTTTATTTTCATATTTCAATATTTGCTAGTATGATTTATAGGAAAATTATAGATTTACACTTCTATTTTTATACAAATAAAAGTACCTATTAAAATATGTTCATATTATGGAACAAATTGATAATTGTAATTATACATATATTAAAAAGTATTTTTTTCGCGGTAAATAATAATTTGTTTCAATTAAAGTTATAAAGTGTGTTTTGATAAAATGTTTAAAAAGTATCTAAATACTTTGTTAATTGTTTTTTTACAAGTAGAATTTTTCATATTTTTTTTAAATTATCCACTGCTCTTCAGCTCATAGCGAACAAGTGTAGTTTGATTCGCTTTTAAATTGATCGGAAATTAAACATGAAAATACACTAAATTAGATTTTAAAAATGACTACCTAATATTAATATTCCGCGGTGGACAAAACAAGAATTTTGATTTTCCAAAGATCAATTATTCAACCCTATCATATTCATTTGTTTAAATTGGTATCAGAGTTAGTAAAAAAGAACCTC
Organism: Neocrepidodera transversa; assembly: GCA_963243735.1. Classification (NCBI taxonomy): domain Eukaryota; kingdom Metazoa; phylum Arthropoda; class Insecta; order Coleoptera; family Chrysomelidae; genus Neocrepidodera; species Neocrepidodera transversa. Next base: position 23,128,542 of record OY725340.1, on the reverse strand, counting down.
TAATTTCGAAAAAAATATGAAACATGAAATGAAATAACAGGAAATTAGCGGTAAATTTGAAATAGTAAAAACAATACGTAAGGAGTCTTATGAGTTATTTCTATGCTAATATCAATGAAGAAAAAGTTTCCATAATAACCCAGAAAGAAAAAACTTACTCACTAAACCAAACAGGCTAAAAGTTATTGTAACGAGGCCGGTCCTGTGTACACAAAATCTTGATAACTCACGAATAGCGCGCGAGAAATCCGTCGACTATTCTGGAGTGTTCCAGATCAAGCAAAATGAATATAAATTATCGGAAAGGACGGACATTTCGTAAAACGGGGATTCACCCTGGCTGCCGGGGAATTACCGAAATTTGTTTAGCCAACGTCCGCGTCGATGCCAGGCCAGTATTTCACTTACCGATGCTTTCACTTTACAATGTTGCCATTACTGATAATTTTTTACTTATATCAACTTATATTGTCGGAAATAATATATAGTAATTTACATTTAAAAGCAGAGACGGTGCCATACAACATTGCACCGTAACGTATCGTAACTCTATTATTTAGGACGTCTCATAGTTACAGATCTTTTAAAAATATGGTGCCGATACCGATAATATATCGGTATCGACAAAAAAAAATAGTTTCGGCCGATAACTACTATTTATTTCAAAAATCCGATTTTTAATTTAGAGCGTCAATACCATGTACCTCAGAAACTAAGCCCTTAAAGACTTAATGTTCATCAATTTTCATCATTTTTATGAGATGAGTTTCTCATACAAGTTCGTAAATCGAAATCTGAATTAAACACAGAATCGATTCATTAAAACCGCAGCTTCCTATCTTTAATATTAACGGAGCACCCGTCCAAAAACGATTTCAGGCAAGATAACGTATGGTATTGGCGCCTCTTAAAACGAATGTAAGAATAATTTTTTTATCATGAAAATATAATCGTGGAAACAATAATCAATGTTATTATTTAAGATTTAAATATTTGTTTATTTTAATGTAAAATATAGAGTGTAAAATAACCTAGAATTGTGTAAACAATTATATTAACCTTTTTATAATCTTAAAAACACAACCAGCAGTTCTTGATACTTAAAATTGTACGAATTATTTTACATAATTTTGAACATTTAAAAACATAATTTTGAACATTTAAAAATAGTTATTTGTTTAACTAGGCAGATAAGTAACAGATTTACTGCAGCGGCTGGCATTTCATTGCCGAGGCAAGGCCGAGGCAATGAAACTAGCCAAGGCAGTAAAAATGTTCCTTCTATGATCGATAAATGTCACTAAAACTGACGTTTAATGTCAATCGGAGAAAAAAGTTAATTTTTGTTTTGACAATTCAAATCAAAACTATTTCATATAGAATTTTAACGATTTTTTTTGTTACAGGTAAGCTGCTCAATTTTATTAGTCGGTGAGTGTTAAAGACATTTTTAAAAGTTGATAGTAATTTTGTATATGATAAATTCTATTTTTTAGAATATGTAGTAACCTAAGAGCTTTAGTTTTATATATTTATTTTAATTGCTATAGATTTATTCGAAAATTAAGTCAATTTATTTTTAATTATTCACACTGACAATTTGTTCACTTCAATTAAATTTTTTTTTAACATAAATGCAATTACAATATGACACTTAAGGCGAGGTTACACAATACGAATTGCTGACCGGACAGTGGTCAGCTAAAGCTCCTGTGTACTCCCATGACAGTAGCTGGCATGTAAGTAGATAACAACTGCACGTGTGTACTCGCATCTTAGTAGCAGCATTGTCTCGTGCAATGTTGTCGCAAAATACACGACTGATCACAGCTTACAAAAGCGGTTACAAAAATATTTTGCGCTGAAATACTTTAAGCGGTAGTACAAAAAATTAAGAAACACAAAACGGATTGGATCAGAAACTGGATGGAAAGGAAAGGTGCCTCGTCTCTGGCTTACGAGTTATTAGGTTTGTTCTGGTTGTTACATCCAAAACAATTTGGAAACTGCGCAGGGTCGCAAAAAATCCCAGATTATTAAAAATTGTCTCGGACAAATAGTTCGAACCAGAACAAAATAATCAGCGATCACAGCGCTATCCTTGAGAAATAATAAGCACTTTAAATATGACAAGTAGGTAAATTGAGTTTCGTTTTTTTTTAATTTACACGCTATTGCGAAATGACAGTAGGTTGTTCTGGTTTCGTAAAATATCTGCCCGAGAACGTCAGGCGCAAGCGCGATGTAAAACTAGTAAAAGGAATAATCTGCGCGATTTTTCAAGACTACGGTCCGTTTCCGTCAACGGAAGAAAGTCCGATTCGAAAAAATCGGAATTTTTCTAATACCTTTTTTTTTAAATTTTTTTTCAACGAGCCGGTTGCGATATGGATATCAATCAACGCGTCTTGACTTACACAACACCTTTATAGAAATCAGTATTGACAAATTTGCTTTCCTTATCGAGATATCACGAATAGAAGTTTCACTTGGTAGGCGGGACAAGGATTCTCTGACCCGAAATAGCTCATCTTCTGATAGAGCCTTTCTTTTTTGAATACAAACCGATAGCCGAAAGAATTTTCCGAATCGGCCGTACCGTTCTCGAGTTATCGCGCGCACAGACATCCACACAGACAGATTTTTTTTTCGCGGAAAATCAATTTTTCCCATGTTTCATGACATTTTAAATCATTTGGAGCAAAAAAAATATTTCTTCACCAAAGGTGAAGTATTGGCGGGTCGTAGTAATTCGTGTTCTGGTTTTACTCGGATTTCTTTGGATCGCATAATCCGCTGTTCTGGTTTTGCATTTACGACAATCGCGGATTGTCCTAAACTGTTAAAAATTGTCCACGGTCGTGAGTATGAGCACTTTCGGATTGTTTTCGTTGAGCATACGTTTTTGGGTGTATCTTGATTGACGTCCGAGTCGCATGCGAGCTACTGTTTGATGATGAGAGGAACTGACCGACTTGCAAATGACTGATGCGGTCATACTGTCCGAGTAGCTGCACTGTAGTAACTGACTAACTGGGTTGGCCACTTCGTATACTAGCTTTGCACTGTGTCGTCTTTAAGTATAGTATTATTGATACTTTTTTCATTGCAATATTAACATATGTACCTCAGCTAACACGTTAATACTCAAATATTGATGCTAAGTTCATTATTTTTTCTCGAATCAATGTGAAAATCATTTTATGTAAAGGACAACAGTAACACATGTTGAATTACTTTCTATTACAAATTTTGTAATAAAATAATCTTTTTATTACGTAAGATAGTGGTTCCCACATAGTATGCATAATAAATAACAAGCCAATAACTTCATTATTATTAAAATTGTTTTATTAATACTCATATAAGGATGGCAAGGTAATCATCCTTCTTTCTTTCATTATTTTTATTTTTGTGTTTCACTACACCCACTAGGTACGTGAGATATTTAATAAGCAAGATATAATATTAATATTTCCTTTACATAACAGACAATTTTTTATTCCCCTTTAATGAAATGAAGAAAATATACAGAGTGGTCCAAAAGTCTCTTTTCCATTCTAACTTTTTTCTCCTGCTGAGTGTAGGTTAACGAAATTTGAGTTTTATTTGATATCGCAATAAAAATTTTGGTTTTTTTTGTTTGCTTTCCAATGAAGAGTCACTGAGGAGAAGGAAAAAAAAATAGCATGTATGGGTTTGAATACTTACCAAAAATTGTTATATAAAAAAATCCACTTGGTCGTTTTTTTTATTATTTATATTAACGATAATAGATACGGAATTTGTAGCTAATTAAATTTTCTACAAGTTTGATTATGAAGACTTTTACGCTATAACGAAGTGTGACAATAAATTTAAATTTTACAAACTTTGCTATTTTGGCCTATAAGTTTTTAAACACAGTTGATTTAAGACAATAATTTGCGAACTAAAAAGTCTAATTTTATAAAATATGAATTATAATTAATATTTTCACAATTTTAGCAATTCACATTCTTTTAATCAGAATAAGTCAAAAATTAATGGCAAATATAAATAAATTTTATAAAGTAACATTCTGTATATAATGAAGTATGTATAAATTAATTACTTGTACTCAGTACTACTTGAAAAGTCTTTCGCAAAAATTGCAAATTTTTAAATTGTACCCTGTGATATACCATTTTTATTCACTAATGTACATGTAAAGTTTTGTATGTACATTTTATTTTTTTGTTTTAAAAGATGCAACATTCAGAAGTCAATTTTTTACGGGGATTTTTCAAAAAATATGAATTTTGATTCAAGAGTAAAGTACCTTTAATATTAATTTTGCAGACAAAATTTACCCATTATGAATGCTTTCTGGGAAAATATTATTTAAGCATTCCAATTTGAGGTAGCGTGTACTCCAAAAATAACCAGTTGATAATTAGCAAACTAAGACGAACTTTTAGTTCACAAATTTTAAAACTTCAGACCCCTGTAACTGTTTATCTTTTTGTAACACATTTTTTTGTTTACTTTTTTATGCTAAATCCAAATCTAAAATCAAAATAAGAAAAAAATTAATAAAATTTTTAGACCATAACATTTGTTTGTTTGAAGTTAAAACTTTTCAATATTTTTTTTTAAAAATAGCTTTGGTGTTTAAAATCAAAATTTTTAAAAAAATGTTAAATACATACAGACAGATATATGGAATTCAGTACACTATTTGATGTTAGTAACATAACCGTATATTTGAACCTAGTTTTGAAATGAATAGCGTTTTTTGATATAATTAATAAAAGTACTATACTCTTGAGCAAAATTCATATTTTCTGAAAAAAAATTGACATCTGATTGTTGCATTTTTGTCCTAAAACTAATAAAATAAAAGTTTTCTATATGCTTAACCAGTTTCATAGCAAATTAATCCACGTGTCAACTTCGACCTGCGAATAAAACGGTTTAATTTTTCTGGAAAATCCTCACCTCGCTGATAACTTTTTATGGCAAAAACGCAATAGACAATATTCCGTAAATAAATGTTTTTGTACTGTTTCGATGCACGAGCGCTAGATTGCAAAAGCAGATTTAACAAGTGTATATTGTATTATTGATTTGGAAATAATAATGTTTAAACTGTAGTTATTTTTTTACGTCAGTCAAAAAATATATCCATATAATGATTATTATATATATATTGTAATGATATTTACAAAAGTCTCAAAATTTTGGGTTGGGTTCTGTCGAAAAATAATAAACATAACAAAAAATAATATAATAAAAATATACAAATTTTGTTTATCCTGTTATATGTCTCTTCTTCTTGTATTTTCTTTTACATAAATTTACTTCTAAATCATGATCTCCCTTTGAATTTCTAATCTTCTAAATCAATATCTTCCTACTTTATGTAATTGGCTACTTCTTCTGATCTCCTGTTAATTTCACCCAGTAAGAACCTTTCTCTAAATTTCTCTTTTATGAATTACATTTTTACCCCTCTTCTTTTAAAGAAATAAAATTCATACTTTAACAGTATTGGTATATAATTTCTATCTCATATTAACTATTCAATAAACTCGTTCTTAAAAATCTTAAATTGACAAATCTCAAATTTCTTAAATTTCAAAAAAATTGACCTTCTGTTTTTTATTTTTCTTGCCTTTCAGATTTTTTTGCCACTAGATTTTTTTTTAATATCGCAGCCTTATTTTTTTTATTAACCCTATATTCCCTGTTTACTATCCGACTTTGACTACTTAAATTTTATGTATGACAACTCCAAAATTTCAATTTTATTACAGCATCTTTCATTATTTTAATAAATTTTAAGATTCTTTGAATTTTTAAATTTATTGCCAATTTATCTATAATACCTTCGTTTATTTTTCTTTACTTACATATCAACTCTTCTATCCCATTTAATAAACATAACATTTAACCATTAATAATATTTTAATAAATTAAATATCAACTCAAAAAAAAAAAAATTAATTTATAAAATTCAATGTACAGGGTGAAAATTTTTTTTACATAACAATTAAAATGATTTCTTATGTATAATTTTGGTGCTGTTTTATGTATTGTATGGTTGAAATTGTATGTTGAAAGGTGATAAGTAAGTGTCATATGTAAGTATGACAGGAATAAAAAATGAAAATAAGGTTATAAAAATAAAATTTAAGGTGTTTATGCATGATAGTTGAGTATAGATTTTATTTTGTTTTGACAAAAAGGCAAAGTGGGTGTAAAAAAAATTGAAAAAGGTTGTTGTTGTTGAATGATCATTATTATTGACAAGAGATTATATACAAAAAAAATAAAACATAAAAATTTAAAAAAAAAATATTTAAGTAATATTCAAATAAAATGGTTGAAAAGTAATAAAAATCTACTAGAATTTGAGAGAAGAATATAAAGTTTTAAAAAATAGATGTATAAACATAAAAAGTATAAAAGAGAATACAATGGTTGAGAGAGATTGGATGTATCAAGCGGACTAGAAAGAATTGAAGAAGCAAGATTGAAGAAGGGTGATTTATGGAATCAAATATTTATTTATCAAAATTGAAGAAGGAGTGATAATAAGCTAGGTTTATTTTTTTTATTTTTGGCTTGGTATTTTTTTTGTAAACCAGAGAAAAAAATAACAGATCTCTCATTTTTTTATGGTCAAAATTCCCCCCAAAAAAATATTTTGATCATTATAACGAATTTGTGAAATTTTTCCTTTATGATACTTGTTGGTAGTAAAAGAGTGTGAAAGATATTAAAGTCGATTTATTCGTGCAATACATTTTTTATTTAATTGAACTCACCCTGAGAAAATAATTTAAAAAAAAAGAACAAACCAATTTAAAATAATTTCACAAAGTGGGGTTTTCAGAAATCGAAGGCACCACAAACCAATTTACAATATATTGATAAGAAAATTTAATATAAAGGGGTCAGATGTCATATCTAAGATGATCCTGGCTAAATTATTGTTTGGCAATTAAAAAAAAATCTGATGTGGCCAGCACATGACCTCTCGTCATTTTTGAATCAAAAATTTATAGGTTGACACAAAAAAGTATGAAAAAAATAACTTTTTTGTAAATCTGGCAAAAATGGCAAAAGTTTTGAAAATTTTAATGATACTAAAATAAAGTATAGTGTATACAATAGTTATTTGTGTAACTAGTGCAGAAAGTGCATATTTGTTGCACGAAGCATGGTTTGCAGCTCGAGACGAAGTCGAGAGCTGCAATCATGCTGAGTATGAACGACTACAAGAGGGCAGACAGGAGAGGAGGTAAGACCAAAAGCAACCAAGAAAAGATTTCGAAGACTAGACAGGACAAGATTTAGTTGAGGCAAAGAACGATAGAAATAAATACCAGCTAAAGAGACACAAGAAACCAGAGAAAGTCAAGAAATCAGCATCAAAGAAGACAAATAGCCGAGAAGGAGAAAAAAGTAACCGATAAAAAGTAACAACTAGTATCGAAGTAGAGGAAGCAGAAATCGTTAAATTTAACTAAATTATATATTTTTTTATAAATTCATTATAGAGTTAACCCAGCATGGATTGACAATAGTATATTGTTACGAGGTATTTTGGATAACTAAAAAAAAAGGTCTAAAAAACCTGAAATATTAATTTTTAAATTTTCTCTGGGTTGTAGCTCCAATATACCTCAATAACGTATGGTTACCAGAAATCAAAAACTAGTTAATAAACGTAACAAATTTATTAAATGGGGAGTTCAACAAAAATATAACCTGATGTTTTTTCTTTATTAACAGTTAGAATTAATCAAATAAAACCCATTGAGTTTAATTATCTACCGTAATTTGAGCTAGATTTTTGAATAAATTAATTTAAAAATTCAAATTTCTAATTATTTGAATATGCCGCCATTACGATCGTGACGTCACTTATGTGAAATGAAGTTACCGTCAAGCCATTAATTGCAAATGTGTAAAGAAGAGAATACGAATGAACAACAGATGTTAAATCTCACTTATACAGACAAAGATGGAGAAAACCATTATATGATAATTGGATAAAGATGAAAACTTGGACCTATCCATCGTGAATTCGCATTCAAAATCGAGAGAGATAAATAGATATTAGATTTCGCTGTTAGATAAAGAAAATGACTATTTTAAAGAGATCAGGTAATAATTTGCTGTTTGGTAGTGTGGCTAAACACCAAAAAACCCCCTTCTACCTGAGTAAGGGAAATTAAGTTTCTTTGTTCACCTTGCAATTACTAAAGTTTATCCAAATAAAAAAGTGTTTTCAAACAAACGTTGTTTTAAAATTTTGAAATTTGTTCTACATTAGAAATTGTAAATAAATTAAATTTAAATAATGTCATATACAGGGCGGGCGAATCTTAATTATCGCTTACCTAAGCAGTGGATGGAAAATTATCGTAACAATATAGGACATCTGGTCTATATAAATAATACAATGAAGTTTTCAAACAGTATTATTTTCGATGATTTAAACAATTCCACATTTACAGTTTTTAAAAATAAAGAAAATTGACATACATTTTTCAAAAAATTTTTAGAAATTGTAATACGACAGAACTCAAAAAATGAACCTATTTTCTAGTACCTTGATTTAAAATTAAAATTTATTTTCTTATATCTTTTTTTGGTATATTTAATAAAATTAAAATAGTCCTATTCAAATTTTTATCGATTTAATAAAATCTGAAAAGAATGATAAATTTATTGTCCATCATACAGCACTTAATAATCGGCAGCTGTCAAAATATCCATTACAGGGACGGATCTACATTTTAATATCTACATCCCTATGAAAAATATTTAATAACAAATATTACATCAGTCTAGAATAATTATATATATTTACTTAATACTATTGGTATTTTGCTAATAAATTTTGTGAACTATACTGGTATTTGTTTTCTTTCATAAATTATGTTTTAACTGAAAAAAAAAATTTGGTGATTTATTAAAAAGAAATAGAACCGTCTGATATGATAGGTTCTCCACGACCATTACTGAATGTATCAATTCCGAAATCATTTTTAATCATAGAATGTAAACATTCACGCTCTAGAGTCTGAATATTTATTCTAAAACACTTGCTTCCTATGTATTTTGCATGTATTTTCATTCTTTATCAAGGTAAAGAATGGATATTCTGTATTTGAACTAAACGATATGGATTGCCCTGGATTTCAAAAGTGTCACTGTCGGATTTAAAATTTCGACGGTAATAATTATTTTCAAACAAGTTTTAATTTAAACAAAATAATGAGTGAAAAATCAAGTGAAATAGATATAGAATTTAATAATATCTGAAATTGCAAATTATGAAAAAACATCAATGCACCAGATTTTAATTTCGGTAAGTGTACCTTAACACTATAAATATTAATACAATGTAATACAAATATGTCAACAAATAATTTGTGTTCAGATTTAATTTAATTTTGATTCATACTTTTTGATCGTGGAGAAAATATAGTCTGTTACTCGGTTAGAATGAAAAAATTCGACACTCGTGGTTCCTCACGCTCGCTAACGCTCGCGTTCGGAATTTTCCACTCGTCGAATTTTTCATTCTAACCTTGTTACAGAATCTACTATTCTGATTTAACCAAAGCTGATTAATATTAAGATTCAATTTTGTTTATCATATTAATTGGTGAGAGAAAAGTATAGTTTAAAATAAGACCAAGAAAACATCTCACGAAGTTATTATTTAACGTGGTGCTAAATAAAATAAAAATAAAGTGAAAGTTTCTAGTTGTATAGTATCTAAAATTCGGTAGTTTTATTATCTAGAAAAATGTGGACAAAAAAATGTTAAAATATTGATTAATTTGGCATTTAGAACAATATTTGATGAAATATCGGTGAATTATTGGTTTACATTTTATTCATAAATATATATATATATAAATTTAATCCAAACATCATTTAAACGATAATGAAAAATATTGTAAGTGTTATTTATTTTTTTAAATTTTTAAAAGTAAATTGTGGACCCACTAACAAAAATGTAAAATTACGAAAATATTTGGAAATACCGCAATGTGACTTGTACCATTCGAAAAAAGATAAAATTTTAAACTTGTGAATTTTTTTATTAAATTAAAATCTTGTGTTAAAATTTTAGAAACAAGGTTTTACTGAAAATTATACAAAATATCGAAATTTCAGTTGTATCATTTTTTTCCAAGATTATAATTAAAATTCCAAAAAAGATGGTCCTTTACACCGCCGAGCATTAGACATTTTTAGTTTTTTCGATTTTTTTTTTGTTGTATCATAGTAAAATAATTAAAATAATTTTTTTTATTTGATATGCTTTTAGTACAAACAAAAGAAATGTTAATGACTTCCCTCCTCTGGCAGTGATACAGCTTGCAAACGACAAGGCATGCTTTGGATCATATTTTGTCCCATTCCTGTACTAGTATCTCGCGAAGCTCTAAAATTTTTGACAGCCGGCACATGTCTCCATAAACGTCTCCCCATCTCATCCCAACCATTTTCGATCGGATTTAAATCTGGACTTCGAGCAGGACAAACAAATCGTGTGATTTAAACTTCATCTAGATAAGCAATCTGAGCAATGGCATTATTATGAACGGTACAACATGGCCTTCTAGAACCTCTGCAGGTACCTATGCGCATTTAAGTCTCATTCTGGATAAAGACTAACTCCGTGCGAGCTTCAAAAAATATGCCTCCCCATGTCATGACTGAGCATCCACCAAATGGAAATCGGTCGGAAATACACACTTTAACATATATCTGCACATGGCTGTCTGAATCCGTAAGACAAAATCGCGATTCATCGGAAAACAATACGCGATTCTAATCCATTGTTGTTCTAGCCAAGTGTTCTCGTGCAAAATTCAACTTTGCAATCCGGTGTTTACTGGAAAGCGGCGGTCCAGTAGTCGCAGTTCCACAAGATAATCCAGCAGCATGAAGTCGCCTCCTAACTGTCTACTCACTTACATTAACATTTCTCACTTCTTACAGATGATTTGAAAGGGAAACTGCCATGACCATTCGGTTCCTCAAAGCACTAGAAACGATAGAACGGTTGTCTACCTGTTGTAGTCCTTCCTCGTCCTGAACCATGTCTTTATATGAGCAGACCAGTCTCCTCATACCGTGGAAATACTCGTTGCACATTGGAGAGACTTACACCAAAGTTTGTCGTAGTTTCACGTTGACCACTTCAATCTTCTATGGCTGTCATTTCATTACATTTATAATGGCAACACTAATCATTCAAACAATTTGCAATAAACCACGAAACAAAAACTATGCTGATAATTGATTTCAAGAATTTGGATTGGAGACCCTTTTTATATATAAAATCATTACCTAATGTTAGTAAACTATGTTACAACCAAAAAAACTAAAAATTTCTGAAATACATACAAATTACGAGGTGACCCTAATTTTATGGTCGGCAGTGTATTTTAGAAGAATAAATTTGTAGAAATGTTTTATTTAAACTCATTTCGAGTACAAGGAAAAAAGTGATAGGCATTATCAGTCATTATCAGTATTACACTTCTTCCTATCAATAAAAAATGCAGTAGGAATGAATCGAAAACTTAGGATGCCACAAGTAGCATTAGAAGAAATGTTGTAGTTATTTTTAAAATGCCCTGTATAAAAATATTTTCCTATATAGCCTCATTGGTTCGACGATGATGAATAATCTAACTTGACATTTAGACGGCTTTGTTTTCTCCGCAGCATGATTTATATCTGCATGTGACGGTGGAAAATATAAATTACCTCAGATTTTCACAGTGATTTATGAGAGCACCGATTATATTTTCATTTAGATTTCCTATAAAAATTCTACCGTTTATTCACAAATTACTTTGCGTCCCTAAGTGGCTGTGTTATAATTGTAAAATTATAGTATGCCAATATATTATTTATTGATTTTTGTTTTCTCTCTATTGTCACTCTTTTACTCTCTCTCTATTGACCTTGTAATGGGATATTCTTCGCGCTTTTTAAAAATTTGGGTACTTGTCAACATATGTAATATTTTAAAATAATTTTCTTAAAAAAAGGTCTAGTACAAAACGTTTTCCAACAAACAAAAATATAAGTACGTTCATCGTTCCATTAAAAAAATTTCATGTACCGTTTCCATTGCATATTACAAAAGAAATACTGTATTGTTGAATATGATAATGACAAAGTAGTGTTATTACCGAGATTAAGGCTAATTATCTCCGGTTTTGTGAAACGATGAAATCACGTTTTGCATGGTCATTTTAAACAAAAGAATTAGAACAAAAATGCGACAAAAATAATTTTAAGCAAAGTTGAATTATTAAAATATTGAATTCTAAACGATCATTTTCCTATTAATAATGAATGATTTTCTATGACTTATTATTTCATCATTTTAGGAAAAAAATAATTGCCTGCTCTCTGTACGGTTGTGACAACTTAACATACATTAAATACTGAAATTTCCCACAATTAAGGATATATGAAGAATCGGTAAATATATCTACAATTTATAAAAAAATATTCTACTACCGGTGAGGTGAATCAAAAGACATAGAAATACTTGAATTAAGTGAAATATTAATTTTTTTTAGAATCATCTAATACGAAATGTCTACCCGTCCATACCCAGATCCCGTTAAAAAAGCACGGGTTGTTTTCAATAAAGAATACCACATTAAATTGGACTGCAAGACAACAGCGAGTGTCTGACCAGGAATCCGAAAATGTATCTGGAACCTTGGAAACCAAATATACGGTAAAAGTTTATGACGTGACATTCACAGAAAATGGAGTATCAACAACACATTGGGCACTAAAATTTCAGTGGCTGATAGGGTTTGAAAGGATTCAAAGTGACTGCGGGTATAAACTTTTCTTCTCAAGAAGTTTACCAATCAGGAATATCTAAATTGGCTTTTGCGAATGAAAGGGTCGTATTATTAACTGACGCTGATCCGAACCAAAACAACCAGCAGTGGTGGGCCATCAAGGATGGTTGGCCAGCTACCAAGGAGCTTTTGATGTTCAGAATAGTCAAGATCCCTAACGCGTAAATTTGGTTCAAATGTGCTTGTAGTTGAAATATAGTGAAAAATATTATGTATGCATAGATTTTAATAGAAGATATCATGTAACATTTAAATAAACGCCACTCGAAAACCCTACAATTTAGTGAGACATTGCCGCTCCTTCTGACGTCAAAGTACTTGAATGGCAATTCCTGAGTTGCCAGTTTCATTATTTTTCGGAACTTCTGAAGAAATGGTATTCAGTTTCATTCTAGGAATACAACAGGACTTGTGTATATTGAAATCAAGACTTCGTTTTTAAAAGCTGTTCTCGATTTAATTCTTCTTAAGTATTAATATCTATGTATATCGAGTGTCATTATTTTTTCGACCTGCTCACATTGTAAATAAATATTATGAATAACGTTTGGCAACGCTGTAAAACATTATTCTGGGGACAACCTTGAGAGCACTTGCTCACTAACAAAGCAATTCTCTAGCGCTCCGGCGATAGGTCAGTACTTGTTACGTCACATCTTGGTGCGATTTCCGCAGTGTTCAAACAGGAATGTTTTTTGGGAATTTATTTATTTTTAAACTACTTCGGATTTTTTTTATCTAACTACTTTTCTCATCGTTTTGAAGGTGATGGTGTTTTTTTCCAGAAATTAGGGATCTCGCCTATTGACAAAGAGCAATTTGCTCTGGGATTCTCTACCAAATATTTCGTACTTCACACACAGGTCGACGACGGCCAGTTATTGGGCGGTTCCATCTAGCAACAAATAAATCCAAAATTGGAAACAACAATTAATTTATCATGGGTAACTAATGGAGAGAAGACCGTCTTCGGTTTATATTGCAAATTTAACCTCGATCAGGAGGCAGCTCCAAAATAAATAACACCAGCCAAATCGGCTTGGGCTATGAGCAACGTTTGCATGATGGGGCAACATTGGCATTGTCAACTCGTATCGATGGCAAGAACTTCAACCAAGCAGGTCTCAAAATCGGTTTAACTTTAGAATTACCACAATTTAAAAAATAATTACCTGCTCCTCTGTACGGTTGTGACACATTAAATATTAAAATTTCCCACATTACAAATCGGTAAATGCTTTCAAAAATCTATTTCCACAAATAGTTTCAGTACTGAAAAAAAAGTTAGTTTTGGTAATTTCCGAACTTATATAACAGCAAAAAGTGCTGTAAAATTTGGGGATAGCAGATACTACCACTGAAATATTGATATAGATGATTAACTAGAGAAAGAAAACTTTGCAAGTTAACAGTATACAAGTATATGAGCTACTTTGTTCAGTACTATGGTATATCATGTATGAAAACAGAGTTCCAAAATTCGAAACCGTTCTCGAGTTATCACTGAGATAGACCGAAAATAGACCAACAGACGGTGAAAGTTGACTTATGTTATTGAAAATAATAGGTGAGTGAGCCAAGGTAACCAGCTATCAATTGCTGAAAACAGAAATCCAAATCCCTTCTCGAGTTATCGCTGAGATAGACGGAAAGACGCACGCACAAACTGACAGGCAGACGGTTGATGTTGACATATGTCATTGAAAATAGTAGGTGGGCATTGGGCGAGCTATTGTGACAGACTATTGATTGCTGAAAACAGAGTTCCAAAATTGGAAACCGCTCTCGAGCTATCGCTGTGACAGACGGACGGACGGACATTGTAAAGTCAATAAGTATCTTTGCTTTGATTCGCTTCTTAATAAACAGTGGATCACTATACAGCTTATGAACAGAGCAATACTGCTGTTTTGAGGGTTTTTACCCCGAATGGAGGTATTTTGAGGTTCGTGGGTAATTTTTTGGGGATATAAATATTTGGGGGTAAAGAGAATAGACTTTTTAATCATAAATTATAACTTACGCATCATAAGGTAAATTATTATTTAATATCAGTGATTTCTGCATTGCAATCTTCACCTTTTTCCATTACGATTACGAGTTGTTATAATTAGTTTTATTTTATATTTATTTCGAATAAAGATTTATTTTTAAATAAAATTTCCTTAAACAAGTTCAAGGTCAAGTTTGGGGTAAAATGTTGCAAATGGGGGAGTTCCCTCAATGTTGCCAACCTAGAAAAGGTTACCAACGGGGGCTTTAGTGCAAAAGGTTCTAGTGCAAAGTTGTAGGGCATAAAATTTCCTACAACTTTTGTATCAAACTTTATAATATAACTGAATGGAATGCTTAGTCTTTTGTAATTAAAATAATCCTATTTTATATAGTCGAGCCGGAAAAGTTCTGGGGTGACACATCCGATTTTTTTTTTCATTCTCGGAATCTGGTAGTTTTCAAACGTCAAGTAAACTGAAAAAAAAATGAAGGTTAGAAATTTTTTCGCCAACAGGAAATTATCAATTGAGTCTTTTGAATATCAGTAAAATGGGCGGAGGTAAACTTGCTACCAAGAATAATAATGTACCTGCTACAAAAGGATAATAAAATTGCATGGATAAATATGCTATCAGAGAAAAGAGTACTACCTTACATGGTAGAAACAAAAATTATTGACAAGAAGTAAAACCTAAACAACCCAGGTTTGTAGCAGTACAGATTTTTTAAAAAAAAAAAATTGTCCAAATGAATAATCTCTGTTGTATAGTAATGTTTTTTCTCCAAATAAATAACCTCTGTTTGATTCTTATAGTAAAGATTTTTTTCCTACATAAATAACATCGATTTGTAATAGCAAAAAGTATGTAAAATTACAAAAATCACCTAAAATCGTTAGATGGCACATCTAATTTTTAAATGCCTATAATTTCCTTTATTCTTCTAACTCTCATCAAAGTATATAGTCTAGTCTAGAAGTGAGTTTTCTGCGAAAAATAGTTAGAAGGGTAGGAAAAATATGAGCGATGGCTCATTCGACGCGGATTTCAATTCTGAGAAATTTGTCATGTAGAGTTTTTACATGCAAATGAAAATTGTAATTGTTATTAACAAAAAACGAAAATAAAAAGCTATTTTAGTTTTTGATGATAACTTAAAAACTATACAAGATAGCGGGAATTGCAAAAAAGATCCTTAAAGCGGAGGAAAAAAAAAAAAAAAAAAAAAAAAAAAAAAAAAAAAAAAAAAAAAAAACTTCTGACTCCCGTATCTCCAGCTCTAATATTTATAACTTTAATTTGTTGCTGACCGTTTCGGGATGAGTACGCCGCCTCTATAGTGACTACCGCATTTAAAATAATTTTTTTAATGCACTAAATATTGATTAAAAATTTGAAAAAATTATTGTGTCATTTCAACACTTGAAGAAAGAAAGCCCCGTTGGAAAAAAAATTTAAAATGCATTTTTCAAAAAGCTAGCCCATTGTTAATTAACTATTTTCTTTCATACCTCTGTCTTCATTGACAGCTGGATAATTGTTTAAATAATCACCCTAAAATTTTTTCACCTCTTTGAGTATTTTCTATAAGTGTACTCAATAAGAAAAAAAAATATTTAAAATTTGTTTATATTGTTTTTAACGAGTTTTCTAAGTTAACAAAAAATAGAACATCGTAAAATTGTTGTTAAAAATTTTTATATTTATATTAGAAATAAGGATTAAATTATTGTGGGTAAGATTTTTTAACGCTATTTGTTTATAAATTGTTTATAAACAAATAGTTTACTTTAATATTTTTGAAATTTTTTTACCGTTCTATTGTTTGGACTAATAATAAAAAATTTAAACGCAAGACCAAAAAGAATTGTATTATGATTCACGGCTTTTTTATTAGCAGAATTTTCCAAAGATACTTATAAATATGTAGTAATTATAGTAAGTTTAACCTTGAAATTAAGCAACTTCCTATTATCCAAACGTTTCTAAAATCGTAGTCTGTCCCTAATTAATCTCCGGTTCCAGAAATAAAACACGTTAATAACTTAAGCCTTAAAGAATCGCACGATACTTTTATTAAGCAGGTCACCGACGAACGATTTATTTATTATTATTCAGATCCCGCTCAACAAATTTAATTTTAATTTTGACCACAGTCACACTTCCAACTACCTAAACAAATCGGAACACGCGCTATTTTCGGTATAAAAATTCACTACGTGAACTTATCGTATGCTACATTTTGTCACATACGATTCATACACGGCGGGTCATTTAAAATATTCATTTTCTCATCATTTTTTACTTAAATAAAACTGCAATGAAATTAGTTCAGTTATAATGCAGAAAATTACATTTCATAATAAAAATACACTAAAAAAAACCTAATTATTGATTCAAATGTTCTAAAATAGTAACTTACGCAACAAGTGTGTACTTTTTTCACGACTATGATAATCACTCTATTCTCCTTTCCTTTATACAGTAGGTCTCAGTAAGTTGGAACCATATGGGATTTTTTTTATTATTAATTTTAGGAAAAAACTTATTCTTCATAAAAAGTTCTGCATGTTCTAAAATCTAAAATACAATCTTTAGATATCAATTGTTTCCAGTAGTATACGAGGTTTGTCAAAAAATATGAATTTTACTCAAGACTAAAAGTACCTTTAAATTTACAACATCAAAAAATGTTATTTAAAAAGTTGATCAGAACTAAAAGCCAAGTTCAAATACACAATTATATCCAAAATAGGTTTTGTGCTTGTTTACTGTTTCTATTTTGAATGAACATTTATCTCTTGTGATTATAAAAGTTATGATAACCTTCTCGTTTCTTAATGTTTTCTAACAATTTGCATTGTTATTGTACCTAAAAATACATTTCAGAAATGAATACATTGTTTCGATGTAAACGGATGTAATTGCACATTTGAACTTCGTTTTCAGTTCTAATCAATTTTTTTAAGTAACATTTTTCGATGTTGTCAAATTTAAAAGTATTTTACTCTTGAGTAAAATTCATTTTTTTTGACAAACCTCGTATACATACTACTGGGAACAATTGATATCTGATGATTGTATTTTAGATTTAGGAAATTGCAGAACTTTTTATGAAGAATAACTTTTTTCCTAAAATTAATAATAAAAAAGTTTCCCATATGGTTCCAACTTACTGAGACATACTGTATATTTCCAAATTCCATATTTTATTAAATAACTTTTTTTTTGTTTATATGCTTTTTATATATGTTTTTTTAATATTGGCTTATTTCAAAAAATAATTCCTTCCCAAAATTTTATTGTCAAAACAAAATAAAATTTATAGTCAAACCTTATTACCTTTCATTTTCATTCAACCATGCGATACACAAAACAGAATCAAAACTATGGATAAGAACAAACCACTAGTATACAGGGTGTTCAAAGTTTGCGTACTTTTGATAATCTTGTATAAATTTTTCTCATATGCTACCAAGTAGTATTTAAAAAGTTGAGATAGGGACATGTAATCCATTTTATCCGATTTTATGTCGTTTGTCCTCAGCAGTCAGTAAAGTTGAAATTATGTATTTTGCCATCGCATGATTTGGCGATTTTAATCTGCGCATGCGCGAAGGTTGCGATATCGCAAAACCCGTTTCCATAAAATCGCGGAAATGAGCCATAATGTTACTAAATATAACTAGGGACTTTGGTATTTTTTAGTGCGTTCTTTAGCTCTTCTGTTTTTGACAACTGTCAAACTTCTTTTCGTATTTTCATCAATTTGATTATTCTACGCGTGTTTTATAATAATATTTGATATTACTGGCATTGTTTGTGACGATGACTCCTGAGGAATATGTTCTGTACATGAACAGGCAGAAGGATGTTGTATTTTGAATATACATTCGAAACCAAATGAAGAAAAGTGCTCAAAGGAAATGTAAATTTTGGGTAAGGAACATATTCCAACGAAGAAGCCAACATGGTGCTTATAACACCTTAATAAAGGAAATGAGTTTGAATGACCAGAGCAAGTATTATAATTACTTAAGGATGTCCCCAACAACCTTTGACAACTTGTTGGTTAAAGTTCCGTGAAGACTTCGCAGGACGTTTTCAAATTTATAAACTCAAAATGCTCGCGATATCGCGAATAATTTGGATCAACGTCAAATTTTCTGCGATGTCGCAGCTTTCTACCGAATTACTATACGTCCAGAAAACATTAATTGGGCGCGCATGCGCAGATTAAAATCGCCAAATCCTGCGATGGCAAATCGCGGAGTGGAAATTCACCTTAACTTCAAAACTATTTAGTTTATAGTCTAGGTGTAATATGTTTTTGAAATCAGCTTCTCAAAACGAATCTAATAAAATGTAAAAAAAATACAGAGTGTTCCTTTTAATACAGATATTTTTAACTCTTCGTGACACACCCTGTATATTTTAATTTTAACACCTTGTGTGCTTCTGGTATAATAAATAATAAATTTTCCTACGGTCTGTTTACCGTTCCATCATTATCTGGTATCGCACATCTTTCACACAACTGAATAACTTTTGATTTTCTCTAAAGAATCCACCTTAAAGATCCATCAGTGAAAGTAAGATTAGCAATTAAAAACTTCTCACAATAATAACTTTAAATTTTAATAACCGCCGTAGAGTAATTCACAACTGTACGTTCTAGAGAATTATTTGTATTAAGAGCGAATGTACATTTTTCTCTCAATTCGTCTAAACTCTATTGATGCGACATTAAAAGAGCATTATTTCGTTGTTAACTTGTTCCGAACTTTTTTTAATACATTTTTTTAGAAGCATTTTGTTGATTTTTTGTTTACACTAAACGAGTATAAAGTAATGCTCTTGCTTCAGCTCTAGCTTTTTATTCGTTTGTTTAAATGCACCTTTAGATGCTTGAGAACTTTCGGATTTTTCGAAACAACGTTTTATTGAATATCAAGTAAAATATCGAAATCTATTTAAATGAAATAATGATGTATTGATTTCAATTTTATTTTAGTCCGCATAAAAAGAAAACTAAAAGATATTAAAACGACAATAAAAACTACTATAAGTGAATTTTTTATAGTAATGGAAAATGTCAGCTAGAGCAAAAAGAATGTAAATTGATGAAAAACAACCAAAATGAAGAAGATGAAAATATGTGATTTTTTAAATTCAAATTGTAGACCTTACAGCAAAAAAAATTTTCGATGTAACGTTTTATTAAAAATAACACCCGATATCGAGATTTCTATTATGCCAGTTAAAAGTTCATAATAAAATAAGTTTCTAAATTTAAAAAATTTAATTGTGGACTTTAGATATAACTGAATAAATTTTCATTTTTTCCAAAGAAAGAACATCAGAGAAAGTAAGGCGAGCAATTAAAACAAGTCACACAACAGTAACTTTTTAAATCTAATCGCTAACGAAAAGTAATTCTATTCCTAATTTTATGTTCTAGTGACTGATTTGTTTTAGATGCTTGAGAACTTCTTTATTAATTTAATCTAATATTTCCATCAATAAATAATGAAAACATTTGAAAAACTAATTTTTTTGTCTATTTAAAATGAATCTAGATAGGAACAATGTTATACCGGGTCTAGATCAAGACATTCCGAAAAAACCCGATGGTGTAGGATTTATGTATTGATACTTGAATGAGTTAAAAAAAAATCTACGTTGGAAATTAACCTTTTTTGACCTTGACTTCGAGCATACGCCTACTTAAAAATAATTATTGTTTATCTTCCAATTTCATTCATATGCTAAAAAAATTGCAAAGAGTTACGACGTTGCAACATTTTCATTATCTAAGATAGATTAAAGATCGAAATATTCACAAGTCCGATAGGTTATCCTTTTTTCCGAAATTTCGTCCAATAATGAAGTAACCACAAAAAACATCAGATCTCAATTCGGGTCAGATTTTATATGAAAGTAGAAACTAACAAGTAATTTTTACAAATATTAATCACTAAATCATTTTTTTTTATTAACTTCCAGTAGCTCTATTTCTTCCTGCTGTCTTTGATGTCCCCATATTTATGTTTAAATTTCTACAGCCCAATTTTGCTTCTCTTATTTTATAATATTAGAGTCAAATTTTGCTTCCTTATTCATTCTTCTCGATATATTTGTTATTTCTTTTTTTTAATAGAAGTAAATTTAATTATATTGGTATATAAGTTTATTTTAGTTTTATTCCATTACAAAATACCTTTCAATATATACATTCTTTTTTTATCCTAACAATTTTATCTTCTTAAAATATTTTTTATTGCTATTGATCTGTTACCTACATTTTTTTATAAAAAAAAAATACCTATTATTATATATCTACTATAACTTCGTCTATTACTTCTTTTTACTTATAAATTTTCAAAATTTACATGATTTAACTGTACTTTAAAATTTTTATAATGATTTTCTCCCAATTTATATTCTCTATATAATTTTGAAATAATTTTATACGATTCCCATATATCACGTCACAAAATATAGCTTTGTATTAAATTTCAATTCTTATCTATCAATTGTTTTAAAATTATTTATTTAACCATTAACTATAATACACATAAGTCAGTAGATAGAACGTCCTTTAACTTTAACGGTTCTGTAACTAACGACAATGACGTTTAGATTGTGACAATTGTACAAGAAATCAACTCGTTAAATTTTATTCTAAACGTCATCGCCTTTAGTTATTGAATCTTTAAAGTTAAAGGACGTTCTATCTACTGACAGACAGTGTAATAAATTTTACTACAGTATATTCAGTATAAAATATTTATAGGGGTTGGCGACTAGTTTCGACTTACGCCATCTTCAGACCATATACATTTTAAAGCGAATAATATTAATTAAATTAAAACTATTGTTAACAAAATTAAGTGTTGATAACAGTAAAATATTAAAATTTAAAAAAATATGGAAAAGCAAGGTGGTGGTACCAAAAGGAAAAAATACTTAATTTTAATGTAGAATTTTTGTGGTACTAGTCTTTGACTTTGATTACTTCGATATTTTTTTCACTTAAGTCTACTTTTCGATCTTCACCCGAAATCAAATAAAAATGTAAAATTAAAAATACAATCCTGGAATTAGATTTTATTGGTTTATCGTGATTTTAATATTCTATTTTTTTTACATCATCCAATATAATATGGTTTTTAAATAAAATTTTATCATTTTAATAATTAATACAATTAGACTAAGCACTTTCTTTCGGCTTTTAAACTGCCATTATTATGGCATTCTTAAAATACAAGAAATAAACCTAATTTACAAATAAAATTTAAAAAATAAATGCTAAAGTCCAATGAAAACATTGACAAATAACTTTAGTTTAGGGCTTCAGACGAGACTTTTCCAAAATTATTTAGGCGATACCGAGACCACATACGGCGGGACCCGAGAGTCTCGTTCATATTTCTTCAGAATTTGTTTCTGATCTGATCAAGATAAACTAGCAAGCAGTATAAACTTTTAAATTTTTTTATAATAAAAGAAAGGTCTGCATAGGTTACGATAAATTTACGAAATCTAAAATCTGGTAACCATTTGTGAAATATTTTATGTTATATAAAAGAACACTCTCAATGTGTTTCGAATTTTTTAGGACTTCCAAACAGTTTGAGGGTAATAAAATGTTATGACCCAGTTAAGTCTTAGGTACAAAGGGTACTTAGAAAATAAATTTTTTGTTAAAGGTATGTGTGCAGAATAAAACATTTTAAATAAAATTTTCAATTTTATTGAAAATATGAGTCGAAATCAACATTAACATGCTCTCCAGTTCAAATTCTGCAAATGGTGTCTGGTTAGACGTTCAGTTATCTCCCATATAAAAAATAATTTATAATAAAATAATACTTTTAATCTAATTAACATTTATCATTTGTATAGGTAATAATTTAGTAACGCCCAAATAAAAAATAGAAATAAATAAATTATCACGCCTTTATAATTAATAACCACTTCGTTTTGTACTATAAGTTCTAACAATAACGAGATTTGACGAAACAAACGGTTACGAGACGAGACCAAGACTGAAACGAGACTTATTTTTTTCTCAACTAACGAGGCCGAGACGAGATTTTTGAAATTCTCGCCTTATCTCGTCTTGTGTGAAGCCTTAATTTAGTTTTTTTTTTTAAAGTTATTAGTCATGTTTTAAAATCCAAAGATTTTCTAAAACAACGTGCCTTGAAAATAAATAACAGGTGACAAATAATGGCTCTGGCTAATTAATAGATTTCTAACAAACACGGGAATAGAACCAAGGACAATAATTGAGAGGGGGGGAGTTTGTTAATGCTAGGTTTTGAATTATAAGGGACAAATACATCCTAGAAAGATCACAAAACCTAGTTGACCAAGTCATGGGTGAATAGTAAGGCTTTTTTAAGGATTCTGTCTCTAAATCTACTTCAAGAAAGAGGCTGAAAGAGTGCATAGATGACTAAGGCCTAGTTGAAAAGAAGGGTAAAAAAGAAAAACAAAGAATAGTAAAAAGTGAGACAATTGCGGGAAATAAAATGTTAAAGAAATAAATGTATACCTATATCCAAAGAAAGAAAATACACCTTTATGCGCCTCTTACAACTTAGCTGTTTGCTGGGAGAATGTAATTTCTTATACTGGGATCCTACGGTATTTATATGTAAAAAAACGCCACATTCTATTGAGGTGATTCTGGAACCATCTTGTTGAATTGTAACATAATAGAAGTATCGAACATGGGTTAGTGAGAAATTCAAGTAATATGAACTTGTTGAGACAGTTACCAGAAGGTTCATCTCATGAAGGATTTTGATAATGAACAAATATGAATCGATAAATGTTACTATGGCAGTCGATGTAGTAACATCTACTAATTATCTAAGGACCAAACAGCTGTTACGCTATTTTTACACCCCATTTATTATATTATAAAGGTACATTATTTTTACCACACATACACTACTAATTATGCCAATAATGATCATTTTACCTGAACTCACATGTGCTTTAGCTCGGCCTAAAGTAAAGTATATATAATCTCTATATAAATAAAAACAAACATTTTGTTATAGCTGCAATAGAATTTTAAAAATGTGTGCATTAAATAAAATAAAAAAATTAATTTATAAAAAGACATTCTGTTTAAAAAATGTCACAGTGAAGGCCTTAAAAAACCCCTTTGAAACAAAATTGTGTGTCTTATAAAAAATTATCAGTAAAGGTCCATTAATTTTATAATGAGACCACTGTAAATGATTTTTAAATTGTGAAATAATTTTTTTATTTTATTATTACAAATATTTGATTATACCTTTAACGCAGTTAGTCCTAAATAATCCTAACTCGATATAAAGCCATAAAGCACTATAAACTCTCAGACCTACTTTATTCAATATTGCGCATCTAATAACTACGATTTCAGCTATTTGCTCTGAAATGGACAAATGTATTTTCCATAAATAATAATTATTACATAAAAAAGTATGAAGATATATAGTTAATACTGAAGGCAACTAGTTTCGGTTTACGAAACAATCTTCAGACCTATAAATGAACGCCGTTAGAAAACATAAACCTAAATCAATCTTTACTTGAACTTAAATAAAGAAAATCGAAAGTAAAACTTTTTAATGTTAGTAAACATGATAAAATTCTTATTTTTTGTTCACTAAAAACTATTTTTTATTTTTTTTTCCCAAAATCCGTTGTTATTACAAAATGACTTTTAAACTGGTGTGTAACCTTATAAATATGTTATTTTTTAATTATTTATGGTATTAACAGATTCCAAAACGCAAATGTTCCTAGAAATATTTATTTATTTATGATCGGCAACGTCGTAATTAGAAACAACTGCCTGTCGGTCGGTTTATCCAATTTAGACTTAGTCGATTTTATTAGTCATGTTGTCATGTGCGTTCACACGCGCTCGCGATTCCCCTGTGTTTGTGTTTTCTGTTGTTATTTTTGAAGGCTATTTTTTCTACTTGTTTTATTTGGGATCATCAGCATCATCTACCAATGTTTGTTTTATGCTTTAGTGATTCATTATTAAATTATTCGTAAGTTATTTTTTTAATTGTCTAATCAGATCCAACTGTTTTTACACTGAAACAAATAGATTCATATAATAATATATATCCATAGATTTATATTTTCTAGTATAATTTGAGGTCAGAGAACACAAAAATTAAAAAAAAATCGTTTAATACTCTAGATGTCCTCACACACTATAAATCAAAGCAACATACGAAAAGTGAGAAATAAGTAATACTCGTTTTATTACCTACACCCTGTATATTTATAAGCAACCTGTGTTATGCATTTTTTACTTTTAGTTAATATATGTTTTTTTCGTCAATAATCATAAATTCAAAATCAAAATAAGATTTTATTAAAAAATTAAAAAATAATAGCCCCTTTCCCTAGCACAAACTTATACAGAAGTTCAGTTGTAAGAGAGTAATAGTTACGGAAATTACTAATATTAATTAAAATTGTAGAAAAACCTTCAGTAAATATTAACAATCTGAAATTCATGTTTTAATATATATGACAAACTAAGACAAGGGCGGATCTATGGGGGGCAATAGTGGTAATTACCTCCCACCCAGACTAATCCAAACCGATAAAAATTAAACAAAAAATACCATAATAATTAAAAAAAATATTGTTGTTTTCTACAATATACCTAAGGTACAGTAGTATAGGCCAAATTCAATAATTCGTCGCTAATTTGACCCTGTAGTGTAGCTTCTGCACAAAGGTACTTTTAGGCTTAAAGCAGTTAAAAACTTGGATCAAACATGAGGTCTTGCCCTTTTGTACTTCCACCCATATATTTTAATAGATATAGAGAAATTAGATTATTTTGCAAATTTAAAGAAACGCAAAACTGAGTTTGTCCTCTAGTTGTGATTTTAATCTTTTTAACTTAGATTTTATTTACTTATTTAAGATTTTGTCTTAATAATATGGTTTAAATTTGCCTCTAGAATTACGATTTTAGATATACTGTTGCTCCTATATCGTTTCATACTGAATTTGTTAATGATTTTTTTTTAGTTTCACGTTCCTTTTTTACCCTATACCAAAGTTATTGAGTCATTTTTTAATTCTAAGTTAGGTCCGTGAAGTTAGCGCTCAAATTGTCAATTTTTTTTTCGGAAATTTCAGGTTTGTTAGTGCTTCATTAGTGCTTCTTAGTGCTTTAACTATTTTCGTTAGTGCTTTTTCCGTTTTCTACATATTAAGGATTTTTTAATTTCAAGGTCAGCTCTGACAATCTTCCAAAATGGACGAAATTTGGTACTTTCACTTATTGCTTCGTTAGTGCTTCTTAGTTCTTTAAACAGTTTCGAAAGTGCTTGTCTATTTTTTTTAGATATTCCAGATTTTAACTTCAATGTCAACCCCAAAACATTTTTCTATTGACTCAATTTTGGTATCAGTTTTTAGTGCTTCGTTAGTGCTTCTTGGTGCTTCAAATAATTTCGAAAGTGCTTGTCTATTTTTTTAGATATTTTAGATTTTAACTTCAACGTCATCCCCAAAACATTTTCCCATTGACTCAATTTTGGTATCAGTTTTTAGTGCTTCGTTAGTGCTTCATAGTGCTTCAAATAGTTACAGTCACGATTCATTCCTTTTCCATATATTTAACTTTTAATTTTCAAGGTCAGCTTTCAAATTATATAATTATATGGGATTCACTTAAATCTAGAGTCGTTTCTTGACGCATCGTTAGTGCTTTTTAGTACTTTAGATTGCTTTCTTAATGCTTTTTTCGTTTCCTGATTATTCAGTATTTTTTGTTTCAAAATTTGCACCCAAATTCTTTTCAAATGTACTAAAAATATAGGGAAGCAGAGAAGTACTACACGAAAAACATTCAGAAGTACGAGAAGAATCCAAAAATTGAAAAATATACAGGATACTTCATTAAAAATAAAAAAGGTCAATGGCCACGGCAACATGACTCACCTTTTAAACTTAAAAATAAAATCTACAGCAGGTCAATAACTTTTTGCTCTTTCTTTTTAGTTTCTGTTATAAGGTAGTGTCCCTTATAAACGGGCCACCCTATTCAGAGTGTCCAAAATAAGATGTCACTTCCCCTTGTAACAACAACAGCAATAACATCAACACCAACAACGAAAGAATTTAGATGCAAACTTGGAAACAAAAAATACTGAATAATCAGGAAACCGAAAAACCATTAAGAAAACTATCTAAGCACTAAAAAGCATTAACGATGCGTCAAGAAACGACTCTAGATTTAAGTCAATCCCACATGATTTGAGGACTGACCTTGAAAATTAAATGTTACATATCTCGAAAGGGAATGAATCGTAATTGAAACTTTTTGAAGCACTAACGAAGCACTAAAAACTGATACCAAAATTGAGTCAATAGGAAAATGTTTTGGGGATGACGTTGAAGTTAAAATCTAAAATATCTAAAAAAATAGACAAGCACTTTCGAAACTATTTGAAGCACCAAGAAGCACTAAATGAAAGTACCAAATTTCGTCCATTTTGGTAGATTTTTAGTGCTGACCTTGAAATTAAAAAATCCTTAATATGCAGAAAACGGAAAAAGCACTAACGAAAATAGTTAAAGCACTGAGAAGCACTAACGAACCACTAACAAATGGGAAATTTTCGAAAAAAAAATTGGCACTTTGGGTGCTAACTTCACGGAGCTTTCTAAGTTTGGTTTAAAATGAATTTAATGTTAATGTTTAAATGTAGCAGCAGATACATATTTCGTTTTCTCGTAATGTATTAATTTGTGTTAAAAAACAATAATTAATAAATCGTTTTTATGTTTCGTGTTTTACAATGTATTTTTATTTTTTTCCAAAATTAGGACGCATCCCTGGTTATGACTGTGTTTTACCCCCTCCCAGAAAAGTTGCCTAGATCCGCCCTTGAACTAAGATACTAATTAAAAAATATTTAAACGAACATAAAGCATTTACATAACGTTGTATTATCTTAGTTCACTATTTTAATGATATTTTAATTTTTCATTTTTGGTGTTGAATAGTGGGAAGTGGAAAATTGCTTGTTAAAAACACATTTTTATTTAATATTCTAATAAATTATTTTAATGAATTATAAAAATTATGTATATATGTTCATTAACATTGATTTATTTCACGCCTCGTAATATCCAGGAAGGTCTAAAAAATTGCCGTTCTGTACTTTAATCTTTATCTTAATCTTAATTCTTATCTGGCATTTTTGTTGATTTTTTTATGCTCTTTGATTTTATATGAAACAGAGAAAAAGTGATTTATTTCTATTTCCTGTTTCGAGATTTTTGTCTTATCTATGTCGAAATCTAGAAAAACAGATAATTAGGAATGGTATAATGTAGTTTTAATTTACTGAATTTTTGACAATAGTCTTTGATGGTTCCCTAAAAAAAAAAGATTACAAGAAACAAAAATCACAAGTAAGTCTTTACACCCATAAAACCTGGTATACTATGTCCAATATTTCTTTTTTCTTAAAATGACAAGACTTCAGGCTGACTAGTAATTTTCTGTTAAAATATATAGTGTGGCTAATCTGTTTGGATGTGTCTACTGGGCCAGTACCAACATAAAAAGTAGTAGATTATTTAAACATAATGTAATGGCCTTTTGTTTTTGATAAAATTTGCAGTTGGTCTATCTTTAAATGTCCTCACATAATATGGAGAGATTTGAAGGCATATCTTTTTTTTGACTACTCCGATTTATTTATAGTCTGCAATACATGGTTACAATTAGTAATTTTTTTGGCAATATATAATTAACACGAAGGATCAACATTCATTAAATCACAAACCTCACTTGGAATTAGATTTTGACATGGAAAATAAAGAATCTACACTAAAATCTGTTTAGAAGGTCAGTTGGAATATGTTTATTCAGTATTCGTTGAACAGGCTGTAATATGAGGCTTCTTGCTAGCTCATTATGGTGTTTTTGCAGTATTAAGTTGTCAATTGTAGATCGCGTCCTATAATGTGATTTGGCACATACCAGGGGGCATCCGTTATTATTCGAAGAATCTTTGAATGGAACCTTTCTAATATTTCTATCTTAGATACCGACGCAGTTCCCCATAACTGGATACCATAGGTCCAGACGGGTTTTATAGCTGTTTTCCAAGGACAGTTTAGATTTACGTCCAATAATCCAGTATAGTTTATTTAACTTTAACCCTAACTGTTTACGTTTCGTGAAAATATGTTTCCTCCAAGTCAATCTTCTGTCAAGATGCATTCCTAAATACTTGACGTCCTCCTGGAGCATGTTTCTATAAGCTTAAGATTCATTTGTAGCTGTAGAGATGCAATGGGGGAGTTTCCTCAATGTTGCCAAACTAGAAAAAGGTCTACCAACGGGGAAGGATTATTTTTGGTCAAAATCTACTTCATTATTTTCGCAATGATAAAATATGTGTACAAAATTCTATTGAGCTTTCCAGAATATATCTTTAGCGAAATATAATGATTTTAATAAAATCTTACTTCTGATTGGTTGAAATTTCGTTGTCAAATGTCATTCCTCATAGAGGAAGTATAACAGAGCGGCATGTTTCATTTTCAGATTATAGAATATTCAAACTACTCGCAAAATTCAGTTTAGTTCCACCAATCCTCCAAGGCTGTAGGTTAGTCGCTGAAAATGAAACATGTCGCTCTGTTATACTTACTCTATGACGAATGACATTTGATAATGAAATTTCAACCAATCAGAAGTAAGATTTTATTAAAATCAATATATTTCGCTAACGATATATTCTGGAAAGCTCAAATAGAATTTTGTACACATATTTTATCATTGCGAAAATAATGAAGTAGATTTTGACTAAAAATAATACTTCGCCGTTGGTAGACCTTTTTCTAGGTTGGCAACATTGAGGGAACTCCCCCATCGCTCGATTTTCGTGTGCTGACATGATCCCTGTGTCGTCAACATACGTTGCTGTATCTCTATTAGAGGGTTGGTAGATCTGCAGCGTAGATTATGTAAAGGACTGAACCAATTATGCTACCCTGTAGGACACCGGCGTTAATCGAATAGAGTGAGATCGTTTCATCTTGGTATTTAAAACAAGGTAATGTCGGTCATGTAAGTAGGATTTATGGATATTGTAATAGTTAAGGGGTATGGATTTTCTTATTTTATAGAGTAATCCTTTATGCCAGACTTTGTCGAAGGCTGAGGTAATGTCCAAAAAGGTAGCTGTATTTTTTTCCAAGGATTTTAGAACATAGTTACAGACACGGTGGATTTGTTCGGTTGTTGCATGTTGGGGTGTGAAGCCAATATGATGGTTTTGGTATTATGTGAGACTTTTACTTTCCCGACCCACCTCCGAGAAGGGAAAGTATTGTGAACGAGTTAATAAAAATTTTCGAGATAAAGATGGAAATATCCATTTTGAGGTCACTTGAGATGATTAAGACTTCCATATGGAAGTCTGTCTGTGTGTTTTCTTAAACGATAGAGGCCACACGTTTAATCCGATTGAGCTGAAATTTTTTATATGGGTTTGGGTTAGCCGTCGGAAGAACTCGTTAGTTTTTGTATGGCATCTGTCAAACGAAAGTGTCACTATCAAAAAATAACAAATGCAATATCTCACAGAATTTGACATGCATTATGTCATTTGAAAGCCCTTGAAAAACTCTATTCAGAATAGTCAAAATTATTTCTCCAAATGTCACCTGTCAAAAGGAAAAAATGTCAAAATTTGAAACATTAACATTAAATATCTGAAAAAATATTTGTGAATACTCGTCGGGAAAGTTTTGGGGCGAGCGACACAACAGATTTTTTTAGTATAGTGGTCCAATTCTTAAGAGCAGGAGTTTTTCTAGGATCTTGAACATTATCGGTAACAATTCTATAAGATTTTATTTCCTCTGCTGGATTGCCTAATGGTTTTTGTACTAATATAATCTGTGCTACCTTCCATAGGAGTGGGAAGAAACCACTTGATAATACGGTATTATATATTTGAGTCGGTATTGTAAGCCTTCTTTTGGGATTTCTCTCGTAACTTTTATAGTAATTAGATCGTAGCCGGGTGATTTTTTTGGGTTTAGTTCTTCAACCTAATTTATGGTGAATCTTCTTAATGGAAGTTCAAGTTTATGTGGGGTGTCTAGATATGTTTGTGGACTTCGTTTTCTAAAGTGTTCGTGTCATTTGCTGCGCCCTGTTAATTTTCTTGGTGGCTTTAAACAGCGAATATTCAATTGCTTCAGTAGCAGAAAGATTATTGAGATTGGTTTGAATGCTATTGTTTTTATCGTTATTTAATAATATTTTTAGTTGCCTTGTAGCTTGATTCAGTCTTAATTTGTCTTGTGGTACACGAGTGATCTGCCACCTTTTTCTTAATTTTTGTTTATCTTTTCATGTCACCAATAACTCTTCTTCGTCACTGATTAGGGTTGTATCGGGACCAATTTTCCTTTGAATTGGCACTTTTTCTACTATGGTTGTTCTTGGAACTTTGAAAACTACTAGCTTGAGGAGTAGGCTTTCCATTCAATCGAATATTGGAATCTTTTAGCGTTGTTCATCTTATATTTCTATTGGAAAAAAATGAACCAGTTATTGACATACTTGGTACCATACACCAACACACAAATTACATCACTTCTACCTTTTTACTTTAGCGGATAATGGACTTATCCAGTAGGAACGAATTTATTGGTTTTATATTAATTAATGAATAGCTTAAAGAACCTAGTTGCTTATGTTGATTTTCATTGTTCTTATAATATTCATTAATTAATAAAAATCAATAAAAAGTAATTAATATATTTTGAAAGTGGCGCTACTTTTTGACCAATAATTGACGTTTTACTTTCTACAGCATTGCCAAGATTCTAGATTTGTTCGTTTGTAGAAAAAAATTGACATACTTCTTTCCTTCTTTTAATCATGACAAATGAGAAAACGAGAGTTGCTAGTTTTATCGATATGACAACATAGCCAAATATAATCTGTTTTAATTGGGCCACGTCACAAGCCACTATAGCCCCGATATTCAAATTTTAAGAATTAATTACAGCCGCGGGATCGGTTTCAGAAGGGCTGGACCCGGTGCAATGTGTAGGCCAAAATTATAAAATAAAAATATAAAAAAAAATCACTGGATGAGTCCATTGTGTGTATTATAAATGTGTAGATATTAAATTAATAAAACTTTATTTCTCTCTTACCCCCACAGAATTCTCTTTGGAAGGAAAATTATAAAAAATGTAAACGTTTTTAATAAATAATTTAGCAATTTTATTGCTCTGCAGTATTTTTCGATTTTCATAAAAATGTAATGAATAAAAATTTTCCTTTAATTATTTATACATTAATTCCTTTTAAGAGTAGTACTTGACCTGAAGTTCCGTCAATATACGTAATAAAAATATCCATCTGCTCCATTCTAACTAAAATCTCATTAATCAATCTGAGCTTAAAATAGTATCAATAGACGACACTACCAGTATTGACGGATTATTGACAGAATTTGTACAGATTTAGTGATTTTTTTTCGCCAACTCAACTGGGGATTGTCAAAAAGTTGAAATATTGGACGGACTATATTATTACCCCATTCCTAGGAAATGGTATAATTTAGTTATTAAATTTTTAATACTAGTCTGATGGTTCCCTACATAGCGACTTAGATGGAAATAAAAGATTACCAGAAAATTGTGCAAAAGTTGAAAATGGAAACCTGTGCAAAAAGAGTACTTTCAGAATCTGAAAATAAAATTTAAAAAAAGCAGTAGGGGGCCAAGTTTTAACTTTAACATCCGTCTAAGTACTTTCAGAATCCGTAAGTAAATTGTGAAAAAAGCAGTGGGGATGCCAGTGTCCACTTGGCACACCCCAGTTAAAAAGTTCTAGGTATATCTTTCATTAAAGAACTGTGCAAAAAGTAAATGTAGGTGTGCAAATCTGTGCAAATGGTGTGCAAGAAGGTCATGTATTCAAACATAAAAAAACTTGTGGATATTGTACATAGACGTCGGTAGAAATTTTGAGTACAGCTTCACTTGATAATATACCACATGGCCGCATACAGACCAAATTTATAAATTAAGAACAAGCTGCCTTAACATTTAGACATCAAAATGACACGGCGTTAACCTAACCATTCAAACAATTTATAGTATTTAAACTACAAAAATCGCATAAGCAATTTATATTATTTTTAAAAATGTTATGTGGTAGGGTTCAAATATAAGAAAGTTTTTAACATTGAACTTGGAACATGCGAATCACTATAAATTTTAATAGAACATAAATACATAGAAGGTCATATCAACTAAACTAGGTAAATTATAATTGGCTATAATCGACAGGAAATTCATTAA
This sequence comes from Neocrepidodera transversa, assembly GCA_963243735.1. Classification (NCBI taxonomy): domain Eukaryota; kingdom Metazoa; phylum Arthropoda; class Insecta; order Coleoptera; family Chrysomelidae; genus Neocrepidodera; species Neocrepidodera transversa. The sequence goes on along the minus strand of OY725340.1, from coordinate 23,095,256 downwards.
AAAAATTACCAGTTTTTAATACTAGTAATGGTTTTATACGCTATTAATTATAAAAACAAAAATGAAATATTTATTTCCATTTTTAAAACATAATAGTAAATAATAAAAGACTGAATCAGGAGTACACATTATGCAAGTACAAGTGAGAGGAGGGGTACATCAATGTGTAGAATTAAATCAGTTTTATAAGAATTTTTTTTTATAAAATCGTTTCTATTATTAAAAATAAAATGTCTGAACAATATGAATTACTAAAAGCATTTGAAAAAGAAACATTTTTGTATAGTTATTCGTTTCCTATTGGTCGTAATTTCAACGAAGGGTCGCACGGTTTACATTCCGCAATCGCCCAACGCAACGGTTTTATCATCCACATTGCATGACTCATACCCCGGAGTTCTCGCAGTTGTTTCCCCTTGCTTTGGATTTTATCGATGTATGACCTATTGCACCAATGAACTAAAAAATAATCTTGGAATCGAAAACATCGATCCAGATTCGATTTCCATCATGTGCATTAAAATTATTATCCAATTATTTGTTTTCTGTCAAAAATTGTAATAATTTTGATATATTCAATCATTAATTTCACAAGTTATTCTCCTTGGTATATTCTAGTTATCTATTTTTTTATAATAGATAAAAATAGTGATTCGGTCTAATGGTTTTCGTTTCACTGATAGTCAGTCTTCTCCGGCATTAATTTCCTAATTACAAAAAATAAAACACTAAACTTCATTTTTGTTATTTATGAAAAAAATTGGAACTGAAAATAAAAATACAAATTTTTGGAATTTCTATTTTTTTAGCAAATAAAGAAACGAATAAGTAATTCTCTAGTAAAAAACTTAATCGTACAAAATTGAGAATTTGTAGTCTATATTTAATTTTTTTAAAAAGAAAAAAAAATTCGAACTAATCCTAAATATAGTTAAAAAATGGATTTGATTGCAAAACAAAAAACAAAGCCAGACTTTGAACAAATACCTATAAATTTTAAATGAAAAATCAAATTATAGAAAGCATTCAAGAAGAGTACAAAATGTATAATTGTAAAAGCTAATTCAGAAACAAAAAATTTTAGAACAAAATAATAATAACATTAAAATAAATTACATTTTGACAACACGTTTAGAAAATCACAAATTTGGCAAATATTAATTAATACATAAAATTTATAAAATTATGAATTTTGAATAAATAATAAATTAAATGATTGATTACGTGAATAAATCGTAAAATATGTTTTTTGAGAATTTTCTTGTGGAAATTTCGATTAAAAAAAAATTAAATTTAGTAATTTCAAAAAGAAAAATTAAAAAAAAAAACAAAAATTGAGAAAATATGTATACTGTAACAAATTTTGAAAAAAGTCTTGGATTAAATTAAAAAAAGCAAGCAAAATTAGTTAATTTATTCCTAGTTTTTTTGAATATTGAGAAAAAAAATAATTTTGGATAAATAAAATCAAATAACGAAAAATAATGTGTTTTGTTTAATTATATAAACAAGTAAAAAACGGCAATATATTTACTGCAATTTTTCGAGTTTTTAAAAATTTAAAGTCACGAAAACTAATTTCTGTATTTATACGTTCTATTCTATTCTAAAGTAGGTATATGTAGCGAGAAAGTAAAAATATGTCAAGGATTAATATCATTTTAAGGGGTTTTTAACGCTGCTGAGTCAATTGCCGTTGTCTGTTTGCCTCTATCGCTCCTCGTTCTCGAGTTGTAATAAGCTAACCCGACAAAAAGGTCCTATAAGATTTCTTTTGAAAACTCTAAAAACGATTTTTTTGTGGAAATTTGGAATTTTTGACAAGAATCCAAAAAAAAAGCCTAGTTTAAGATGAGAAACAAACAATTTTTAAACAATTCAAATTACTGGATTTTTTTCAAAAATGCACAAAATTTAGAAATGCAAAAAAAAAACAAACGGGCAAAGTTATGTAACTAAATTCTTTTCAAAATTTAGATTTCAAACAAGATTGGTGCAATTATCCAAACCTGAAACTTCCCTGTACTCAGGTTATTGCTTATCAGATTCGATCTTTCTTTGTGTGCAGTTTTCGCCTTCTTTCTTATTTTTAAAGTACTTTTTGTTAAAGATATCAAATCAGAATGAATAACTGGAAGTTTGATGATAAAGTGATTATACGATTACAATGACTTATTTACATTATAAATATATTTGACTGTGTGTAAAATATATGAATATTTAGCAGCTTTTAATTTTTACTGCGAACTTTTCGAAGAAAAAATCTAATTGCATTTGCCAAAGGTTAGAAACTGTTTAAAACAACAATATTTATGTAATGAAACAATGCCAAGTACCACAAAATTTTATGTATACATAATTTTGTGGTACTGGACACAAAAGTTTCTGGATACATTTCAAATAATTTTACCAAGAATTCTTATTAAAATCATAATAATATTTTTAAATTCATATTTTAATCATATTTTCAATAACTACAATAAAAAAAGAATGTATGTTGACTTTCGTCTTTGTAAAATGTCTGGAAAGATCGTTTCAACGATTACGCAATATGTTCCATTTCAATTTCACGTGCTTTTCTTTTCCTCCTTTACTCGGCGACAAAATATTATACACAAAATTATTCATCCAACGTATTTTGCCCAAATGCAGCCTCTCAAAATCAACACACACAAGTAGTGGTACTTCACAGAGACAACCGGCCTTACCCCCCTGTTTCTCGTTTAGAGAAAAATATTCTTGATTTTAATTTAAAATGCCGCAAAATAGTGCCGGTAGTTAGTTCTCAAATTAAATTCAAGCGTGCTCAATGCACCCAATATGTAACTTTTCTAAGGTTTGAAAAGATGTACAAGTATTCCTTGAACAATGTGTTTGAAGGTATAATTTAAAATATTCAGTGATTAAACACATCTAGTGCCAAGTCTGGTGCAACCAAAGTGAAATCAGTATAGTTGTTGGATCAAATAAATTTGATCAAAATATGTAACTGTTTAAATGTAATAATAAAAGTTTTGATCCGAATAAATGAGCTCTTCAGAATCAAAATAATAGTTTATTCATTTATTCGTGCGGTCTCAGTTCTGCAAACAACTAACTGGTCCTTCCACAAAAATTATGTTCCAAGTCCACTTTGGTATAGTAACAGGCTATAATTCTTGGCCAATAATTCCAAGAATTACAGTTTCATTACCACATTTGAGAACATGGATAACATTTTAGGCATAACAATATTTATTTTTTTATAGGATCATGTTATAAATATTAAATTTTACTTTCTTCTATCGTATCTCCTATTCAACTCACCGAACACCCAACAACCCGAATTGTGCTTGCTGACTGCCCGATATTAAGTTTTGAGCCTCCAATATCATATGTTATCTTGCGTGAAATGGTTTTTGGACGCGCGCTCCCTTAATATAAAAGATAGGACGCTGCGGTTTTCACCAATCGATTCGGTATGTAATTCAGCAAAGCGCTTCTGTGCCATTTTTTTAAATTATTTTTAGTAAAAATGATGCTAATATTAACTTTTTCTCTAGATTTTGAAAAAAATAGCAGATATATGAAAAACCCGCATTTCTTTATTAGGCGATATCTTGGTCAAAAATGAATAATTATGTTTTGTGGCGCTCTACTATGTTATGTGCAGAACAAACATTAAAATCTTGATTTTGTGTTTTAGAGTTTTAGAGAATTGAAGAATAGGGACTGTGAGTCTATAAAAAATTTTCTTCGCTGATTTTGACATTTTTAATTATTAAGGTATATAGATTATTAAACTTACCGAAGAGAATCAAGTAAAGAAAATTCTATAAAAGATTTCGGATCTAATGTTAATTTTGTATTCATAAAATAGCTTTGTTAATTATTGTTCTATATAAAAAACACAATTCTGATTATTTTAAAGATGTCTAAATAGGAATACTTATTTACTTAATATTTAAATTACACGATTGTACAAATGGTGTCGGCCAACTTGCGCCCGACCGGCTTGCGCCCGCTCATTAATTCAGCCAGTTTGCGCTCAATGTATTAAGGGTACCTGCTGGTTGGCCTGTTTGCGCTCACCGTAATATCTCTTAGAAGAGTTTGTTTTGTATTTAAAATTATAATTAATAGAAAGATCTCGAGAAGTAAAGGTATCTAAAAACTATAGAATAAGACGGAATTAGCACCCCATGATTTTCATAACACAAACTATTAAGTTTGATAGATGGCGATTAGATGTACTTTATGCGTAAAAAAATTAATGTTTATTATCCTCCAATACCACTTGCTTAGTTGCCAGGTGTGATGATCGCTGGATTTTAGTTTTAGGGAATTTGGAATTTTAGTGATATCAGGTAAATAGAAGATTTTTATGACACCATTAAACACGCCTGGCGAAAAACTACTGACTTATAATATCGCCTATGAATGTTAGGTATCTTTAATTTTTTTTCAATATTTTTATCTAAATCTGATCTGTACAGTAAACAATTTTTTTTAATTTTTTTTCTCCATATAAATAACCTCCGATTGATTTATATTATAATGATTTTTTTTCAGTACCATTCTTGACTTTTGTGGAAATTATTTGTTACAATTTCTTTTATCAGGAAATGATTATTTCAGAAGTAATCTACAAAAAGTGTTAAAATATACAGATCCAAAAAATAAAATTTGTTTTTTTCTAATTTTTCCTCTTTTTTTCTCATTGTTCCGTTTTTCTCTATTTTTTCGTTTTCTATTTTTTTTCTAATTTTTTTCTTATTCATTTGATTTTTTGTGATAATTTGCGATTTTTTTGTAATTTTTTGTGATTTTGTTGCGTTTTTTTGCGATTTTTTGTGGTATTTTTCGATTTATTGCGATTTTTTGAGCCCTCTTTTTCGTTTTTTAGCTTTTTTTTCGGTTTTTTGATTTCTTCGTTTTTTTTTTGCATTTTACAATTTTTTTCCTAATGTTTTCTAATATCTCTTAATTTTTTTCTTTTTTCAAAGTTATTTGGTTTTTTTTATTATTTTTTCGGTTCTTCTAATTTTTTCATTTTATTTATTTTTATGATTTTTTGGTTTTTTTTGTTTTTTCAACTTTTTCTAATCTTTCCCCATTTTTTTCTCATTGTTCTGGTTTTCCATTCTATTTTGTTTTCTCATATTTTTTGTGATTTTTTGGGGTTTTTTTGCGATTGTTTTGGATTTTTTGTGATATTTATTGTAATTTTTTTTTGTTTTTTTTTCTTATTTTTTAAATGTTTCTGTTTTTTCTATTCTTTCTTTTGTTTTCTAATTTTTCTCATTTTTTCTTCCTCTGATTTTTTTGTGATTATTTGCGATTTTTTTACGAGAGCTTTGCGATTATTTGTGATATTTTTCGTTTTCCTTCGTTTTTGAGGCTTTATTTTCGTTTTTTTTAATGATTTTTTTTATTCGTCTTTTTTACAATTTCTATTATTTCTCGTTTTTGTCGTAGTTTACAAATGTATTTTTCATTTTTTCCCAATAATTTCTAGTTTCTTTCGCAATTTTTTTTCTTATTTTTTATTATTTTTTCCCATTTTTTCTGATTTTTTCAGATTTTATCGATTCTTATCATTCTTTATGATTTTTTGTTGTTTTGTTTGTTATTTATGACGGGCGCAAATCGGTCGACCTTCAGGTATCTTTAGAATTTTGGGCGCAAACCGGCCGAATTAATGAGAGGGCGCAAGCTGGCCGTATCCGTACAAATACGAATATTTAAGGATTTTTGGTGATTTCTGTATGTGTCATTTTGAGCTTGTGTTTTCATACAATTTTTCGCTTGCTTTGAATTATTTTTAGTAGTTTACGACTTAATAAAATGGTTTTGGCGACTAGAGATAATGAATGGGGATATTTAATAAATATATTTTTTATTATTTTAATAAAAATAGTCCATAAAAATGTTGCACAAGTTTTTGTCACTATTTTGCTTTTTGTTATTACCTATTTTACAAATCTGCAAAGATGATTTACTCTCTTCGTATCTTGATCTATTTTTAATAAAGACTGCTGCATTTTCCCCTACCAATTTAAGACTCGGTATTGGATTAAACTGCAAACTGCACCTGGCTAAATCGGAGCATCATCCCTCATCCATTTTGTGTTTTTATCGGGATACGAACCCTAGCAAAAGTTCGGCCTATATCTGTCCGTGCGTGAGTTCGCGTTTGGCATTGCAACAAATTGCATCATTTGTGGTTTTTTCAATTGTTTCATCTGAATATTCATTCGTTCAAACAAGTGAGTAATTTTCCAGTTTCTATGCTATTTGTAAACAATTAATTTGAATTTACGTATTCTAAAATAATAGTGAGTACATATATAATTTTTTTAATCAAACGTTCTTCCTTTTTTAAATTTTGAAGGTTTGTATTAATTAATATATTTTATGAATAATAATATAAATAAAACAACAATGTTTTCATAATATTCTAGATATAAAACGTTCCAACATTCTTCTGGTTGAAATTTATTTAAAAAAAAACGTAGTATAAAAGCCTTTACAACTTACAAATTGTCTAATATTTAAAAAAATCGTTCATACTTTTTTAACCAACGAGAAAATAAAAAAAATGAACTCATACTTTTTCTACCGACGAGAAAATAAAAAAAATTAACTCATATTTTAAATTAAACATACCTACATAGATATAAAAAAAAACTAAAGTTAGCTAAAACGAAAATAAATATGAGCATTGGTCTTTTTAGTCACATAAAAACTTTCTTCTATAAGAGTTTGTTTGTTTGTTCAGCGCTAATGGAGCTAAAAAGATGTGCTAAGTTAGCTTAAGAAATTCATTATAACAAAGAAATGCAAATGTAAAGTGTTGTAAGAATTTGCGTTGTACTTTAATCAAACTGATAACACCTACATCTTGGTATTGAGCGATGAAACAATAATTATAAATTGAGCGGTGCTCAATTCGCTTCTTAGATAGATTGTGATTGAAAATAAATGCACGAACGCTATTAGAAATTCTTACACCAAATTTTTATCACTTCTCGCCGGTTCCGAGCTCCCAGAGTCCAAAATGCAAAAAAAATCTTCCTCCAAATTTTTATCACCTCTCGCCGGTTCCGAGCTCACAGAGTCCGAAAATGCAAAAAAAAATTCTTACTCCAAATTTTTATCACTTCTCGCCGGTTCCGAGCTCCCAGAGTCCAAAATGCAAAAAAAAATCTTCCTCCAAATTTTTATCACTTCTCGGCGGTTCCGAGCTCCCAGAGTCCAAAATGCAAAAAAAATCTTCCTCCAAATTTTTATCACTTCTCGGCGGTTCCGAGTTCCCAGCGTCCGAAAATGCAAAAAAAATAGATGAAAGGCTATAAATCTCGAACGAAAGCTCCGATCGAGTTTCGCTTTTTACTTTACTGCTCAGTTTTCTCCAGGAAAGAACCTCATTGAATTTAAGCAGAATGGGACCGGTCCTTCCGGTATCCGCCATACAAACTAAAGTGTTTTGCACAGGAAAACTTTTCCAGTTCTATTGGTTAAACTTTAAAAATTCGTTAGAGAATGCAAAGTGCAGTTTTGACCTAAAAATTTTGAATACATGAAATACTTGAAACTGCATTTTTTTCATTTTATTTTCGTATCATTAAAATTTTCAAAAATGTTGCCATTGTTGCCAGATTAACAAAAAAGTCAATTTTTTTCATACTTTTTTGTGTTAACGTGTAAATATTTGATTCAAAATGATAGAAGTGCTGGTCACAACAGATTTTTTTAGAAAGAGGGAGTAATAATGTTATTTTTAACACAATTTTTTTTTTCTAGAAATTTAAAATTTTTAATAACAATTTTAAGTTTATGCATTTTTAAATAATAAAAAAAACTGAAAGTGACCAAAAAATATTTTTTTTAATCAAATTTTATAGCGCCAAGTATTCGAAAAAAATACCTATAAATTTTATAATTAGAACATTTTTTATTTTAATAATCCAAAGTTTTTAAATCGAATTCTAGAAAACGCCACTTTCCAGGTTTAAATTGAAATAAAAAAAACTTGAACGTTCTAAAAAAAAAACAAATTTAAGAAATGGTATATTAATATAACAAAATTATTAAATTGTGAATGTTTAAAAAACAAAAAATTCATTATTTTAAATTTAATTTATTTTTTATTAAATGAAATTTTGACATAAATGACAGTGAAAAAATTGCAATTATAAATAAACATTAAAAAAAACATATTTTCAAAAAATGTTAATTAAAAAAAAACAAATGTAGAAATTTTGTAATTTTTGACAAAAAGCAAAATTTATCCAGTCAAACATTTAAAAAAAAGTGCAAGAAATAAAATTGCAATTAAAAAATCAAAGTAAAGAAATATTTTTAAAAAATATACAAAATTTTAAACAAATCCAGTAAAAAAAAATTAAGTTTAGATTGACATTAAAAAATTATTCAAACTTAAAATTGTTAAACCATAACCACTAGCCAAAACTACAATTTTTTAACACTTCATACGTCGTGCTAACTATGTATTATCAGGAGTTAAACAACTCCTGATGATACTAAAATAGTTAGCGAAACGTACGTAGATTCTTAAAAAAGTAGTTTTGGTTAGTGGTGACGATATACTTCAACATTATTGAAAACTAAAGGTTCCAAATTCCCAATTAAATTTAAAATTGACAAAAAGAAAATGAGGATGAAAAGCCAAATTATTTTTTTTAAGTAAGAGAAATCCAAAATTAAAAAACTGAAAATTTTGAAAAAATGGGAAAATTGTTTTTAACAAACTTCTGGTAAAGATTACAATACATTTTTTAGTTAATTATTTTTTGGAAAATAATTAGGTCATAGAAAAAATAAAAAAAGTTTTTAGTGTCCGAATACTTATAGAATTACAATTAATGGGTCTCAATTAAAACTACCAGAGCTCTGTTATTTAAAATGAGAAAACTGCCAAAAAATTTACTACTATAAAAAATTTAAATAATGAAAATTATATATTTAAAATTTACTGTTCATATAAAATAATTATAAGTTTTAAAACTGGAGTAAAATTAGTAAAAAAAATTCTTCTCTTTCAGGGTGGATATCCGGCAAAGTTGAAAAAGGTGCTAATCGTAACTGCGCCTCTATGGTTCAAGGCTCCGTTTAAAATTCTTCGACTGTTCGTGCGCGAAAAATTAAGGGAAAGGGTTTACACGGTGTCAGTGGCGCAATTATCCAGTCACATACCGAAGGATTCACTGCCCACCCAGCTGGGAGGCTCCCTAGTCCTGGACCATAATGGTTGGTTGTCGCACTGCGTGCTGTCAATGACTAGTACAAGGGCTGAGTCGCCGATTTCACATTATGGTAAGTTTAATTCCAATCAAATCATACTCTAGTTTTTACGTCGAAGAAACGGTATAATAAAACGGCGTACGGCACGTGGTTGGGTTTAAATTCTAGGTAATTTTACATCCCTACTTTGGGACTTTGACACTTATTTATTATAACAAATAAGGGTGAAAGTCCTAAAGTAGGGATGTAAAATTCGAATGAACTCTTAGAGATAACTACGTTTTATTATACCGTTTCTTCAATGTACAAACTATAGTAACAGTAACAATTTAACAAATGGAAAAGGGAGAGAAATGATTTAAAGACAATTAGTAAAAGAAAGAACGTAATTAAATTAATTTGCCGTTCTGACCCACCCCCTCCAGGCCCGATAAATTTGTTATATGCCAGAGTTGGATAAATCACAGTAGTCAAATTATTTATAGCAATATCAAATACATATGTTTTCAAACAAAAAAAATTGATATAATTAATACCTTTTATTTAACTAAAAATATTTACCTAAAAATATATCTATTGTTTGATAAGATTCTTAATTCGGGTATATAATTAAAAAGTTGCCATATATTTTAAGTTTCAATAAAGCAAGTATTATTATTTTTTCTGTCTAAAATATTTAATGTGGCTGCATAAAAATGGGATTTATGGTTTTGACTTTTCGTTTGTTCTATCTTCGAGGTAAATATATTAATTGTTTTGAACTTTAACTGAAATAAATGTATTAAAACTAAAAAAAAAACAATAGATTTACTAAACAACCCACCAAAAATTTTGTGGGGCATATTGACTCCAAATGAGCTAAACTATTTTTCAATTAGAGCAATATTTGATGAAATCGCGATACATTATTGGTTTCAAAATTGTATCCCGTATTAGAGGAAAACTATAAAAGATATTAAATTATGAGACAGTTTTATTTTCGAAAATCACTTTTCAAGTGCTATTTTTGTCCAAAATGACCAAAAAAAATTACGTAGAATGGTGAAATAATGGTGAATTTTATTGGAACCTGCAAACACATAAATTATAAAAAATGTCAAATTGAACCAAACGCCATTTGAATGACAATAAACAATAAGTGTAAATAGTTATTTGTGTAACTAGTGCAACAAATATGCACTTTTTGCACGTGTTGCACACAACATTTTTTCTACGATCGAAATAAATATGACATTTTTAACAGTTTTCAAAAAAATAAAATTTGAACTGACAATTTGAAATTAATTGCAGAAACTATTACAATCAATCTGATAGTGACAATTCAGGCCACATCCATAGGTCAAATCGGTAGACATGAAACGATTTCTATTTATAAAATGACCACTAAAATTTGCTTGTTGATCGTTTGTGATCTTATTTGAGATTGAATCCATTGAATCACGGATAATTTAAATAATTTAGGTAATATTATTATAAGTACCTATATAGATACTTCGCTTTATGTAAATTCATCAAAACAAAATATATTCCTGAGAGTCCCTATGGTCTAGTGGCACAGATACCGGGCTCGAATCCCGGCGGCGGCGTCGATTTTTTTTTTATTTTTATTTAAGAAATTGACAATTCAAAGCACTCTAAAATTTACTTTTATGCACTAGTGCACAAAAGTTATACTTTTAACACGGTAGATAGTGCAAAAAGTGGTCACTTTTTGCAGGATCGTAGAAAAAATTTTAATGGTATATTGTGGCCGCCAAGAGGCGAACAATAACAAAAATCATTCGAAAGTTTTAGATAGCACATCTTATTTTTAAATCACTCCAAATAATAAAACGAGATTTATGATATTTGAATGAAGATAAAATTTGTAAAAGCGTAGTATTTTAAAGATTTTTGGAATTAAAATTGTAAACACTACAGTAAAAACGATATACAAGGTGGACAGGATTTAATTTGCGTATAAAGAGATCTCGTAAACCGCAATAGATGCAATATCGATTAAACGGGGAAAAAGATGTGCATTTTCATGACGATTTATTTGGTTTTCTCAAAATTAAAATATCAGTCCGATTTCCGAGATATTTGGGAAAAACCGAAATCCACGATTTGGTTATTTAATAAACACGTTAATTTTTAAAGATTTTAAAGAACTTTATAAAGATTTTTTATTTAAGGTCAAATACCGCTTAAATATAGCCTATCCAATTTTTTTAAACAACATTTCGTCTTTAAAGGGCCACCCTCAGCTATTTTTGTAAATACGGACCTGTACTTTTTATTTCTTTATCCGACCATATATAACATTTAATTTTTGTATGTACTTTAGAAGTACGGTCATGTTCCATTTGCACTGAAATAATTATAAATCATTTTAAATAAAATTAATTAAAAATTGAGTTTACTTTTAGCTTAATTTCTAAGAAATCTTTGAATTTAAATTTTCTTAAATAACTACAGTCAAAAAATAATAGTTATTTATGTACCATAGATATAATTCTTTAAGTTTAATTTATTGTCAAAATATTAAATTATAAAAAAATTAAGTATTTTACATGGTTGAATAGAGAAAAAAATGAGGATTTCAAAGATGAAATAAAAAGTACAAGTACAGGTATTTAAAAAAAACCGTTGAGGATGGCCCTTCAAAGACGAAACAATGTTTTACAAAATTGGATACGCTTTGTTTTAAAAGTTTTTTTTTCCATCTTTAAAAATTAAGGTCAATTTCGGTTTTTCTTAATTATCTCGGAAACCGGACCGGATATTTTAATTTTGAAAAAATATATTAATTCGTCTTTACAATACACATCTTTTCCCCCATTTAACCGATATTGGATCTATTTCGGTTTACGAGATCTATACGCAAATTAAATTCGGTCCACCCTGTATTCCCCGTCGACCGAACACTTAATTCGCTGAATTTTCCAAATAGACCGAATAATCAACGATCAATGGATACTAAAACAGATAAAATATAAATGCAAGTTTAAGCTACGGTTTCCTCCAAAAGTCGCAATCGACTGCGACTGGGTAGCCGCGACCAAGTCGTTACGACTCTACTTTGTGCCATTTAATCAGTATAAATATTTCTAAAAAGTGGGTTCTTCTAATGTTGTAGATCCTAAATTCCTAAAATCTATTTTATTTATTTATGTTAATCGTAATCTTTGAGTTATCTTACATGTCGTGTCATCTAAATGTCGAAGTATTTTGATTTCAAAGAAAAATATAAGTATTTTAATACACATTTAATATATTTTTTCTTAAATTCTGGATTAAAATTAAATGATTGTGAATAAAATAGTATACAAACCTTGGCGAAAATTATCATTCCTGTCTCCAGCAATAGATCATCTCGGCGCCAGCGCCTCGGTGATCTATATCAGCCCTCGACAGTAATGATGCATTTTCCGCCTCGGTACGTAATCTTCTATTACTTGTAATTGATAACTACAACACTTTTACATTCCTGCCATAACTTTAAATATATCTATTTCTAATTAGCTGTTTAAACAACTCAGTGACAATTATCACAACCCAAAAACAACTGTTTATATGAACCGTTTCAGTGTCGAAATTCGTAGCGAACGGCGAATTGTCTGCTCGCAGAGCGGTCAAGCGACCGGCGACTAAGCGACCGGCGACCGGTAGCTAGTAGTAACGACTCGGCAGCACCTAGGAAAACACTAGCATCTAAAATTCATTGGAGATGTCTCAACGACTCGGTCGCGGATACCCAGTCGCAGTCGTCAGCGACTGCGACTTTTGGAGGAAACCGTAGCTTTAGCTATTCTTTTTTTATATACTGGTTGTTTGGCCGAGTCACATCCTTTTTTTTTAATAGTTAAAAATAGCGATTTAACAGTGGGAGAGTGTCGGTCTAATGGTTTTCGGTCTACCAGTAATCAGCTGTAAAAACACGACGACAGTTTGGACTTTTTTATCAAATTTCGACAGGACTAATATTATTTTTATTATGTATTATTATGCCCTGGGTTAATAACAGAAGGTTAATAACAGGGGTCAGTTTTGGCTCCTCTATTTTTCATATTATTTATGAGTGACTTAAAATACTCATGCACACCTAAGGCAGTGGTTGGCTATGCTGATGACACCAATCAGCTAATTGCTGAAAACAAACTGTCTGATAGATTTAGTATCTCAAATATCTGTGCAAATGAATTTCAATGTTGGTGTTCAAATAATTTATTATTGCTAAACCCTAATGAAATAGTATTTATGCTATTTCAGCCAAAAAGCTCAAGACTAAATGAAAGTCAGTTAATAAAAATTGAAAGCTACATCTATACACCAAGTTTCTGGGTCTAACAATTGATCAAAAGCTCACCTGGAAGAGTCATGAATAATCTTGCATCCAAATTATGTGGAAAATGTTTTGTCATCAGATAACTTAAGCCAGCGGTGACCTTGGATGTGCTAAAGCTGACCTATTACGGATTCCTTCATTCTATTCTTTCATATGGTTTTATCTTTTGGGGGAACTCTGCACATATGAACAAAATATTTATCTTGCAAAAGAGAATTATTAGGTACCTAGTTGGTGTCCACCCTTCAGAGCATTTTAAACAACATTTTATTAAACTTTCAATATTAACTGTTCCATGCTTGTACTATCTGTACTACATATAAAAAATAACATTATACATTCCTATCATACTCCAAGAGGGGGCGAACTTCTTCGTAAACAACTTCTCAAGATTATCAGTGGGCCAGAACTCTCCCTATTATCAAGGACCCATCTTATATAATCATAGTGTTAAAATTGTAGACAATAGAAAACTTCAAGAAATACAAATTCATATTATTTCAGTTTCTTGCTGGTAAGGCCTTCTATTCTTGTACAAGAATTTTTATTATGTTGATCTTATAATTTTTAAAATTTGTGTTTATAAAGTTTGTTCAGTGACCGCTGATCCCTGCGTCAGCACTAGCGCTTGTCTTAGTAGCACATGTAAACCAGATGAGACAGACAATTTGCATCTAAAGGCAATGTCTTAAATAACTTCAACAATCAGTTAAATTTTATGTCAGTTTTGATTTTGACATAATTTGATATTTTCGAATTTTAAAAAAATATCTCGATATGTTGAAAAATAACAACAGTTAATATTGAAATTAATTGATTATTTCCAACGGGAAAAAAATGCTGGAACGACTCTTTTGTCCTTGACTGCCGTTTATGTAGAAAAATACGTATCAATCTGATGCTGTAGGAGTTTCTTGCTCAACGGTTAAGAGAATTAAGGCAAATGGGATGCAAAAAGATAGGGATTTTAAAAGGCCATTTTGTCATCTCGTAGTAGGCTAATTAAAAATTGGAGTATCCATCTTGAATTTATTAATTTTGAAAAAAAAATCATATTCTCCGACCCGAAAAATTCCCATATACCAATTTTGAATGGAATCTGTCCATGATCATAAATCTCGTCCGCCATTGTATATGTAAACAAAATTCTTTTCTTGCACATCTAAATACCATAACGAACAGCCTTTTCGAGTTTTTAAATTTTTTCAAGAACACTACAAAGCGCTACTCTTTTCATTCTATTATTAAAAATGATTTCGGAATTATTAAATTCACTAATGGAAGTGGAGAAATAAGTTTCTGTTCAGGTACTTACGTAGGTAAAACTGCGTTTTTTTTTTGGTACACAAGAATTCATCCCATGAATTCCTAGCTTAAAAAAAACATAACCTTTGTCAATAGAATGTCAAATTGACTGAATTTATGTTCGACATACCCCAATTTTTTGAAATTAAGTTGTTTTATGACGCAGGGATCAGCGGTCACTGAACAAACTTTACCTATGTCTATCTTAATTGTTTCATATATTTAATTTCTTTTTTATATATTTAATTGCTGTATAAAATCTCTATAATTTTAAACATACTAGATAGTACTTCTACTATTATATCAATAATTCTTAACTTTTTTTTAGATGGTAAAACGCCATCGCCCCAAAAACGCGCCTCGGCACCTAGCGACATCGACATCTCAGGATCGGGCAACGGCGTCGACAGTTGGGCCGAAGAAGCCAACTTAAATCCTCCTAGTAGCGCGTCTAGCGGATTCTCCGACGATGACTCCCTTCACGGAGACGGAGCGGCTTTGACGGCTATGCAACTAGTTGATTACGTCAGAGATAGAGGGCGACCCGGACTCATGCAGGAATATGCCGAAATAAGGTAAAAATAATCTTTATTTCAAGAGATGTATTATTTCTAAAAAGTTTCAAATTTAAAAATAGGTAATCAAAAGTTATATTGGGGACATTTCAGGGTGCTGACAATACGAATATATTTATACAATTATTTTACATTTCAGTAATGCAGACAAGTAGAACTAATAATAAATTTACTCTAAATATGAATTCTTAATTTCTAGAGAACAATAATTAATATTTGGACAAAGTATTATTTATTTATTTATTTAGCAAAGCTAATTTAGATTAGGTACACATTAAAATTAAATATACATTTACATTAAAACGTCTACAACATATCGTTTAAAATATAAAAGTAATAATATAAAATTCAAAAACCATTATCACAATTTTTATACACTATATATCACAATAGTTGGGTCGTCGTTAACACGTACTCTCTTAATTTATTTTCAAACGTATTAAATGAGGCGGAATTTTTTATTTCTATTGGTAGCTCACTAAAAGCTTCTTGAAAAACACTGAATTTTGGGAATGTTTACTTGCTACAAGTGGGAAATGAAAATTAGATCTGTTTCTTGTGTTATATAGTTGTGGTAGTTGAAATTATAATTTATTATATCAAAAAAGAAGGGACCAATTGATTTTTAATTTTCTTTTATCACACGATAATATTATCCTCATTGCTCTATTTTGCAATTTCTAATTTCTGTAACCTTTTGGTTTAATTTTGGTTAAGTAGATATAAAATGGTAGCACAATAAATAAAATGAGATAAGATTATACTATTATATAGAAGAGTTCATGACCATTTTTTGAGATATTTTGAACACCGGTACAAGTAATTCATTTTAAATGCTACTGTTGTAACAATATAGTTAGGATTGTTCTTTAAAAAATAACATATGGCCTACTATGAGTCTCAAGTATTTAATTTTTGTTACCACTTCAATTATTAACATTAATTTCCATATTTTCGTTAAATTCTTTGTAATACCTGACATTCCCGTTGATCATGAACTTGGTTTTTTTAATATTTACTTTTAATTAATTGTAACAGCAACAATTATGTATTTGTTAATAGAGAAATACAGCAAAATATCATCTGCAAACAAATGTAAACAACCACCTGCCACGTACAAAATGTCGTACAAAATGTCGTCAATATATAAAAGAAATAATAGTGGACCCAACATACGCTTCCTTGTGGTACACCTATTTCGTTTTTTAATTCTTCTGATACAGTATTTTTTATTTTTAATTGGTGTCTTCTATTGTCCAGATAACTTATGAGCCATTGTAGAGTATTTTCAACTATTCCGAAACGTTTTAACTTTTAAATTAGTAGAGAAGTATTTACCGTTTCAAAAGCTCTTTGTATGTCTAAAAAAAGAGCTCCAGTAATTAACTTTCTGTCAAGGTTTTGTTTCGCAGCTGTTTTTTCCTCGAAAACTTGGCTGTATACCACTTTTTCCAAGATTTTTTCTATTGTACATTGCAATATTAATAGGAAGTAAATCCGCTCCCTTATTGGAATTTTTAATCTTAGGAATTGGTATTATTAAGAAAATTTTAAGTCGTCCGGAACTGTGTTAGTTTTTATTATATTTATCAACGGATTAGCAATAGCGTCAAAACAATTTTTTTTAAACATTACATTAATTTCATCTGGACTTCCTTTATTGGACATTTCAAAAAAGATATTTTTTAGGCAATCAAAATTAACCAAGTCAAACTTCTTTAATCTTATTTGGTCATTTATGCTATGAATATAATACTTGTTAAGGATATCCGGCATTTCATATATGTCTTTTATAGTGTAATTTTAATTTATTTCAATTTCTACAAAAATTACTTTGTTTATGATTTTTTGGTATCAGAACTTTCATTATTTTTCATAACATAACATGATTTTGTTTATTTTCCATAATAATTTCTAATAATTGCAACAGCATAATTGTGTTTTTGTTTGTAGATTTCTTTATTTTCTTCTGTTTTGTTTGTTCTATAATTTTTATAAACTGTATCCCTATATCTAGTTTCATTTTGCACAACGTCATTCCACCAAACTCTAAATTTGGGAAATATTTTAAGTATTTTTTGGTGCCACCTCATTTTAAAACGCTCATGAATGTTTCATGGAAATATGGAAATATTTATGTTTGGAATTGATATTCAATCTATAATTCCATTCAATTCTCGATAATTTTTGTTTAATTGTATTGAAATCAATATGTCTACATCAACTTTGAATTATTTTTGGTTCTCTGGCTAAGTCAAACATTTTAAATAAATTAATATATTAAAATGTGTGTAATTTATTATTATTATTTTCCTTAGGTCCAGACCTCCTGATGGAACTTTTAATATAGCAAAATCAAAAAATAATTTGCCCAAAAACAGGTATACTGATGTGCTGTGTTACGACCATAGTCGAGTGATTTTGTCCGAATTGGATAATGACAAAGATAGTGATTACATTCATGCCAATTTCGTGGATGGATATAAACAAAAGAATGCTTTTATTAATACACAAGGTAAGAAAAACGTTTGTGATAATTTGTTGAAAGTCTAATATAGATTTTGAATTTTTTTGTAGGTCCTTTGCCAAAAACGACGCCGGATTTTTGGCGGATGATTTGGGAACAACATACTTTAGTGATAGTGATGACCACAAGGGCTATGGAAAGGGGAAGGCCAAAATGTCATCAGTATTGGGAACCCGAAGTCGGTGGGGAAGTAACGTATGGTCAATTTTTGGTTAAAACTGAAGCTGTTGAAACAGATACTGATTATACTGTTAATACAATTAGTGTAACAAATAATAAAGTAAGTATGTTAATTATAAGGTTACTTGAAATCTAATTTTTATTTATTATGGATTGTTTTCTATAAAGCAGTACTATAATAAAAGTACTCAATATATTTGAAAATAACTCTGGCTTCAATTTTATCAGATGATTAGTTCTATAAAAAAAAATTGTACCAAGCTTTAAAATACGGTGATTTTCTAAATTCAGAGCTTTTCAATTCAAATTGTTATTGGAAAAGACAGAAATTATGCAATTCTGCAGAGAAAAACGCCATCTAAACGACAATCAAATATACTACAAAATGTTTATTGCAGTACAAGAACAAAAAGATAAATTATCAGTTTTAATATTAACACATCCAATTTTAAATATTATATTATTTTTTGTAGACTGAAGAAACTAGAGAAGTTTCTCATTGGCAATTCACCTCGTGGCCAGATTATGGAGTCCCACATTCGGCGAAAGCGATGTTAGAATTCTTGGAGAGGGTTAGGAGAAAACAGGCCGGTATGGTAGTAGCATTAGGCGACACTTGGGCCGGTCACCCCAGGGGGCCCCCGATAATCGTACATTGCAGTGCGGGCATCGGTAGGACTGGTAAATTTTATAACTAAGAAATTAAACATTTCTGTTAATTTTATTTTTATTTAGGTACATTCTGCACGTTAGACATCTGCATATCTAGATTAGAAGATGTCGGAACGGCGGATATACGAGGTACAGTCGAAAGGATAAGATCACAACGAGCTTATTCCATCCAAATGCCTGACCAGTACATTTTCTGCCACTTGGCTCTTATAGAATATGCCCAGATGAAGGGACACCTTCAGACGGCCGATCTGACTGGATTCGATCAACCCGTGGAGGAAGATTCTGACTAAAAAATTAATTTCGTTTTCATATGGTTCTGTAAATAGTTGATGGAGCCACTTTTAAGACGAAACCATTTAGGTGTAAATTTTTTAATAACTTATTTTTTAACAAACAGTACCTAGTTGCTTTTCAAAATTGTTCAAAAAAGTAGACAAATTGGTTTGAGTTCATATTAAGAGAAATATTTCGGTTTGTTGTATAGGAATATTGAAATAAATGAAAATGGCACTAATAAATGAACAAAAATATCGTGGTTTGTTCTCTACTATTATTAATTATTGATTTTTTTATATGTTTTATTTGTAATAACTGTATAATTTTTTCTCCTTTATGATACGTCTGTTTAAGTTTAGTTGCTGAATATATAAAATTTTATATCAAAGTTGCCACAAAACTATGCATAAAACATCAGAATTCATATTGTCTCCCTATTGGATTAATGGAAAAAATAAATTTTTCATCCGTAACTAATTTTAAGTTCACTGATTATGGCTATTTGAATTTTTTACAAAAAAAACCAAAACAAAATTTCTGGAAAAAAAAGCTTTTTAGAAAAAACTAATATTTTGTAGAAATTTGGAATTTTTGACAAATATCCCAAATTTTTAATTTCAAAATAGTAATTTATGATATTTGTGTTAAAAATATCACAAATATCAAACAATATTTTTTTCTACAAACGGCAATAAAAAGCGTACAATAATTGAAAATTAAATGTTTAGAATCTCTTACATCCAGATGTAAGGTCCTCTCAGTTTTATTAAAACGCTAGTGCTGGATGTTGTGATTTGCCAAAAATGCGACATTTCACTTTTAACACTAGTGCCTTAAAGTAACATTTTTAAGGCTAGTAGACAGTGTTAAAAGTTCCATTTTTAACACGTTTGTAGAAAAACAAATTTTAAGAAAAATGTCGAAAAAACAAATTTACAAACTAGTTTTGATCAAATTCTAGAATATTTTGAAAAATTTACAGTATAAAAATCACAGTGTTGAGGATACAATGAAAATATAGAAAAATGGGAAAAAATATAAAACAAAGTCCAATTGCAAAATAACTGATTTTGATAAATATATAAATTTTCGAACGAAAACAGTATTTTTAAGAAAACCCTGAGTTTTAAAATAAAAAATAATTTTAAAATCCTAAATGTTGAAAATTGAAAATAATGGACAGTAACTTTTAGTTGCACAATACTTGCCTTTATGTTATGAGATGCATAAAAAATTTCGTACAAATACAAAATTAGCAAATTGAAATTAAGATTTATTTTTAAGTTGAACAAGTTTATCATATGAATTCGTTAAGTCTGTCTGGATATCTGGAGCTTTTCGTGTTGATATTTTGGATATTCTGACTTCGCATTCTTCATATTAATAAAAAATAAAATAAAATCATAGTCCTATAAACGGGTACATTCATGTTACCCACTCTATATCTCCAGGTACAGAATTTTCCCAGACATGTGAGATAGCCCATTTTTTTCAGGGGCCCAAGGGGAGTCAATGGGCCAAATTGTATTAATATACAGATTTGGCCAAAACTTTGCGGGACATAGGGAATTTCATGCAACAGACAAGAAGCACAATAAACGATATGCGAGGAATAAGAACAAAATATTTTGGTATACGCCTTTTTAAATACATTCGTCAGTAATCGTAGCGCATCGGATCTACGACGGCGTTTGGGGAAATACACGGACAGTCTGAGACCTGAGAGTTTATCGCTCTCATCAACACGTTACCGTCGATTGGTGGAATAGGGTGGAGTCAATGTTTCGTCTTATTTATTCCCATTGAATCGTTGCATAAATACATTCTTCTTCCTCTCATTACAAATTCCCTATGTTCCTTAAAAATATTACCACATCTGTATAGTCCTATATAATCAGGAACATGGTAAAAATGGCTAATAAACATATAAAATTATTTTTTTGAAAAGATAGTGTCTAGAGGTCCGTCTAGTCGGACCCGGTGAAAACCCAATAGATATCGTGTCTAATTGAAAAAGGTCCGTCAATCGACTGTTAGGATTTAGTTTGAAATAAATATAAGAAAAGATAAAAAAGTAAAACAAGAGTCTAGAGAGCCAGCGTAATTAACCTGTGTATTTTAATTTATTTTATTAAAAGAAGTCTTGACTATCTAAATCCAGCCTGTGTATTAAAAAAAAAGAATTAACTTCCATTTGTTTCGTAAAAAAAAATAAAAAAAAAGATATCCGCAGGAATCGAACCAGGAACTATCTGTAACGCACACACGCTACCATTAAACCACACCGTATCATAGTTATGTACAACTATAAGGCAATCCAGAACACGTGACCAAACGTCATCAACGCTAGTAGACACACAAATTGTATTGTACTGCATTTTGCATGTATTTTAAGTTTATTTGAAGTAATTTGCGCTTTTAGAAAGTGTTTGAAATAAAATAATTGCTTTTTAAAATAATAAGCAAGTAAGAAAAAAATAACAGCTTATAACATATATAATGAGAGTATAAATAAATACATATACAATACTCCTAGAATTGATGAAAAACTCGAGAAGATGACTTTCCATCATCAGTGATTGTTTTACTGCTTTCCAAATATTCTAGTATTTGGTCCTCACACAGAGTTTTTACACCAAAGAACAAGTCAAGGTCTACAAGAGTGTCAGCATACAAATATTTTTCCTGGTTTTTGAGAGATCATTCCGTTCTGGTTTGTGTGGAAAATGTAGTTCACTTGGTATTCCCGAAAATCTAACAGTTTCTTGACCTCTTCAACTCTCACAATTGACTACAGAACAAGTGGTATGCATGTTTAGTTCTTTCTAACAAACAATATTTTTTCTGTTCACTGTCACTTTATTAAATATCGATAATGCATCTTGAGTAGTCAGTCACACAACTATTCTAAATTAAAATGTCCGTTTTAAGCTCCAATCATTTCACATGTTAAAATAAACTGCTCTCTTCATGTTAACTACGTGAAAGACATGGATTTGTGTGCCTACCAGCGGTCATCTTGAATTTCAATCTGACAGCATCTTGGATTGGTCTATTAGGCAGTCGGACCGTGAGCATGAGAAGCTCTAACGGATCTATTGGGTTTTCACCGGGTCCGACTAGACGGATCTCTAGACACTATTTTGAAAACTTAAAAATAAAAACGGAAAAATATCTTAACACAAAATCATAATCACATAAAATTGAGATTGTAATATTGACAATGTTGAAAAATGTAAAGAGCCTGTTCGAAAAAATACTTACTTTTTTTTAATATCAACAATAAGAATAGTTATTTGTGTAACTAGTATAAAAAGTGCATATATGCACGTGTTGCACACAACATTTTTTCTACGATCGAAATAAATATGACATTTTTAACAGTTTTCAAAAAAATAAAATTTGAACTGACAATTTGAAATTAATTGCAGAAACTATCACAATCAATCTGACAGTGACAGTTCAGGCCACATCCATAGGTCAAATCGGTAGACATGAAACGATTTTGATTAATCAAACGGATTTCTATTTATAAAATGACCACTAAAATTTGCTTGTTGATCGTTTGTGATCTTATTTGAGATTGAATCACGGATAATTTAAATAATTTAGGTAATGTTATTATAAGCACCTATATAGATACTTCGCTTTATGTAAATTCATCAAAACAAAATGTATTCCTGAGAGTTTTTTTATTTCTTTTTACTAAGAAATTGACAATTCAAAGCACTCTAAAATTTACTTTTATGCACCAGTGCACAAAAGATTTACTTTTATGCACTAGTGCACAAAAGTTATACTTTTAACACGGTAGATAGTGCAAAAAAGTGGTTACTTTTTGCACGATCGTAGAAAAATGTTTTTTTTTTCAATTAGGAATCCAAATTAAAGAAAGTCAGTTTTAGACTAAAAAAAATTAAACGGCCAAATTTTCTACAAAAAATGTTCATAATTTAGAATTGCGAAAAGCTTTATTATAGATGAGAATCCAAATAATTTTAAAACTCGAACGGCGGCCCGATTGTTCGTTTCCTACACCATAACGTAAGTTTTCAATTTTTTTTTAATAATACAAATCGCTACAACCGTAACATACAAAAAGGCAAACAAAAAAAAATGTATATAATGAGGATTTTGTTGAATATTCAAACAGAAAAATATTAAAAATAACAAAATTAGTAAAAAAGAATTTTGAACAAATCAAAAATTTACAATTAAATTGTAACAGTAAAACAAAATGATTTCTATATTAATTATGCATTTTCCTTTCTGGAAAAAAATGATAAGTTGGAAAAACTGTTTGAATTAAATTATTTTTATTCTATTTAATTTACTTGATTAACTTATATTGAAGACTTTGTGCTTAAAGCAACGAAATGAACCTGAAATTAAACAGATATATCTAGTGATAAATAAAGAAAATCGTCAAGTTAATCCAAAATAAAAATGAATGAAAGATAAAGTTTCTCAGATCCGAAATAACGTTTTAATTTGCCCTTCCTCCGTTTTTAATTACATATTTGTTGATAAGTTAGATTCTTAGGATCGTTAATTCAGTAGTTCCTTTCATAGTTTTTGTCTCTATTTATTACTTTGGATATTTACCTTTTTGTTGTTTAATCT
The DNA here is from genome assembly GCA_963243735.1 of Neocrepidodera transversa. NCBI lineage: Eukaryota > Metazoa > Arthropoda > Insecta > Coleoptera > Chrysomelidae > Neocrepidodera > Neocrepidodera transversa. The sequence goes on along the minus strand of OY725340.1, from coordinate 23,071,522 downwards.
AGATCTTGAGAAAAACAAAGATGATTCCTACAAGCTGTCAGTTTTTCGTGAGATTATTTTATATGTTAAAATATTTTAAAACAAAAAGTAAACATTCTGAGACGTGAAACAGTACTACAAAGATATTTTAATCTAATAATGTCTTCTTAAGTTACCATCTGTTGATTTAAAAAAAATCCGTTTTTACAAAATTACGGAGTTAAACAGAAAAAAGGTATATTGCTGACTTAATTTTACTAGATCGAACAGGGAAATGTTATTTTACACTCGAAGCAATTTAATTTCTGCATAAATCTATAAACATAAACTGACATGCCATTCTGGAACAACATAATCTCCGAGCTTGCTTGTTAATTCAATAATTTTTCAGGAATATTAAGTAAAACATAAATAAATAGTACCAAAATAATAAATAGAGACAAAAACAATATTTAATTTATTTAATACAATATACGTTTTAACAAACCAGCGGTTTTTAAACATGTAAATATATTTTTATTTTATTTTTTGAGAATGTGATGGCAAATTGTGTATCGTGGTTAGTATAATATTTGATTCGGTTTTAATAGTATTTTTTCAAGCTATTTTTCTAGGATATTACACTCTAGATATTTTTGAATCAATTTCTAACATATCTGTGGGTCTGTTTTGCATTCAAGAATGTGCAAAGTAAAAAAGTAATTTTAATTAGAGAAAATAAGCAACGAGAAATTTCTAATGGATGCCGTCCCAGCTTAAAAATTATTGTCCGGGTTTTTAGGTTGTGGAAAATTTATACATGATGAGCCAGTAAGATTTCGGTATACGTTCTAGTATTACCTTATCAATCGTGTAGTAATTAAACGAAGAATAGAGACTATATTTTGTAATTTTAACATCCAAAAAATATTTTTGAAATGATAGAAACTGACTATTTTTATGGATATATTTTGAAAAAATACTTTGCTCATTCTTATCGACCAAAGAGACTAATTTGGCACTAATTTGCAGAATATGTCTAAATAAATGTTTTTTCTTCTAAATAAATCTATATTCAAGCTATACTAAATGTAATATAAGAGTGTATGTTCAATACTACCTGTAATTACAGAAAGTTTTACAATTAAAGTAACTTATTTTTGAGCAATCTCAAAATTGATTAAATTTAATTTAAAACTCGCTGTATAATGAAGACTGTCCAATTTTATATTAAAAGAAAAATGTTTTGTCAACTTATTTATATTCAATTTAGTGAACCTCTTAATTGTTGAAAATTATTTAAATTTAAAATTATGTTGCTGAAGTATTATTACGTGACTATTTATGAAATATGTAACCTGTACTGTAAATATTGTACTTTATTTCTTAATACATGAAATGCTTTTTAAGAAAATTTCTCTTTTCATTATAAATATTTTCCTGTCACATATATCGCTTAAGTAAAAAAAAATCGAAAAATTGTGTTTTTATCATAAAGGTGCAAAGGAGTCATAAAAGTGGAGGAATATGGAAGATGTTAAATAACATTTTTCGATATCTTTCACTCGTCGAGATTTTGCGAAACGATAAAATTATCTTAACAAAAATATATTCTAATCTTGTAAAAAAGAATGAAGCCATATTTTAAACCAATGAGATTTAAATTCTCACCCAATCACGTGCATATGAAGTGGCTGGATTGAAATAATATAACTTAACCGCCAAATAACATAATACATTGTTCTTTCGTTTCTTAATTAAGACAGTCGCATGTAAGCCAGCTACGGTTGTGCCTAAGTTCCAGTGCTGTAATAATTACAAGTTTTGAGATAATTTTTTTTTGGGAACAATTATTTTCGTTATGAAACTTTAGTAATAGCCTACAGGTTGTAAAATTATTTGTTAAGTAAATTTTCTGACTTTACCTATAACAAACTTGTAACGGCAGCGCTACTGTCATCACTCTCCTAGGAGAGAAAAAATATACGGCCTTGTATTGAGAATAGGCACAGTTGGAACTCTAGAATAACTATTGATATATTAATTCAAGGGAAAACCTTCGTCTATATACAATGCTCTGGGGACGCAACACCACTTTTCAGACGAAAGGGCAGTTGGTGCTCTCGCGGTGTTTGAGAGTCTTTACCTTACACACAGGATTTGGGGATGAGGGAGGTTTTCTCTTGAATTAATATATCAATAGTTATTCTAGAGTTCCAACTGTGCCTATTCTCAATACATTAAATTTTCTTTTCTTATGCCCAAACCACCTTTTAGGCGAGCAAAAATTAAACTACTCTAACGACTTTAAAGCGATTTATTTAAAAACAAAAATATGAAAAACAAATTTAACAACACAAATAATCGGTCAAGTGCATGTCGGACACATTTAAGGTTTCGTACCAAATGTAGAATATAAGCCAGGTGTGCAGATTCAGGATTATTAAAGGACTTTAAAATTTTGATCGAACTAAAAGGTCAAAAATACTTGGTACAAAAATTTAAAAAACTGAAAAGAAAAATAACCTGGCGGATGTGTGTTTGACGAAAAAAAAAAATACGAGACGAAAAATGCGTTTTTTAACAAAACTAATAGCACAGATACAAATAATAAAATGTCGAATATTACAATCCTCATATATATTTTAACAAATTTTAAAATGCAACGTACAAATTTGTTAATATCAGCATAACCGACAAAGATAAAAAAAATTATAAGATGAAAAATGTGTTTTTTAACACAACTAATATGATTGCATAGATCAAAATAATATAATATGGAATATCACTATTTGCATATATACGAAGGTACGGAACCCTAAAAATGAGGGAATGTTAATGAAAAAATCATTTTTATTAATATATTGGTATTTATTCATAAAATAAACGTAACAATAAACACACCAAATTTCAAGTCCATAGGTCAATGGAAAGTTAAAAAATACTTCGGAACAAAATTTTGTAAAAAATGCTGACTTTGGCGGCTTATCATGCATACGTTTTGCAATATTTTTTAAAACAAAAATACAGCTTTTATCTACTCAATTAGCTCTATTCAACGATACCTCACTCGATTGGGTAGGCCTAATTTTTTTTTCAGGGCCCCCCTTTATGTGTATGGGAGCCCCCCTTAAAAACATTTAAGAATATTTTTTACAATTTATGTGAAAATTTGAAGACTGTAGCTCCAAAGGTTTAGCTGCTAGACCGGTGTGACAGACGGACGGACGGACACACGAGTGAGAGCAATCAGACTTGACGAATGAATAGAACTATAGTTGACACTGAAATTTTACTAACAAGACCGTTGGACTCTCTCGTCCTCTAGAGTCCTAACAAAATATTCAAAAAATGACGTTTACAATTTAAAATAAAATACCTCAAAAAGAAAATTGACTATTGATCTAACCACAAGTAGTGAAACAATTAATCATAATTACATATGTTGCATAAATGCCACCAAAATTTTACTCCCTCAAATTACAACATATTATCACTAATTATTTTAAAACAAAAAAAATTCCATACATCCTGTTAAATATATATTTGGTTTAATGCACAAATTATTTATTTTTTCCTTATTTTTATTTCTGTTTCTTTCGCCTTTATTACAGTGCCTACAGTAAACATTTCTTGCACATAATATTTCTGAAATTTCACATGTACGTATTAGCAGTGACTTGCTAATCAACTATCTATAAAGTGTTTTCAATGATAAAAATGATTTACCCCTAATTCTTTCTGTTTTACTATAATAAACAGGTGAAAAAATAGCCCTTACAGTTAACTTCAATATGTTTCATTTATGTTAATGAGACACGCGAGTTCGTATTAAGATAATAAATCCTGTGCCGCTATATTCAGGTTGGTCCTTCGGTAATTGGTCGATGTTAACACAGTAAATTTTTCCAAACTTATATCGATTCTTATATTTGTTCAAACAGTATGGTAAAAGTGGTATTAAATAGTGTATACGCTATTTTTTACACCGTGATGCCTCAACCCCCTTAAAATTCAAATAACCATTTACCTGTCAAATTTGTAAATATTTAAACGTAAATTCTGTTTTTTTTATAAAATACCGGCTCTTAAAAAAATTATAAAAAGACGGGGTTCCCGACGCCACAGTGGCCGGGTTAGGTCGTTTAAGGTGATTTTTTTCGTCATAAAATTCCCTATCGATCCCTCTTTCTCGATTTTTGCTTCGAGTCTTCATTTTCGCGGAATTTGACTCCAAAAAAGATTTGAATGGCGAAATTTACATTTTTCGCTACAAAAATGACCCTACGGAACTATCCACTTAGAATTCATACTTTTTATCAGAAAAAAATAATCATTTCTATTCTATTGTATCCAAAATGGCCACTTTTGTCAAAAAATTGTTTAAAATCATTTATGGAACCTTTCTGACCTTTTTCAGAATTATGAGAAAATTCGGAAAATCTCAGTATGTGGCCATTTTTTTGAATGTCCAAAAATGTGCCAAAAGTTCTGGAAAATTTTTTGCGGATTCCCCGAATGTGTACAAATAGTTTTTATCAGATGAGAATTTTTTCCAAAACTTTCCCAGTTTTCATTCGATATTTTAGAATAAAATCGTAAAAATATATGAAAAGGCTTACAAGGATCTCGTAAAATGGTGCTGGAGAAAAGAAAATTGAAGACTGTATTGCCGAAAATTGTTTCCTATACTCCTTTGCGAAAGTATTTGACAGTTCTGAATTAAATTAGAATAAACAAGGTGGCTTGTTTCAATTGTTTTTATTTGCGGGACTAAAAAATTTTAGTCCCTAGTGAGTAAAAGTGGCACTCTAGTCCCGATGCGGGACTAAAGTATTAGTTTCACTCCCCGACGCGGTGTAAAAAATGTATAATAAAAGGGTCGAAAATATAAAATTACTTAGAATATATATGAGGACATTCTTAAAGGAATGCGAAGGTATTCTCCCAAAGCTAAGGGAGTAAAGAAACCAATGAATTAGAATTTAGATTTTTCAATGGAAAATGACGAAGGATGCGACCACATGTAGAGCCAATAACAGGAAAAGGTAAATTATCAAAAGGAACCACTTAAAGGGTCGGTATGCCACCCTATTTTTTATTCAAATTTTAATAGCTCACTAATACTTGGAAATGCGTGGAGAAGTAAGAAATGAAACCACTATACTAAATAGATAAATTGTTTTTATTCATTAACATAAAAGTATAAAAATAATAAAACTTCACAAAATTGAACTAAAATACAACTTCAACAAATAAAATGATAAAAACATTTTAATATTGACCCTTAAATGTGTCCATTTTCACATTTCCTTAACAGGTTCGATGTTTAACAAACGTAACGCGTTATGCATCACACATTGTAAACCCTTTAAAAGATATATTCTTGCATGAATGACGGAATACATATGTTCCCTTGGATTCTGAAATTAAAAACATATTTCTGTATAAAAATGACAGAAAAATGGCTCAAGAAATGATTAAAAGTTGAAGTTGACACAGGAAATTAATAATAAAAATAAAACAAAATACACTAAAAACTATCAGAATATCGATAAATTAATTAGAGAATTCTTAATTCGCGATTCCAATAATATATTGAAGTATTTTAACACATTGAATACGAGCGTTACTTTTATAAAAATACTTGTACTTATTAGAAGACAGCTACCAAAAAAGATGCAAGAGACGGTTACTTATTAATTTAGCATTATAGTGACACAATTTCGTATGCCATGCCGTCTCTCTTTAAAAATATACACGAAGCATTTTTTTTATGTCTCGCCATCTCAAGAATAGCAACAAGTGAGACATTGTTTATATGTCTCATCATGCTTTTAACGTGTTAAAATATTAATATATGGAAACGAAATAATTCATACTAATTTAACTTGGAAATAAAAAATTCTAAATCGCAATATATTATATTTATTATTAAAAAAAAATATTTATCAAAAACAAAAGTGTATATAGTAAAGGTATTAATAAATAACTCTCGTTATTAACAAAAAAAATTAATAAGTGACAAAAACTAAGGACAGCATAGGATCAGAAGCATATAGAGAACAGCAAATTGAATTTGAAATCAATTGAAGTAAGGACTTAGCGAACATAGGCAAGTAAACTGGAATTAAATTTATTGGTTCTCACACAACCCTCAGTTAGTTACCCTTAACGGAGGGTCAAACCATTAAAAATTAAACTAAATAAGCCAGAGCCTGCATGCAGCCCTATATCGATGAGAGGTATAAACTAGGAATACAATTGAGAAACACTTTTCTCCAAAAACAAGTGAAATTGATCAGAAAGTTAAAATGTGCGAAATATGTAAAAATACAAAAATTGCAGGGGTGGCCCAAAACTCGTTTACACCTGGCGTATGTAATTGAAATATGTGTACAAATCAAAACTGAGTGTATATGATGCCCAAAAATGAATGACACCAATTAAATATGGGTCAATTTCCCCCTATTCCGAACATTATTTTACGTTCGATGAAGGTTAATCAGAGCAGAACAAAAAACCGTACTACACGTATTTCAGTAGATATTTCTTAAAAATAAAACACTTTTAAGATACCGAAAACATTAAATTTTAGTACACTAAAGAAATTGTTCAAAATTGAAAGTTAGGACAAGTAGCCAACAAACATTAACTAGTGTAAATTTTCAGCAATATTTATAAAAAAATACCAATTTAATAAATTGTTCAAAATTGAAAGGTAGGACAAGTAGCCAACAAACGTTATAGGCTGAAGGTCAAATACTGGAAACCAACGAAAATAGACCTGAAATAAGCTGTCATAGACTTGTCACTAAAGTTGGAGTATCAAATTTAATTCTCTAAAAAAAAATACAATACAATAAATTGTAAACAAAAAATTTTTATACTTTGTAAATGAAAGGCAATAATAATTTTCTTTTATGTCTAATTCCTGTTCAACACGTCCTGCATCAACTTCAGTGAAATACGCTTGATTTAACTTAATTAGAGGTATTTTTTTTAATAATATTTTTGCACATTCTAAGAGTCTAAAGATTTCAATATGTATTTCAATAACAAAAAAAAATCGGTCAAGTGCGTGTCGGACTTCGCACATTTAGGGTTCCGTATCAAATGTAGAATATAAGCCAAAAATACTTGGTAAAAAGATTTAAAGAACTGAAATGAAAAATAACCTGGCGCATGTGCGTTCGAGGAAGAAAACAAAATAATGAGACGAAAAATGCATTTCTTACCAAAATTAATAACAACACAGATAAAAATAATAAAATATCGAATATCACAATCCGCATATATACTTGGATCTATTAACCAATTTTGAAACGCTACGAACAAATTTGTTAATATCAGCTTAACCGACAAAGATAGAAAAAAAATTATAAAATGAAAAATGCATTTTTTAATAAAACTAATACGATTGCACACATAAAAATAATAAAATATCGAGTATCACAATTTACATATATACGAAGGTGCGGAACAATAAAAATGAGGGAATGGTAATGAAAAAATCATATTTTTTAATATATTGGTATTTGTTGGTAAAATATACGTAACAATAAACATTATCACCAAATTTCAAGTTTATAGGTCAATGGAAAGTTAAAAAATTCTTTGGAACAAAATTTTGTAAAAAATGCTGACTTTGGCGGCTTCTCATGCCTACGTTTTGCAATATTTTTTAAAACAAAAAATATGCCTTTTATCTACTCAATGAGCTCTATTTAACGATACCTCACTCGATGGTATGGGAGCCCCCCTTGAAAACTTTAAAAAATATTTTTTACAGTTTATATGGCTTTGGGTCAATAAGACGCATAAACTGTGAAAATTTGAAGTTTCTAGCTCCAACGGTTTAGCTGCTAGACCGGTGTGACAGACGGACGGACGGACACGCGAGTGAGAGCAATAGGGTTCCGTTTTGACCCTAAAAACGATCTTAGTTCGAATATTTTCAAAATTTTAAAATATAATTGTGAACTTTAGATAGAAAAGTCCATACTGAAAATCGAGAAATAGTGCAATCTCAATTGATTTTTTTAAAGAATGAAAAATTTTTATTTTCGAAAACCAAACAAAAAATATTTGATGAAATAACAAAAGCTATAAAATATATTAAATTGACGATAACTATTTTTCTGATCATATATAAACATGATTTTATTTTAAATTTTTAATAAAAAATTGTGGAAGTAAAAGTAAAAATGGTGTAAAATGACGAAAATCACCCAAAATCTTTAGATGGCACATCTAATTTTTAAATTACTGCAAATATCAAAACTATACTTATGCCATTCGAGATAAGATAAAAAGATGTAAATGTGTGATTTTTTCAGATCTTAAGAGTTAAAATTGTAGGCCCCACAGCAAAAATAAGATTAATATATCGAAATTTTCAAAACAATGAAAGTATGAAATATTCACAAAATATCCAATTTCAGACAGATAATTGTGGACTTAAGAAATTAAAACTTCCATAATAACGAAAATCGAGAACTATTCCTTCTATTGGCTACAGACTAAAGACGGATTCCCACAAGGGGAAAATCTGCATGCGGATTTTCTGTATCCAATTCTATTGATCGATTTCTAAAATGAATTTGAAATCTGTCAATAGAATTCGATACAGAAAATCCGCCTGCAGATTTTCCGCCTAGTGGGAAATCCGCCTTGACACATATTGACACGTGATTAACGCATAGTAAAACCGTCGCAAAAACAGCACCAAGAGGATGTGCTCATTAGGGTAAGAAATTGTGGTTCAGGAGATTTAATGACGAATCCTTAAAACTTGGACGGATGGATGCGACTTTCTCGATATGTGATTATTCAGATTTATTTTCTACTGCGTTTTTAAGTCCTGTCTATAATGAAAATGCATTTTCTCTAGAAAATTAAGGTAAGACAGAGGTAATCATTATGGAGCAGGTAAATAATTTAAGAATAAAATTTAGAAAACAAAAGAATGTGGAAAAAGGTATGAAAAGCAGTAAAAGTGAGAAATAAAATAGGGAGGGAGATGTTATAGCAAAAGATTTGCACAGATGGGAAAACCTGTTCAAATTAATATTTTTTGGGATATTTTAATTTAATAATGTTTACTAAAAGGGTAGTATTTATTAATAATTTTGGAGTTTTCAGCAAACATCAATTGATTATAAATATGATATTTGCAATTTTTGTATAGTCAACAATATACATCTTTTTTGATTTTACATAACTAGTGTAAATTTTCAGCAATATTTATAAAAAAAATACCAATTTAATATGGGCTATTAAAATATAATTATTTGTTTTATTTTATACCTTGTTTAATCTACTATTTATTTATAAAATTTATTCTCCCCAAAAATAAAAGTAAAAAATGACTGCTTATTATTTAAATGATACATATTTTTTCTTACCGTTAATATTCGTACTCGTCTGTAATATACACTGAAAAGTGAAGATAAGTTAGACAGAAATGAAATTAAATGTTGAGGATTGAGAACTCCTTTTTCAATGTCTTTGATACAGCTTTTTATAACCATTGGAAACTGTAACATATAAACGTAGAAAAGTTCCCATTCTTCCTAAAAAAAATAAATAACACAAATGACTAATTCATGTAAAATATAAATCAATCCTTGTGTAACTTTAATAATTAGCTACGCTACAAACATCTTATTATAGATGAGTCATGCTGATATTTTAGAATAAATAAAGCATTTTTTAATATTGTTTAAAAAAAACTACACAACTATTCATTTTTTCCAATTTTCTCATATTGTGATTCTCAAATATTTCTAGATTAAAAATTACTTACTGGTTGATTTAGTAACGAAAAATCTACATTTTCAACATTAGGTAATTCTGGATATTCATTAGTTGCAATTCTTTTATCAAATTCCTTAAATAATGCTGCCAATCTTGCACAATTATAAAATATAAAAGATGCGCCTAAAATTAACAAATCTAATCGGTAATTAAAAAACTTCTATTTATAATACCTTTATTTGCACTCTGTAAATCATGTAGACTAATTTTAATAGATTTTTGTGGCTTATTAGTCAATATTTCAATTGTTACTGAAGCTTTTCCCAATTTTTCAAAATAACTTTCCCAAGCTAAATTAGGTTTGACCTGAACACCATATTTATGTTGTGCCATCATTCTCATGTCAGAGGATCTTTTCCTAATAAAAAAATAAATTATTAAATCTGTACAGCTTTTAGCAGGTGTACTGACAACTTACTGGTACAATTCTTGTGCAGTATAAGAACTTTTAACACCTTTTTCATTTATTACAGGACCACACAGCACATATTTATGAGCATTATCTATAGGTTTTGTCACTAAATAAATTGTAATATTTTCTTTTGTTAAATCACTTGTAATATTGTCTGTTGTTGAATCACAAGTAAATTTTATCAAGTTTTTAGTAACATCTCTTAGTAATATCAGTCTTAAAATAGTTAAGTCGATTTCTTCTTCATTCAGATTTTGAGTATTTTTTTTACTAAAATTTAAGCTTATTTTGCTGTTAATGATATTACAAGAACCATAATTATTACTTAAATCTAATATTTCTTTCAACACAGTTTGATATATAACCAAAGATTGTTTAAAAAATATATGTACATCGCTGTTTTTAAAAACAATTTTAGATACTTCAATATGCCACTGGGAACTCTTCTCTATTAATTTATTTAAAATAATTTGTTCATCTAGTTGCCGAAACTTATATTCAAAAATAGTTTGAAGATCATTAGTTTTATTTCCAATGAATTGGTACCAATTATTAATATTTAAAGGGAAACTAATATCGCCTAATTCAGTAAGTTTTTTTGTATGCTTCCTTATTATAGTAAGTTCTTTCTTATTGTCACCAATTAAAAACTCTTGTAGGCTTGAAATGAAGTCTTCTAAAATGCACATTGCAGTTTTCATAAAATGAAAAGTTATTGTTTTGATAACATAACCAAAAAAAACCTTTTTTATCATTTCGTCAGTCTTCTTTTTTCATGTGGACTTGTTCTATCATTACGCTAAAATACATTACATAATTAAATGATCCTAGTCGTTGTCCAGATAATGTCCTAGTGAATGTAAATAAGAAGTTATAGAAGTGGTTGAGATACCATACATATGCACTTCTGAAAACTTCGAAATAGTTGGCGCCAAACCTGTTGTAGGTTCTACTGTGTACCAGGCCACACTTAAGTGGGTAAAAAGAAGATGGCTGGACATTTTGAAATTTAAATGAAATTTTAATTAATATGTAAAAGTTCTACTGTGATTTTACATTTTTTTAAAATATTTTGTTGATTATTTATCCAAAATCCGAATAAAATTCTGTCTGATTCAGACAACGATTGTGTTCACATCATATATAAACATTTATCCTCCTAATATTTTATTAGAAAATTTGGCGGGAAGACTTAAAGTACCATTTTAATTGCTAATATCTGGGAATTCAGAAACGATAAGGAGGTGCGGTTTTTGTTGAACAATTTCTATTTATATAATTTTTTATCAGTCTAAAGGTTTATTTAAGAAAATCTTATATAGGATGTTTTAAAAAAAGATGTTTTTTAAATACAAAATATCGTCGATTTTTTTAACGAAACACATTAGGTATATACTTTTATTCCATCTGAAAATTGAACTCTTCTCCTTTAGGAAAACGTATAATTTGTTTAAGTTTAGATGAAAAATGGGTGTTTAATTAAAAAATCGACAATATTTGCATTTAAAAGTCATTAATTTTTTAAAACACCCTATATAAGATTTTACTATATAGGCATTTAAACTAAAGAAAACTTTATATAAAAAGAAATTGTTCAAGGAAAGCCCAACCTCTCGATCGTTTAATTAGAGTTTTCGGAGATATTTGCAGTTAAAATGGGTCAGAAACTTCTAGGACACCCAGTAGGTATTTTATATAACATATGTTATGCAACAAATCTTACAAAAAAACTACTTTGGATATTCTGCCAGTAAAATAACATCTTGTAAAATTTCCTGAGTCATTATTTTTACGACAAAAATAATGGGAGAATTGAAAAATAATACTAAAATGACGATTCCACCAATGGCGTAGAATTCAGAGAGGTGTAACTTTTACTGCAATGGCTAGAAACTTTTTTTCATTTTAATAGATTGTAAAGTACTTAAAAATATTAAGTGCCAAAATAAATGACATAATTTTTAAATTAAACACCCTGTAACTGAGTAACAAATAAAGCATATTTTATATCAAAGCCTTAAATCTTCTTATTTCAACCAACGATTCTCCAACTATTATCTGTTATTAATTAAATACCCTGTATAACAAACTTAAAGTCAGATTAGTCGAAAAACTTTAATAAAACAAAAAAAAAATATTTTTTACTACATAAACTTCATATAAATTAGAAAAATATACCTACATACAAAAAAATACCAAAGCGAATCTTTCCATTATTTATTTCTATTAAGGACATCAGGAGTAAAGATTTCATGATTAATAAATATAAATTGTTCACTATATTTTACCAATACTATGAAGATTTTTTGGTTTTAGCACCACAAACAGTTATCAGTCAGTCATGCGTAAAAATCAATCAAGGTGAAAACAACCAATTGAGTTTACAATATTACAGATTGGTATAGACACAAAAAATAAATAAATTTGTTTTAAAGTCTGTTCCAGTTAAAGATTATGAGTCATCAAAGGTCATTCTTGAGATACCGTGATTTTTTATGTGCCGTCTATACTGCTTGTATTTATTACTTTCAGCTAATTGCTTTTTGGCTTTTTCTTCTTCATGTTTATACCACTCTTCAAAATTTTCCTTTATCCATAATTCTGCATCCAAAAATTCCTGCAACTTAGAATCTTCTTGACTGTTAAACTGATGCACATTCATTTTCATGTATTTCCTTATAATATATAATTTTTCTTCTTCGTTGTATGGTTGCTTTAATGCAGTATGTCTCCAAATCCAAGACACATACCAGAAAATGTATTTAGCCAAAGTATAAGGAAAAATAATAAGCTGAATCCACAAAATATCCATGATACTGGGTTTTGCATAAGCACCTTTGATATCCATTTTATTCTCAATTATTTTTCTTATAATATTTTCAGTTTCTTCTTTCGATTCTTTTTTATTCCGCCTACCTCTCTTATCTTCTAAAAATAGCCCATCTTCTTTTGCTATTTCCAGAGCCTTATTTCTATACTTTGGCACAGTTAAGAAGTATTTAATAGCCATGTCATATCGCTGCCACCCACTGTAGTACTGTATGGCTGATATGATTGATATTGTAACTATTATAACTATTCTTACATCTACCTTAGGTGCTACTCTCCTCCTGTAATATCTATAATAATGAGCATAATATTCGTCAGGATTGTCCAACATATAATCATAATCTGATCGAGCCTCTTCATCTTTTAATATTTCATAAGCATTTGCTATTATCTTGAATTGTTCTTCAGCCTTTTCTTTTGCCTCTGGAGTTCTGTGAAGATCAGGATGGAATTGTCTTGCGAGTTTTCGATAGTTTTTCGATATTTCATGTTTAGTAGATTCTCTAGTAACTTCCAACACATCATAACAATTTTCTTTACCACAATACAATCCTTCTAATAGTTGTGATGTAGTCGATACCGTTATAATTAATATAAACCACGTAACGCCTATTAAATGAGTTAACATACTTATTATTATAATAAATGTTCAACGAACGAAACGAAAGCCACGTTTAAAAATTTTTATAACAACAACCACTTATTTATTTGACAATTAAAGTAACCTCAATTTTCTACTCTCAAAATATGTCACTTGCGTTACGGAAATTCGGTTAAACGGATAAATGCCAAAAATAATAACTAGAGAAAGGCATTTTAACTTAAAAGAAGAAGAGCAATTGTTGCCAACCTTAACAATTGTTGCAAATTGTTTATTTATAAATTTTATAAAAACGTTTGTAGTTTATAATAAGATACAGAAATTTTACAAATATATTTTAAGGAATTAATACCAATTTAATTTCATAAGTTAAGATTCTAAATAATTTTATATTTTAAGCTCCAAACCACTGAAATATAACTAATATTCTATATTTCAGTGAATAGTTCCTGCTACTCGGTATAATATACACTACACTACTAGTTTATTATTATTACTATTATATTTATATCTATGTTTATGTAATTGCACTTGCGTTTTCTAGGAATTGATATGGAAGATAATGAAAATCAAGAAAACGAACGCTCAATGATGAGGCGAAATCCACAGCAGAGGAAATCAATTTACAGAAATCTTTTAAATAAAATTGAAGGAATCGGTATGTGTTATGATTTTTAAATACATTTATATTTACTTTTTATAACAATAACAATTTTTGAGCTATAAATCGGTTTAAAAATAATAAATTCAACTGAAAAAACAATTATGTCTGAATTACTTGAATTAGAAAGTTTCAAGGGTAATCTATTTTATTTTCATTTATATCAACTGCTATATTCGTCTTGCATTTATAATTTACCCTAATTAAATCCCTGTTTTTATCTTTATTCTTTAATTTTAATGTTAACAGCATCCTATCGATAATTGATTATACAAATAATTTTGTTTACAGATGAAACCGAAGATGTAGGTTTAAAAACCGTCAATGAAATAGGAGAAGTATTAAGAGAGGCAAATTCACTTGATACTGAATGGAGTATTAACAATAGGGTAGAACATGCAGATGAAACTTTTTTAGATTGTTTAGTTTTATCATCTGCAAGTTGTGTTTTAAAAAAATGTATAGATGCTGTAGATGTCTTTACGTCAACATATAATCCAAATGAATTTTCTAATCATATTGTAAGTAAAAGAAAATATTTAGACATTTTTCATCTTTTGGCTGTTCTATTCTTTTTTTTATTTTACTTTTAAGTATACGCTATTTTATTATTTGACATTTTGGATCTTATTTATAGATTAATAGTATCAAAGACGAAGAAAGTGATGAAATTAGGCCATCTGATTTATTAAAATTGCTTGATGACGCAAGGAAAATCATTCCAAAAATACCTGATTACTCTTATATTTATGGTAGTTATGACCTAGATCAATTACCGCAGCCAAAACCAAGAAAAGAGAGGATAAAACAACAAAAAGAAAAGTTAAATAAAAAAGAACCAGAGAAAGTTACTAGCTTAAGCAAAGAAGAAGAAGCAATTGAAGATATTGTTAAAGTTTTGCAGGATGTATTGATTGAGAAATATAATGAAAATGGTGAAGAACCTATAAAATATTATGATTATATTATTGATACTGACGATTTTGGAAGTACTGTTGAAAATATGTTTTATTTTTCATTTTTATTACGAGACGGGAGAGCAAATATAGATTTAGGTAATTGTTGAATATAATAAATTCCAATCACTTTAATAATTTTTATTTACTTTACTGGAAGAATTTATTGTATTTTTTTGCAGATAGAAAAGGAGTTCCTATAATCAAACCAATTAAAAAAAAAGTTCTTAAAGAGTTTAGAGATGGTGGTGGAGTTAATGCCCAAATTATTACCCAAATAGGCATGGACCGTTGGAAGGTAATAATAGATAGAAAAAAAATTGCATTTTTTATGTTTAACTTTTATATCTATTTTTGCAGACATTTCGAAAACCTGGTTATTTGCAACAAAACAAGAAAAATCATTGTACTTAATATTTTGTAGTTTTTTTAATATACATTTATTTTCTATTATATATCATTCTTATTACTTTTTATACAGGTTTTATCGAGTTATAGTTTACAAGCAATAAATTGCAAATAAATTAAAGTATGTTCAAAATTATTTTCAATGGATTATATGCAAGCATCAAAGGTGAAATATAGGTGTAATGCAGAGGTGACGGTGCAATTTTGCAGTCGACTGATTATGGACCTGTGTTATTTAAAATCATAGTCGTTAGGGGTTGTCAAATTTGAAGTTTGACTGCGGTCTTGTGGTGAAGATTGTAAGAAGGGTCCTGGTGTAAACACAAAAATCACGGGCCCCTTGTGGTATAGAAAAAAATTGCTGATAGCGGCGTAAAAATATTTACAGTAAAACTCTTTAAATAAAGAGTTTTACTGAAATCCTTTTTCTGTTACAGACTAACGAAACAAAACTATTAAAATCTACAAAACACGTTTGTGACTGCTAAAAACACAAACTACTAAACTAGACTACTATTCGTACAAGTTATTTTTTCTACAACCACTATGCAAAATACGCTTTTCTACACAATTTTTTATATGCAAAGCACGCCTTTTCTTGATTTCTTTGATACGTTGGAAAATTAATAATTTGGAGTGCCAAAAGTATGGCACTTTTTCCCACGGAAGTTACTATTTTTCTTTCATTAATAAATGTGGTTGTAGAAAAAATATTGATGTTTTGCGCACTTGTACAAACTACTATTAAAAGATACTTTACGACTTTTTGCAGATGCTTAATTTTCATTAATTATTAATTTTAGAAAAGTTGCAGTTTCTAGCAAATCTGGACCCAATTTACCAAGAGCCATGAGCTCCTGAGCCATAGTAGAAAGTCGTTTTAATTCCAGAAAGATTACAGAAAATTCGTTCTGCTTGGACAACGGTTACAGGAAGAGTACAAACAAGTCTTAATGCTATAATTATTAGGAATCTAATTTTAGTTTATGAATTTTATATAAAAGATTAAATGGGGTCATATTTGTATCCTGAAAATTTGCAGAAAAGATGCTTTTAAGATATTTTATTTCTTTGAATTGAAAATTGGTAACTGCATCGTAATGATTTTGAAGACGAATGGCTTGCTCTTCAATTTCTAAACTTAAAAATCTCCATAACACACTAAACATAATGAAAAAGAGGCTACATCTCGATAAAAACTGACTTTTCGAAAAAGTTATGAGGCAAAAAAAATCAAAAATGATGTATTAAACCAATATAGTGTCACAATACTAATTAGGGGTTCAAAACCCTTCTAAAATTTTTATGGGCTGTACAGATTTCGTGTTTTTATATGAAAAAGATACTCTTACGACTTTTTGCATAAAATATTGGAAAAAATCGATTTTCATTTTGTACTTTTCAAAGGCCGTAACTTTTTGTGTGTGCACATTTACATTAAGAGTCCGTCACCACTCGTCGTTTTGCAAAGGTTTTGAAATAATAATTTTTTTTAAGAACATATAAGCTATCAGTCTAAAATAAAAACAGACGTTAAGTAAAATGCTAAGTCTATGCAATTTTAAACTCGGTTCCTACTTTTTAAAAAATCGATTAGAACTTTGGAAAATATTTAACATTATTTGCGTGTTTTAAAAAAATTGTACAGTGCAAACTACAAAACTGACAAAATAGTTATTTATGCAACAAGTGTGTAAAGTGATACTTTTTTCACCAATGTGAATGTTGTCGCACTCGCCTTTGGCTCGTGCGACAATCACATGAGTGAAAAAAGACACTTTACACACTAGTTGCATACAATATTTTTTCTGCTACCATAATTTTTATGTACAAAAATTGATTTCGCATGCAAGAGGTTAACAAGCTATTTTCCAAAATCTTGAAGTTAATCAGTTGATTTCTGGAAAATAGAAGATTGGCAAGATAAGAAACAAGAATATTGCAAAAAATGTGTTGCACATGTAAAAAAGTTATTTTGAAAATTTTATTTTACTTTACGCACTAGTGAAAAAAAGTTAAACTTTACGCACTCCTTAGCGTGCGTAAAGTAAGTACTTTACGCACGGTAGTAGAAAAAATTTATTTCAATACGCCTTAAGACTGATCCTTAGTCATTCATTTGACGTTAAATTTAAAATAATTAGTTAGTTTTTAACCAATTTTTTAAGTATTATTTTGTACCTTTCGTAAATTTTGTCTGGAGTGCAACTAAGTAGAATGGGCTGCCTACTTCTACAGATGTTTAATAAATTTTTCAAATGAGGAAAATGTATCATAACAGAGAGTAACTCAGGCATATATTGTTATTATTAAGGTGTGATTTTGACATAGACGTGTTTATCGAGTTTTCATCTGTTTTGTAGATTTATTTAGACCAGGACCAATCATTTTTAAAACAAAAAAAATCTTTACAGTATGTGAATATGGTCAGAAAATATAGTGTAAGTTATAAGTATAAATTGTGAAAAATTAAGACGACTCAGTTAAAGTTCCGGAAGCGGGTGGGGGTAGGTAAATATACGTTTGACCGATTGGTTTTATGCCGATTTCTGATTGAAACGCATTCTATCAAAAAAAGTTTAGTATAAAAGATGTAGGTAATTAAAAAATATAACACAATTGTATCGCTCACTTGTCACAATAACTTCAAAATTATCGAGAAAAAGCTAAAAACTGTTTTTTTTGTTATTAATTTATATTTCCAGTCTAATTATCAATCGTTACTTTACCGAAATGTGAATTTATTCTCTTAATATAGCTGTGATGCGTTTTTAGGATGTTTTAAGTAATAAACTTAATTTTTGAAAAGTAGAAAAAACATAAAAAAGAAAAATTATTGAAAAAAAATTAATGAAATTACAAAAAAATCTATAGACAGAATTGACCATAAATATAAATAATTAATTTGTCATTATATTATTATAATATTTTATTATAAACCGTAGAATTGTATTAGTTTAAAAAACAGTTAATTCCCATATTATACTTTTAAAGTAAAACAAAAACGAAGTTTTTAACCATAACTATATTTATTTCTAAACTTAATCATCTACTTCATGACTAATTAGAAATAAAAAAAAATATTTGTTTAAATGTATATTCTAAACGCCCAATTTCATTGTTACTATTTACAATATTTTACTTTCCCGGGCCCATCAAAGGTAAAGTAAGGTGAACGAGCAAAAAAAAATGGAGATATCGATGGAAATATTCATTTTGAGGTCCCCCAAGAAGATTGAAACCATTTCCAGCGTATGGTCTGTCTGTGTGTAATCTTGCACGATAACTGCCGACCATTACATTTTGGTTTAAATTGGTACAGTAGAAGGTCCGTAAGACCGACATTTATTAAATACACATATAACAATTTTTTAGTTTTTTTAAATTTTAAGGACAAACAATACACTTTAGTGCAAAATTTGTAGTACAAAGTTTTAGAGCATAAAATTCCCTACAACTTTTGTTTCAAACTTTTTCCAGAATTTCCAATAGTTGCGCCACTAGATGGCGCGTAAAAATGTGCATGTATGTTTTCTCTAGTTTTTCATAATTTTGAGGACAAACAATACAATTAAGTGCAAAATGTTGTAGTACAAAGTTTTAGACCATGACATTCCCTACAACTTTTGTTTCAAACTTTTTTCAGAATTTCCAATAGTTGCGCCACTAGAGGGCGCGTAAAAAATGTGCATGTAGGTTTTTCTCTAGTTTTTCTTGATTTTGAGGGCAAACAATACACTTTGGTGTAAAATGTTGTAGTACAAAGTTTTATCGCATAAAATTCCCTACAACTTTTGTTTCAAACTTTTTCCAGAATTTCCAATAGTTGCGCCACTAGATGGCGCGTAAAAATGTGCATGTATGTTTTCTCTAGTTTTTCTTTATTTTGAGGACAAACAATACAATTTAGTGCAAAATGTTTCAGTGCAAAGTTGTAAAGCATAATATTCCCTACAACTATTGTATGAAAATTTTTCCAGAATTCCTAATAGTTTTCATACATGATTTTAGGAGATCATAATTGTAGCAGAGTGATATACAACGTGCGCATGCGCAGTTTATGTCATTATCAACATTAATATATCAATTTGGTAGACGTATTCGCCATCGGCTCGCTATTTTTAATGTCTTCCATAAATCAATGTAATGCTTAGTATTTTGTAATTAATATAATAATAATAAATAACCTATTCTCTACGGTCGAGCCGGGAAAGTTCTGGGGTGACACAGCCGATTTTTTAAGTGGGAAAAAAAAGTACTTGCAGTAAATAATGAATTAATAACGTCCTAGCGTAAAATGAGCTTTAGCTCACTGGTTGAATACGTCCACTGTTGAAACCACGCCTATCAGAGGGCCTAAAAATTAATTTTTGACACGGGAATATGTGGTTCAATTTATGACTTTCCTTTTTGATACACCCTATATATTATGTTTTTCTAGTAATTGAAATGTATTTAACCGTGTTTTATTAGTAGTTCAACAACTTTAGTAATATCAGATACCAACGATATAGGTCTTTAGTTACCCATATCAGTTTTATCTCCATTTTTAAAAACTGGTGTTACAACAGATATTTTAAAAACAGAATACGGAAAAATAAGGCGAGGTTCGTAAAAATTTGATATAGCTAAGCCACAACGAAAAAAGTTTCGTAATTATACCAAAAATAAGATGTCATGATTTTTGCCAGGATTGGTTGGGGGGACCACCCCTAAAAACGGAAAAATAGGTTTTTGAGGTATTTTTTGGGTTGATTTACTAGTTCAATTTTTTTTAAACCCTTTAGACTTCTAGCTAAGATTTGGGATTTGAACCATTTTATTGTCAATGATTAAAGAACCTTCAGTTCAAATTTGGAGTGACTGCGATCATTTCTCGCTCCCCCTGGAATAGGTATATTGTAATGAATTTATGATGATCTCAATTTGGGGTGAGTTCTATATGAAAAAATAATAAACATTACAGAAAAAATAAAGAAAACTAATTTAATAAATGTCCTTCTGTTCGCCTATCACTCCAATCTTCTGCACCTATTTTATCTCCTACCTTGACCAATCACTTCTTCTAAATACCTCTTCTTAACCTGACTTCTTAATCTCCGCTTTCCAATTATTAAACCTATATACTCCTCCTTACGTTCTTTTACTATTAGTCCTTTCTGTTAATTGCTTTTGTTCATACCTTTAATACATTTTTTTTTTATTTTTTAGTTGAATAAAATTTTAGATTTTGTCAGTGTATAATTTTATTTTCATCATTCCATAAATTCTCTTACAAAAAAACCATCAATTACCATTCTGACAATTTTTTTCAAAATATCAAAATTGACTTCTTATTATCTTTTTATTCAACTGTCCGTCCAAAATTAAAAATTTTTTTTTTTGTTACTTGATTCATGAATAATTTTTAAAATCACTTTTGACAAACTTGCCATTTACTTTTTAATCATACAGCAAAAAACTTATTTTAATATTCTTTCCAAAATTTAACTGTTCGATATGATCATGCAAATAAGATTTTTTTTATACTCATCCACAATTGTTGATTTTAACTATTTTATACACCAATTATTTTCAATAAATGCTTTAAAATTAAACTTTTAACGATAAACTCTGTTTATAACAATAAAAACAACATAAAATTATTTATGCTATTCAAACCTTTCAACGAATAAATAATAAAAAAATGACTCATACAGAGTATTTCATTACAATATATACGATTTTTGGGCTAAAAATTGAAATATGGCTATTTTGGTCAAATCTCTGCCGAATCGGATGAAATTTGGTGAAAAAGTGAGTGATGATGACCACAATGGGTGGTCCAAAGATGAAGTCAAAATATGCAATATTTTTGGTTAAAATCTAAATTTTTCCGATTTACCCCCTAATTTTGAATTGGACCACCATTGTAACCAACGAGTGCTCAAAAACCTATTTTTCGGTTTTTAGGGGTGGTTCCCCCCAAACCAATCCTGGCAAAAATCACATCTTATTTTTGGTATAATTACGGAACTTTTTGTCCTTGTGGCTTAACTATATCGAACCTCGTTTTATTTTTCCGTAGAATGACTCCACTAGAAGGAAATATAGCAAATTGAAATATTTTGATGATCTTTTATTTTTTAACTCAGAAATTACTTTTTATCAATTGGAACGTGAATGAGCAACAAGATTTTTTGTTGTTAAAAATCGTCATTATATTGTATTTTTTCTTGTTTTAATATAACGATTTAAAATCCAAATAATAACAAGACTTTGAAAATTGATAGATTTATTAAATAAATATAAAAAAATGTATATTTATTTATGAACTTAAATTCGATTCCCAGTCAGGTTCAATAATATAATCATGTGTATCTGGTTTCCTGATCGAAACTTCAAAGTTCCAAGGGGGTTGTTCTATTGGTAAAACACCACCACTGGGAAGAATATTTAATGTATGTAACCAGTAAAGTATATGCGACGTTAACCACGCAATATAAATTAATTCTTTATACCTAGAATAGAGTAAAATAACCATAAACCGTCTACTATAGATGGCTTAAGGTAAACTTGTTTTTGTATTTTGGGACCAGATCCCTAGATGGCTCTGTCAGTACGAAAAATAAAATTTAGTTTGGCTGCAATAATACAATTTCAAATTTTATTAGATGGTAATAAAGTTGGCTCCATCTGGTGCTCTGTTTCCAAATTCATCTGCCCAGGTTGCCGGGAAATTTAAAATGTTAAGAATCAGCGAGACAAACTATAATGAAAGTTTTTTATTTTAATTGTTGGTTACACCATTTATAGATTTGTAACAATTTAATACTATAATGCGTTAAAATAAAATAAATTAAAGCAATGGAATTTTAAAATATACAGATTTGCGCATACGTTATGTAACATTTAAAATGTTTTTCTTAAAACTTTTCTAGTCCCAAACTTATTCCCAACTCTGTATATTATAAAACACAAACTACGCATTATTATAGGTAGAAAAAGGATAAAATCTATGATGATCATAATGACGATGGTTGTATAATTAAAGATAAAGACACACCTGTAATTGGCATAGCATTAAAAAACCGTAAAATAAAATCTAATCCAATTCTTATATGTATTTAAACAGAATATTTTTTGGTTTACCCGGTATGTAAAGTTGAAACGGCATTTAAAATTAATCTATATGTTTGGTTCAAAATGCTTGTGACACACCCGATTTTTAGAAGAAACTAACGGAGGATCCATTTTATTTAGTTATTTAGTTCATTAATGTTTAAAGCAAATAGTTATGTGTTAAATCGTTCAATATCCTTATTTGCGTTTGGTCACAATTTGGAACACAACTTCGTAAATTGAAAAAGCAATAAACGTTGAATAGAAAGACACTCACAAAAGTTTTATAAGAAAATCACTGTCATAATCACATAAACTAAACCAAAAGTAATAAGTACCGCAGTGCAGCAAACAGAGACATCTAGGGCTCTAGTCCCAAAACACAACAGCAAGTTTACCTTGACTCATTTACGTGAAACATCTATAGTTGATAGTCTTTGATAATAACGTCAGTTATCGTTGTAAGCTTAGATCATTCTATGCTGCGCTAGATATGGTATCCTGTAGTATTTGTTGGGTAGGTAAGGGGTACTGATTTGTCATTGGTCAAACTGTATAATATAGATTTGAATTAGGCAACACACAGTTGGTATCAGTTGTATGTGTTGCCTATGGCAATCTATGATGAGTTGTCCATGTTGTCAAGTAGAGTAGCTCGTTGTTGTGGGCTGGTGGTTAATGTTTGTAAGATATGTTTTCTACTTTAATAAACATAATAATATTTAACTATCATCTTGATTACTAACTAAGCCGACTAAAGATCATACATAGTGTCAGGTTACATGGTCGGAAGTGTTTAAAAATCCAACTTGCATTTTTGAGGTTATATGAATTGGCGGTATATAGTTTTAACACACTTGTAGAACCGTAAAAATAAAAATGGATAACTTGTTTAAAACTCCGGAACCCCTAGTCCTAGATGGCAACATAGCCGACAATTGGAAAAACTTTAGCCAAAGATTTAATCTATTTTTAAAAGTGATCGGATTAGAAGAATAAAATGAGGAAACAAAAGTGGCTATCTTTTTAAATTGCATAGGAGATGATGGTCTCGAACTTTTTAATAGCTTTAGTTTTCAAGATGGAAAAGAAAAAATCCTAAAAGATGTTAAACAGAAATTTGAAGAGCATTGTTCTCCAAAGAAAAACCTCATTTATGAGAGGTACAAGTTTAATAGTATGACACAAAAGAAAGGACAGATATTCGACAGTTTTTTAACAGAGCTTCGAAGAGCAGTAAAAACCACTAAATACAACAAGGACCAAGAAGACATGATAAGAGATAGAATTGTAATTGGGACTGCTGATACTACCATGCAGGAAAGGTTATTAAGAGAAAGTAACTTAACATTAGAAAAGGCCATTGATTTTTGCAGAGCGACAGAGGCAAGTAAATCTAAGGCAAAAGTTCTAAAAAATGAAACTCTGATAGATGCAATTCGAGCAAAACCTTATAGATCCACTGGTAAAGGTAATGAGACAGAAAAGCCGTACAGAAATTGTGGTTCTAAGCACAAAAAACATATTAGATGTCCAGCAATTGGTGAAACATTTGCCAAGTGTCAAGGCCATGACCATTTTGCTAGTGTATGTTGTTGACCGAATGAAACAAGTATTCAAGAAACCCATAGAAGTGCCAAAGACAAACAGAAAAAAGAAACGAGTACATCTAGTGACATCTAGTGACGAAAACTCCAGAAGGTGACACTGAAATCTCCGAGAGTAGTAGTGAAAGAGAATGCGAATTTTATGTGAGCTCTGAAAATATGTGCGCGAAAAGATGTAGACCACGGAAATTTTTGTGAATGATAAGCCAGTTACATTCAAGCTAGACACAATAGCTGAGGTAAGCATCTTACCACTTGAGATACTAAAAAAGGTGGTACCAATATCCTGTATTTCCAAATCGAATGTAGTTCTAATGTCTTATGGAGATCCAGCATTCAAAATAAAATGTGTTGGTGAGGTAAAATTAGAATGTACTGTTAAAGATAATTGTAAAATGATACAATTTGTCATTATTAATGCTAAAAACCAGACTCCACTATTAGGGTTGCAGGAATGTTTAGCTTTAAACCTAGTTAAAAGAGTAGATTTAGTAGATAAACAAAAATTTAAATCTCTTGATGATTTAGTGCAAAGATATAAATCTGTTTTTGAAGAAGGCTTGGGAAAATTCCCAACTCAGCATCATATAACATTAAAAAATGATTAGACTATTACATGAAGGTCACCTAGGGATAGAAAAGACAAAATCACAAGCCAGAAAAGTATTTTATTGGCCTGGAATTTCAGTCGACATAGAATCTTATATTAAATCGTGTAAAATATTTGAAAAATTTGCTAGAAAAAATCCGAAACAAACAATTTTATCATACCCGTTACCGAAAAGGCCATGGGAACGTATTGGTTCTGATATTTTTACATATGCTGATCAAAGTTATTGCATAATTTTCGACGCATATTCAAACTGGCTTGAGATTCTGCCTATCAGAAATAAAAGTGCTAAATCTATAATTACTGTAATGAAACCAATATTTGCCAGATTTGGAGTACCAGATATAATAGTAGCTGATAATATACCATATAACAGTGAAAAATTTTTGAATTTTGTAAAAAACTGGAACTTTAGTCTTAACACGAGAAGTCCAGAATATCCTCGATCAAACGGGTTAGCGGAAAAAGGAATATGAATCGCGAAAAATCTAGTAAAAAAATCGTTGGAGGGAAAAAGAGATTTGGATAGTGGGTTATTAAACTATCGAAATTTCCCATTAAAAGGTATGGCATACTCTCCATCTCAACTTTTAAATAGTAGAATGGTTAAGACTAAAGTACCAATCTCCTCTGAATGGTTAAAACCTAAAGTATGTAATGAGGTAAAAGAACGAATTGAAGCAAAATATAAAGCAAATGAAGTATATTTCAATAAAAATGTTAACAAACTAAAACCATTCAAAGACGATAGTAATGTGACCGTACTGAATCATAGAGCTAACACTTGGGAACCTGCTAAGATTAAACAAATGCATGAATCGCCAAGATCATATATACTGCAAGATAGTAAAGGCAACACTATTAGAAGGAGTAGGTATGATATACGTCTTTCAGAAAATCCGTATCAGCCTACAGCAAATGAGTCTGATGACGAGTTACTACCTTGTAATAGTGATGTCACTCCTATCGAGCCTAGCTCGAGTCCCAAAGTAATAGTTAAAAGGAAACAAAGTATGTTTAGTGAAAATTGTGAATCTCCTTCACAGTCTAGCTCAGGTTTATCAAACTCCAATCAATTACTTGATTTACAAAAAACTCGTTCAGGCCGAGTTATTAAAAAACCGACTAAGCTAAACTTATGAGGGAGGATGTATAATATAGATATGAATTAGGCAACACACAGTTGGTATCAGTTGTCTATGATGAGTTGTCTATGTTGTCAAGTGGAGTAGCTCGTTGTTGGGGGCTCGTGGTTAATGTTTGTTTTCTACTTTAATAAACATAATAATATTAAACTATGGTCTTGATTACTAACTAAGCCGACTTAAGATCATACACAAACTATGTCGAAATTTGAAAACGACCAATCACTGACTTACGCTAGACCCCCCCGGACCTACAAAACAAATAACCTACATGCCTTATCTAGCGTAGCGTATATAATCTAAGGTTGTAAGAATTGAATTCTTAGGATGGTTTGAAATGGGACTTACCTAAAAAATTTCCGTTTCTGCGGCCATATGAAGATAATTCCTTTTTGCTGAAACTTTGGCGTCTTAAAATGACACTTTGGAATCGAAACTCTCTGATATTTGTGACTTTGAACGGATATTTGAGAAGGAACTTCACATGTTTGACCGTTTATGACTTTTCTATAAAATTGCGTCTTCACGTATTTAAAGTTTTCTGCATTAATGCTATTGAATTTGGCGAAAATTTCCAAGCATCCGGAGAACTGATTCGTTAAATACACTCCGTTCATTCTGGGTACAATCATACTCTCTAAAAATAAAATAACTTACGGCCTAACCATTATTATACTTGTTACAAAAATTTTGTGTAATATGAAAACTAGTTGATAAGACCGTTCTGACGGTGACATGAAGATGACAAAAATGTACTTTTGACAAGTATTTATTGTGTGACGTCATTCGAAAGTGCTTTCAAAGTGACAGTTTAAAAATTAGAAATGTTTTCATTTAGGTTGTCCCATAAATCAAAACTTACCAATATAGGTTATGACATCACAAGATGAAAGATTGCGGTATTATTTTAAATTTTCTATGTTTTTATCTTCGACCATATATACTACGTACGTAGACGCTCCTTGAATATATTATAGCAATAGAATCATTTGTGACAGACATTATTTAGGCGGGGAATGGGGAAGAGACGACGAAGTCATAGAAGTACCGTTTTTACGGGGTCACGAAGACATTTTAAATGTTGTAATAAAACATCTATTGAACAATTTACACATTTTACTTTCCCGGACCCATCAAAGGGAAACTAAGGTGAACGAGCAAAAAAAAAAATTGAGATTTCGTTGGACTTATCCATTTTGAAGTCCCCCAAGACGATTGAAACCATTTCCAGCGTATGGTCTGTCTGTGTGTCTGTATGTCTGTATGTTTGTGTGTCTGTGTGTCTGTGTGTAATCTTCCACGATAACTGCCGAACCGTTTGACCAATCAAGCTGAAATTTGGTATGAAGGGTCGGTGTGTGCCTAGAATGCGACCATTAGATTTTGGTTTAAATTGGTACAGTAGAAGGTCCTCAAGACCGACATTGATTAAATACACATGTAACAATTTTTTACTTTTTTTAAATTTTAAGGACAAACAATACACTTTGGTGCAAAATATTGTAGTACAAAGTTTTAGAGCATAAAATTCCTTATAACTTTTGTTTCAAACTTTTTCCATAATTTCCAATAGTTGCGCCACTAGATGGCGCGTAAAAAATGTGCATGTAGGTTTTCTCCAGTTTTTCTTGATTTTGAGGACAAACAATACACTTTAGTGCAAAGTGTTGTAGTACGAAGTTTTAGAGCATAAAATTCTCTACAACTCTTTTCTGAAACTTTTTCTAGAATTTCCAATAGTTGGGCCACTAGAGGGCGCGTAAAAAATTTGCATGTAGGTTTTCTCTATAGTTTTTCTTGATTTTGAGAACAAACAATGCATTTTAGTGCAAAATTTTCTGGTGCAAAGTTGGAAATCATCAAATCTTCTTTAACTTTTATGTTTAACTTTTTATCGAAATCCTCATAGTTTCGCCGCTAGATGGCGAGAAAATTACGCATTTAGGATTTTCCATTTATTTTAAATTATGCTCTTTAGTCCAAAATGTTTCAGTGCAAAAGTTGTAAAGCATAAAATTCCCTACAACTATTGTATGAAAATTTTTCCCGAATTCCCAATAGTGTTCACAAATGATTTTAGGAAATCCTAATTGTAGCAGTGTGATATACAACGTGCGCATGCGCAGCTTATGCCATTATCAACATTGAAATATCAATTCGGCTCGCTATTTTTAATGTGTTCCATAAATCAATGTAATGCTTAGTATTTTGTAATTAAAATAATTATAATAAATAACATATTCTCTACGGTCGAGCCGGGAAAGTTCTGGGGTGACACAGCCGATTTTTTATTAAATAGTTTCTAGAGAAAGATGAAACACATTTTGTATACAAATATGCAAAAACTACATGCCTATGTCGACATAACGTCTAAAGCCGGAGTCTCATGCGTCCGTTTTCCGTCGACCCGATATCCGATAAAAATTGAATTTCGGATAAAAATAAAATCCAAGTCTCATTTATCCGAAAATCGTATCCGTAAAAGGTCCCATCATGACAATTGACAGTTGTATTTGAGGTTATAATTTACTTATTTGGTTGTATTGTATTCAATATCATTTGATTGTGTTCTTGATTTGATTTAATATTGTATTGTTTTAAATTTCGATTATTTGCTATTTACGATCAACATGGCCAAGTCTAATTCCTATTATTGTCAAAGTTTTGATCAGAATGAGAATGATGAAGAAATACGTACCCGAAACCTCGACCGAAACATACAATGCCGAAACGCATGTGAGTTTTAACATTTTACCAAAATTCTGCAATGCTTGCTGAAATGCAACTAAATAAATTAATACATTTAGTTCAAACCATCGACGAATGTTAAAACACAAACCGAATAATTATTTTTATTAGTTTATTGTTTTGTTTTGTTTACTTTTCATCAGTCAGACAGCCAAAAGTGAGGTTAAAAACGATCCGAAAACGGAAAAAGTTAAAATTAGTTTAACTTTTTTCCGACGTCGGACAAAGTTAAACTTAAGCTTAAGCCGGAGTCTCATGCATCCGTTTTCCGATCGTCCGATGGTACGACGGCGCTCCTATTGGTTGAAAAATTTCCCGCCTTTTTTAATCCGAATATTTTTAACTTTTTTCCGACGTCGGACAAAGTTTTTGACTGTCTGACTGGTGAAAAGTAAACAAAACAAAACAAAACAATAAACTAATAAAAATAATTATTCGGTTTACGTTTTAACATTCGTCGATAATGGAACTCCAAATTCAAATAAAGCATCGAATCAATAATATCTTGCTTTTGTCGCTGTTGTGGACAAATAAAAATGAAAGTAAAAACAGAAAAAAAAAGAAAAAGATTTTGGGTCAGGGATTTGGTTAAACATCGAAAAACTTTCCACAACTTGTTACAAGAAATGAGAGTGAAAGATCACGAGAAGTATATTATAACTACCTATAAGAATGTCTAGCAATACATTCCAAAATTTGCTAAAAATCATTGGTCCTAGATTAAATAAGATATATTGTGAACGTGATTACAATTACAATCAAATAAATAAATTATTGTATGTATTATAACCTCAAATACAACTGTCAATTCGGTCCTTTTTCGGATACCATTTTCGGATAAATGAGACTTGGATTTTATTTTTATCCGAAATTCAGTTTTTATCGGATATCGGATCGACGGAAAACGGACGCATGAGACTCCGGCTTTACTGTTTATTTACATCACGTCAATTTTTATTGTTGATTTCGTCGTCTGTGCCAGATTTTTCTGCGCGTCTTACGTCCCTCGACTACAAACTTTGTCGAGAGAGAGGGCTAGATCTTGGCTTAAATTTTTTAAATGACATATACAGGGCATATCTAGTAGTTCCTTTATCTGAGACCTTGCCTATGAAAAGATCGATTTACCACTTTACAGTTGTCCAACTAAAAAGTCCACACCACCTCGTACATTTCAGAACAAAAATATTCTGACCCACTATCTGATGATTTGGCAAACGTGCATCTCCGCAGATTTTTAGTAAATTTTAATATTTGTGTGTACTGAACTTCGTCTTTCACGCTACGTTGCCAAATTTAATAAATGAAAAAATAACAGCATTAATTAGAAATAAATTATGAATCCATAAAAAATGTATAACATATTTTATAACAAAATGAAATACAAAAATATTTTAAACCGGGAATAATTATTCTATTTTTTTAAACAAAAACACAGAAAAAGAAAATAACAAAACTAGTAAAAGGAATAATCTCTGCCCGATTTTTCAAGACTACGGCCCGTTTCCGTCAGCGGAAGAAAGTCCGATTCGAAAAAATCGGAATTTTTCCAATAATTTTTTTTTCAAATTTTTTGACCCGAAATAGCTCATCTACTGATAGAGCCCTTCTTTTTTGAATAAAAACCGATGGCCGAAAGAACTTTCCGAATCGGCCGTACCGTTCTCAAGGCGCACAGACATCCACACATCTACACATTCACACAGACAGACTTTTTTTTTCGCCGAAAATCAATTTTTTCCACGTTTCATGACATTTTAAGTCACTTGGAGCAAAAAATTTTTTTGAGATTTTTGCACGATTTCAATACTACGGTTTGCCCTACTCCACCAAAGGTATAGTAAATAGTGAAAAGTAGGGAAAATAGGAAAAATTGGGGAAAATAAGAAAAAATATCGGAAAATAATAAGAAATAGTGCACGAATAGGGAAATATAGAGAAAAATAAAGAAAAATAATGAAAAATAGAAAAAACTAGAAAAAATAAAAAAAAATAGGTAAAAATCAGAAAAAATTGGGAAAAATAGGAAAAAATTTGTAAAATACAAAAATAGGGAAAATAGAGAAAAATACATATATAAGTGAAAATAGAAGAAAATAACGAAAAATAGGGAAAAATAGGAGAAATAGAGAAAATAGCCAAACATAGGAAAACATGGGAAAAATTGGGAAGAATGAGAAAAAGTAGTGAAAAATAGATATAAATAGGCACAAACAGGGAAAAAAGGGAAAAATGGGAAAAAATGAGGGAAGAAGCAAAAATAGAGAAGCATGAAAAAATGTAGGAAAAATAGGGGAGAATGGGAAATAATAAAAAAAATGAGGAAAATTGGAAAAAATGGGAAAAAGTATGGAACAAATAGGGAAAAATAGGTAAAAAATAGGAAAAAATGATTAAAAACAGGAAAATGGAAAGACCTCTTAAAAAAGCAAAAGTGGAGTAGAGAGGGAGAGAGAGCGATATTAAAACACGTTTAGAGTTGAAAAAATAGCGTAAGGAACTTCTTTCCTAACCTCCAAACTTTTTTTTATTAATTTTTTGAAAACGAATTTTTTTAAAAGGGATTTAAAAAATGAAGGGCCTTATTTTTCAATATTAAACTTTTATTTAAACGAAGTTTTCGAAACGGATTTTTTTTTAAACTTTTTTGAAGAGTTAAAAAAAGTAACGAAAATAAGACGACATCTAATCTAAATATTGCAAATATCAAAATTTTATGCCATTGGAAAGAGAAAAATAAAGAAAATAGGGAAAAATAGAAAAAAACGGGGAAAATGGGCAAAAATTAAAAAAGGGAAAAAAGACGGCAAAATAAAGTAAAATAGAAAAAAATAATGAAAAATAGGAAAAATTTGTGAAAAATGGGAAAATGTATAAAATGAAAAAAAAAATAGTGAAAAATAAGGAAAAATACAGAAAATTGAGGAACGATAGTTAAAAATTGGAAAAACTTGAAAAAAATAATGGAAAAAAACACAGGGAGAAATATATACAAATAGGGACAAATAGGGAAACATATGGGAAAGTAGAAAAATATAATGAAAAATAGGGAAAAATAGGAATAGACAAAAGAGGCAAAAAAAGAGAAATATAGGAAAAATGGGGAAATAGAGGAAAAATAGGACCAAATGAGTAGTAGAAAAAAATGGAAAAATAGAAAAAAGTAAAGGAAAATAGGAAAAAATAGGAAAGAATTATGAAAAACAGGAAAAATAGAAAGAAATGGTAAAAAAAGGAAAAAACGAAAAGAGAGGAAGAGTAACATTTTTAGAGCTGAAAAAAAAACGCATGGAACTTCGTCCCCAGAATTTTGTCAAGGTGTTTAAAAAATTAAAGCACAAAATTGTTTTCCAATATTTAACTTTTTAATATATTTTTAAACTTTTTTTTGAAGAGTGTTAAAAAAAATTAACGAAAATTACACGACTTCTTTAGATGGCATATCTAATCTAAATATTGATTTGCAAATAGGTATCAAAATTTTATACCATAGGAAAGAGGATAAAAAGAGGTCCGTGAAGTTAGCCCTCAAAGTGTCAATTTTTTTTTCCGGAAATTTCGGCTTTGTTAGTGCTTCTTAGTGCTAACTATTTTCGTTAGTGCTTTTTCCGTTTTCCACATATTAAGGATTTTTTAATTTCAAGGTCAGCCCTGACAATCTACCAAAATGGACGAAATTTGGTACTTTGATTTGGTGCTTCGTTAGTGCTTCTTAGTGCTTTAAATAGTTTCGAAAGCGGTTGTCTATTTTTTTAGATATTTTAGATTATAACTTCAACGTCAACCCCAAAACATTTTCCCATTGACTCAATTTTGGTATCAGTATTTAGTGCTTCGTTAGTGCTCCTTGGTGCTTCAAATAATTTCGAAAGTGCTTGTCTATTTTTTTAGATATTTTAGATTTTAACTTCAACGTCAACCCCAAAATATTTTCCTACTGACTCAATTTTGGTATCAGTTTTTAGTGCTTCTTTAGTGATTTTTCCGTTTTCTGCATATTAAGGATTTTTTAATTTCAAGGTCAGCCCTGACAAGCTAACAAAATGAACGAAATTTAATTTCAAGGTCGTGCACTCGTTTTATTAAAACTTTTTAATACTTCATGTTTAAACTGCAATAACGTCGAAGTAAGTACTTTATGGTCATAATTGACTTTACGGGGCATCTACAAAAAAATTAAATATTTTTTCTACTATCACTATTCAAAGTATGCTTTTTCGCATCAATTTTCATTCGCAAAGTAGATTATTTCTCAAGTGTATGAGCAAAGAACTTACCTTGGAAAAACAATACACTTTTATAACTATTATATACAGTCACAATGCTAACACAAATGGCCAACTACAAATTAACATAACGTATATTTTATTGTTAGTTTGCTCTCCGGAAAAAAACCGGTAAAAACATTAAGAAAACTATCTGAAGCACTAACGATGCATCAAGAAACGATTCTAGATTTAAGTCAATCCCATATGATTTGAGGGCTGACCTTGAAAATTAAAAGTTAAATATCTCGAAAAGAAAAGATTGCAACTTTTTAAAGCACTAAGAAGCACTAACAAAGCACCAAAATCTGATACCGAAATTGAGTCAATAGGAAAATGTTTTGGGGTTGACGTTGAAGTTAAAATCTAAAATATCAAGAAAAATAGACAAGCACTTTCGAAGCTATTTGAAGCACCAAAAAGCACTAACGATGCACTAAAAAATGATACCAAAATTGAGTCAATAGAAAAATGTTTTGGGGTTGACATTGAAGTTAAAATCTGGAATATCTAAAAAAAGTACTAAATGAAAGTACCAAATTTCGTCCATTTTGGAAGATTGTCAGGGCTGACCTTGAAATTAAAAAAATGAGGGGGTAATCCCACCCAACTTTCCGAACACTCCTAGTAAAGTAATTGTTTTAGTTTTTCTGCATTAAAATACATTAATTATATTACCTATCGAATGGTATAAATTCCATTTTAATATCTTTAATATTTTTAAAGTTATTCAATTTTTTTTTAAACTTATATTAAATTTCAAAAAAAAATGAGGAATTCCACAATTTTTTGAATAAAATTTTGAAAAAAATCACAATTATAGAGTTTTTTACTACAAATGTAAGGGTAATTTTTTTAAAATTTTTAATATTAATTTTAACCTTAAAACAAATCAAACCTATTTTCGAATAATTTTAAAATCAATAAATAATTAATATCTCATTCAATTTTATTGAAAATGGGAAACAGACCTTTTTTTAGGTTTCTGGATCAAAATGCATTAATAAAGTTAGTTTAAAAAACTAAAAAAAAAATCAAATTTTTTTTTGCAAAAATTCATGTGTATCCATTGAATTGTTTTAATTTTTTTCATTTTTTGCTATAACTTTTACAAATACTATATTAAAATTATGAAATAATTTACACACATAGTACTTTTGGATCTTTTTCGGATATGCTATTTACTTTTTTCATTTATTTTATACTTATTGATAAAACTAAATTACAAAAAATTTTAAAAAAATTCTTAATTTTGTCTATAATAATTACAATTCTAAATTTTAAGAAACTAAAATACATTTATAATTTAGAGTTTTATATTATCTTTCGAATGGTGAAAATCACATTTCAATAACTTTAATATTTTAGAAGTTATTCAATTTAGTTTAAAATCGTAATATAATCTTACATTTCTTAGCCAATTTTTTAAAAATTCCAAAATTTTTGTAATAAAATTTTGAAAAAAATTATAATTATAAAATTAATTATTACAAATTTAAAAATATTTTTTTTAAATTTTTAATATAAAAATTTAACTCAAAAAATAATAATTTAATAAAGATAAAAATTAAAATAAAAACTAACGGCGAAACTGTGCGCAACTTGAAAAAATAATCAAGACAAAATTTATAGAAAATTTTATGTTCTACAATTTTGATAAAATGTAATTTTTCATAAAATTCCATAATTTTGTCTCAAAATCTAAAAAAGTCACAAAAATGTCAATATAAATTTTTTTCACGCCCTCTAGCGGCGAAACTATCAGGAATTCAAAAAACCGGTAATAACAAAATGTGTAGAAAATTTTATGTTCTACAACTTTCACATCCTGTAATTTTTCATAAAAATGCATTATTTTGGTTATTTAAGAAAAATATGAAAAAAAATTACTTTTTCATAAATCTGGCAACAATGGCAAAAGTTTTTGAAAATTTTAAACATTCGAAATTAAACTATAACGTATAAAAAATATATGTGTAAAACTTTATTGTCATCTTGTTAGGTAATGACGTCATCACTTATAGCAACTGTCACTTCCGGTTGTCCGATTAACTCCAAAATCTATACAGGTCGTCTCCTTGTTACCCTAAATATGTATATAAAATTTCATCTAAATCGGTTCAGCCGTTTAGACGCTATCGTGTTCACACACACACACACACACAGACACACACACACACACACACACACACACACACACACACACACACACACACACACACACACACACACACACACACACACACACAGACACACAGACACACACACACAGACAGACATCATGCTAAAAATGGTATAAATGGATTCAGGTGACCTCAAAACGTAAAGATCCGTTAAAATCTGGGTATGGTCAAAATATCATGATCGCAATACTTTCCTTCTATACAACTCTGTTGTTCGGAAAGTAAAAATCCTTAATATAAAGAAAACGGAAAAAGCACTAACGAAAATAGTTAAAGCACTAAAAAGGACTAACAAACGGGAAATTTCCAAAAAAAAAACTGACACTTGGGGCTAACTTCACGGACCTGATAAAAAGTTGTAAATGTTTGAAATTTTTAAAATTTTTAAAATTAACATTGTAGCAACAACGTTCAATTATTTATTACGTAAAATTGTTCCGTTTTAATCAGGAATAAAGAACAATGCATATGCAGTTTTTTTTGGAAAATTTTGAAAAAATGTTTGTGGATTTTAGAGAAAAAATTTTGAAATAGTATGATTGTTTCTTTGATACTTAAATGTCCAGAAATCTTGTCACTCGAATGTTAATAATATTGATTTATCGATGAATTTAAAAGAACTGAATAAACTGGGTACGGGATTCCTGGTGGAGGGGGTAATCAAACTTTTAGACAAATATTTAATTTCTTCTTTTCGTGCTATTTTTTGATATCCATGGGGGGTAATTACCCGCTTTAGCCACCCCATATCTACGTCCTTGATAAATCTAGTTTAAAGTGAATAATTAATGTTATCTAAAATTAATTTAAGTAGAAAATGAAACGTGTGTATTCGAACAAGAAAAAAAAAATGCAAGTTGGTCGCGCATCGAAATGGACTTGGCGAGCGAACAAACGACGCGCATGTGGATCGAGCGTAACGCGGTGGCACAACAGAACAGCCGCACAGCAAAAGCTAGCGAATGAGCCAACCGAATCCCGAATCCGCCTGAGCGATACATCGATAAATCGACTGACTCTACTCGGCCGTCGCGAGATCGTCGCGTTTCGACACTCTACCATTGAGCCACACTTCAGTTTGCCGTCGGCGTGTTTAGCGTACAGAGTGTTGTCGATCGTTTTCATTCCGAGCGAGTCGCGACTTTCTCCCTAGTAAAATTTTAAACAAATTTGCTTGTAATATGAACTCCATTGAAACCCTTTTAGAAGCCGCCGAGTATATTGCTAGACGAGAGAGAGGTGAGTACCTTACAAACATCGTTAAAATCTTAATCTAACAGCTACTTTTGTACTAACCTGATCAGCTGTTTTTGATTGATATTTTGTTTTTGTTAATGCAGAAGCCGAACACGGGTATGCGTCGACGTTGCGTTTTCCAGATGATCTCAGAAGTGCGTCGAAAAGGCCAAAAACGAAAAAATCTCAGGGAAACAGGTGAGTTTCAACCACATATACAATTTATGGCGTGTTTCTTTGTTCTCTAGATGGGCACGGCTATAGCTCTGTTATCCGGATAAAATTTTATACATGCTCTCCGTGCTTCACGCTGCAACCATAACCTTTGGCGAGGTTCACTTTCATTTCTTTATTAACTAAATTATTCGATGCAGTTCAAATTAAAATTATCGTAGGTAGCTTAAATTATTTCCACTAATCTATATTTACATTAATAAATATTTAAGCAATCTTAACCTATCTCAATATAATTACACATCTTTGTTAATTTCTACTTATACCGAAATTAAAACAAGGTAACAGAGTTTTATGATACCCTATATTTAAAGTTCTATTAAAGAACCACGTGACAGTTAAATTGTTAATCTCAATTGTAAAATTTCAATATTAAAAAAAATATCACAAATAATTATTTTTCAAAATTAACAAATCCTCTTAATTATTTTAAACGTATATTTTTTAATATTTGTTTTTTTTGTTTAAGGACGTCTCATAACGAACTGGAAAAGAATAGGTGAGTTTGCTGTCCTTGTCTGATTTTGGATTATCAGTGTTGTAGTGCAGTGAAAAAAATGTGATTTCGTGTTAAAGGTGACGATTGTTTTGGTGTTTTACAGTGTAGAAAGAAAAGTTATTAACGGACATTTAGTTGAAAAACTATACTTAAAATTATAAGTGAAATTACTAATATATAGAAATTTTTTATGCCGGTTTCAGATCGGAAGTGAGCTGTCAATGCCAATATCAAAAAAATGACAGGTGTGTTAAATGTCAAAAAGTTGACTTTGTACTTGGTCATACAAATGCCCTGTATATGTTGACAGCATAATTCCGGCCTGGAAATGACGTAAAACATATTACTACAAAGTGATAAAAAAATTGAAAAATTGAAAACAATTTTTCGCTCTAAAGTTACTTGTTGGAAATATATATAATATTGCTAAATAGAGAAATATTTTAGTAAAGTTGAATTTATTTATTTAATTTTAAACAAAATATCTAATTAAAAAAAGTAAATAGTTATATCCAGAAATTATATCCAGAAATTTTGCCGACTAATGAAATTAAAAAATATGATAAGTAAAAACTTCATTTTGGGGGAATAACAGACATTTTGTATAATTTTTTTTTATTTTCTGTGTCAGATATTAAGTTGGATATTTTCGGAATTCTAGACTCGTCTCGAAGAGTTCTCGATGGGGTGCAGATAGAGTTCCTCAATTTTTTTGCGAAATTTTTAAAAAACAAATTTTGGGGTGCTAACTTCATGACGTACCCCTTTTGTGAGAAAAATAAATTCTAGCTGAATAGATATTTTAGTAATAAAGAGTTCTAGAGTTCTCGGCAGGTTTTGCAAAGATTTTTGGGAATTTTCGAAAATTACAAAAAGAAAATTTTTGGGGTGCCAACTTCATGCCGCACCATTTTTGTGATCTTGAACAGAGTAGGTGACTAGTAACTCCTCTCTTATCACAAAAAATTGTGTTTTTTAATTTGCAAGAATTCGCAGAACTCTTCGCAAAAATCATCGAGATCTCTTTAGTATTATAGCATTAAAAACTCTTTTCCGGTGTAGAATTCTGGTGCGCTGCTGTTTCGAATACCACCCCCAAAGTGCCTAAAAAGTACGAAATAACCAAAATTAAACAAATGCAATAAAAGACGAAATTTAGTAAATGTTGCAGGACCACACAGAACTCTCAGTATTGTAGCATTAATAACTCATTTCCGGTCTATAACTCTTAGGTGTTCAAAAGAAGTCAACCCCTATGTGTCTCGTAACTCCAAAAAGGTGTCCCGTAAATTCACGCCATCAATTCACCGCCATAAATTCACCACCTCAACAATTCATCTCCTCATCAATTCATCGCCTCATCAATTCACCGCCTAATCAATTCAATTTAGCAATATGTGTCTCATAACTCCAAAAAGGTGTCCCGTAAATTCACGCCATCAATTCACCGCCGTCAGTTCATCGCCATAAATTCACCACTTCAACAATTCATCAATTCATCGCCTCATCAATTCACCGCCATTAATTCACCGCCTAATCAATTCAATTTAGCAAAATTTAAAAAAAATAATATACAAGGTGTTTCGGGACGAAAGTATTAAGTTTTTCGGCGTATTCAAGTTACTTTTTTATTAAATTTTCAATCCATCTAAAACCCCCTTAATGTATTACACTGGGTTTATTATTTTGTGTGCGTAATAAAGAAACTCCCTCTGAAATCAGATCATTAGTTAATTTTTACGATTTAATTAAATTTCCAACCCACTTAAAAACCCTTCAGTGTAAGCCAATGAGTTTAATATTTTGGGATATAATATAAGTGGTTCTATTAATTATTTTTTAAAAAATTTTGTTTGATTCTGATGTCTCTTTCTTCTTAAAAGATTTAAAAAAGAAGTTTTTTAATTTTTTCAGCCGTTATTTGATTACGCGGTGAATTAATATCGGTGAATTGATGAGGCGGTGAATTGATAGCGATGAACTCTGATGGCGGTGAAATTTTTCTAAAACCCTCCAAACAATTGAACCAAAACCATGAAATATAAATTTTTGCAAAAAATGTCATAGCACCCTCTAAAACACATTGTATGGGTGTTGTTCACTTGGTCCCAGCGGTCAATTTTGTCAGCGGGGTTCCTTAATCCTACCGGTCTTTTCGCCTCAAGTTTTAAAATTAGGTGGGCCTTTTGGGCACAGTGGTTATCGACCATAAAGTAAATAATCCTTTCGACTCAAGGTAATATTAAAAAAAAATAATGGGAATAATTTCAATGATTTTTTTTTAATTTTTTCCAAATAAACATCAATCATTTGATTTGTATGGTAAAGATTTTTTTTGTCCAAATAAATAATCTCGGTTTGATTTGTATAGTCAAGAACTTTTTTCTGTAAATAAAAACAATGATTTGACAAAAAATTTCAGTGATTTTTTTTTAATTTTTTTTTCCAAATAAATATCCTTCATTTGATTTGTATGGTAAAGATTTTTTTGTCCAAATAAATAATCTCGGTTTGATTTGTATGGTCAAGAATTTTTTTCTCCAGCTAAAAACAATGATTTGACAAAAAATTTCAGTAATTTTTTTTAAAAATAAATATCCTTCATATGATTTGTATGGTAAAGATTTTTTTGTCCAAATAAATAATCTCGATTTGATTTGTATAGTCAAGAACTTTTTTCTCCAAATAAAAACAATGATTTGACAAAAAAATTCAGTGATTTTTTTAAATTTTTTTTTCCAAATAAATATCCTTCATTTGATTTGTATGGTAAAGATTTTTTTTGTCCAAATAAATAATCTCGATTTGATTTCTATAGTCAAGAACTTTTTTCTCCAAATAAAAACAATGATTTGACAAAAAAATTCAGTGATTTTTTAAAATTTTTTTTTCCAAATAAATATCCTTCATTTGATTTGTATGGTAAAGATTTTTTTTGTCCAAATAAAATTTCGGTTTGATTTGTATAGTCAAGAATTTTTTTCTCCAAATAAAAACAATG
The DNA here is from genome assembly GCA_963243735.1 of Neocrepidodera transversa. Taxonomy (NCBI): domain Eukaryota; kingdom Metazoa; phylum Arthropoda; class Insecta; order Coleoptera; family Chrysomelidae; genus Neocrepidodera; species Neocrepidodera transversa. Next base: position 23,031,249 of record OY725340.1, on the reverse strand, counting down.
ATTTGACAAAAAAATTATTTAAACTATATATAAAACAAATTAAAAAACTCATAATTAATAGAAAAGAATATGAAAAATCACAAGAAATATAATATTACAAAAATGCAACACTGGGAAAAATATTAAATAGCTATATAAAATACGGATTAAAAAATATACTTTTACAACCCTATTCATAAATCCAATCATTTCACAATAATTTTATTTAAATTGTATCTAGGAATAACAAACAATTGAAGAGATAACAGAAATATTATTTAAAATTATATAATGTTTAAATAATCCTATTTCATTTTCCTAGAACCCTTAATCCAGTTTTCGTGCCCAGAACGGCTACACCGTTAGAAGTAATAAAAGATTAAATTCGAATATAACTGACCGCCGTGCCGAAAAGGGCTCCACCCCTTTGTATTTTAGCTCTGAAAATTCCTTTTCAAGTCAGAACTGTATGGTACTGTTACGAAAACCACCCAGAAGTGTCTTAAGAAGTAAGAAACCAGCCAAAATTAAACAAATACCTACAATGAAATATGAAATGTTGCAAACAATGTTACAGTAGTCCCTAGATCTGTACGTCTTAAATCATTTAAGACTCATTTCCTGCCTCAAATGAGTCAAAATATGAAAGTTCGGACAGCATGTTATAGAACCCTTTAGATAGAACTTTAGTATTCAGAACAAATTTCAGTGAGTAAAACTATCCAGTAAATAAACAATTGAATATTCTTCACAAAAATTAGCGAAAACAAACGGAATTTCAGCAAGCCTTGAAAATATCCATTTTTCATAATTTTCAGAAGTTTTTCCTGTCACAACTCAGGGGTTCTGTGTTTAAAACTAGCCATAAGTGACTAAAACTACCCAGTAAATAATAATTGGATAGTCTGGCGAAAAATCAACAAAAAAAAAACGGAACTATGTAGCACCCCTTGAAAATATCCATTTTTCATAATTTTCAGTATTTTTTCTTGTCAGCACTCAGGGATATTATATTTAAAACTAGCCCTAGAGACTAAAACTACCCAGTAAACACCTAATTGAATAGTTTGGCGAAAAATCAGCCTAAACAAGCGAAATTTTGTAGCACTCCTTGAAAATATCCATTTTTCATAATTTCCAGAATTTTTTCGTGTCAGAACTCAGAGATTCTATATTTAAAACTAGCTCCAAGTGACTAAAACTACACAGTATACAAATAATTGACTAGTCTGGCGAAAAATCAGCGAAAAAAACGGAACTTTGTAGCACCCCTTGAAAATATCGATTTTTCCTAATTTTCAGTATTTTTGTCTGTCAGAACTCAGGGATATTATATTTAAAATTAGCCCTAGTGACTAAAACTACCCAGTAAACACCTAATTGAATAGTCTGGCAAAAAAACAGCGAAAACAAACAGAACTTTATAGCGCCCCTTGAAAATATCCATTTTTCATAACTTCCAGATTTTTTTCGTGTCAGAACTCGGGGATTCTATATTTAAAGTAGCCCTAACTGACTAAAACTACCCAGTAAATAAATAATTGAATAGTCTGTCGAAAAATCTGCGAGAAAAAACGGAACTTTGTAGCACCCCTTGAAAATATTCATTTTTCATTATTTTTTCGTGTCAGAACTCAGGGATTCTATATTTAAAACTATATAGCCCTAGTGACCAAAACTACCAGTGAATAAATAATTGAATATTCTGTCGAAAAAAATCGAAACTTTGTAACACCCCTTGAAAATATCCATTTTTCATAATTTTCAGAATTCAGGGATATTATATTTAAAACTAGCCCTAAGTGACTAAAAATACCTAGTAAATACACAATTGAATATTCTGGCTAAAAATCAGCGAAAACAAACGAAACTTTGTAGCACCCCTTGTTGAAAATATCGATTTTTCATAATTTTCAGTATTTTTGCGTGTCAGAACTCAGAGATATTATATTTAAAATTAGCCCTAGTGACTAAAACTACCCAGTAAAAACCTAATTGAATAGTCTGGCAAAAAATCAGCGAAAACAAACGGAACTTTGTAGCACCCCTTGAAAATATTCATTTTTCATAATTTCCAGAATTTTTTCGTGTCAGAACTCGTGGATTCTATATTTCAAAATAGCCCCAAGTGACTAAAACTACCCTGTAAATAAATGATTGAATAGTCAGGCGAAAAATCAGGGAAAAAAACCGAACTTTGTAGCACCCCTTGAAAATATTCATTTTTCATAATTTTCAGTATTTTTTCGTGTAAAAACTCGGGGGTGCTATACTTAAAACCACCCATAAGTGACTAAAACTGATAAATAAATATAAAATCAACTGAACAACACATCTCGGGAGTATCTGATTTTTATAATTTACATTATTTTATATTTTACCGGTTCAGAAGTCAGTGCTGTTCTTTGCAGAATTGCAGATCTTTTTGCAAAATTTTTATAAAACTTTAAACCTCTTTATCTTGAACAGAGTAGGTGACTCGTAATTCCTCTCTTAAACAAAAGCACAAAAAATTTTGTTTTCGAATTTGCAAAAATTCACAGAACTCTTCGCAAAAATCATCGAGAACTATAGAACTATTCATTTCCAAGATATTCATCAAGCTAGAACTATTTTTCCTCACCCCATTTTTTTTTTTGTAATAAAACTCTTTATTGCTGAGATATATGTATATTTACCTAGAACCCTTTTTTCTCACAAAAGGGGTGCGGCATACAGTTAGCACCACAAAATTTGTTTTTTAAAAATTTCGCAAAAAAAATTGCGGAACTCTATCTGCACCCCATCGAGAACTCTTCTAAACGAGTCCAGAACTTCGAAATAATAAAAGGGTTCCCGCAATTATGGAGCCAACTTCCAGACGGTAACATTAAGGTACTTTCTTTGTTATCGCCGTTTTTGAGAAAAATATATTAGAACATTTTGTGTTTTGTTACGGAAATCCCCGAATTCATTAATGAAAATTGGCTTTCCAAAATAAGAATAAAAAAGTCAAACTAAATAGAAATTGATGGCATTCAAATTAGTTTTGTACCAAATATTTATGGGGCATATCTAAATGATAGTAAAACTGATATAAAAATCTCAATTCTTAATAATTTTTAAGAACTCTTTTATTTAACACAAAATAATTAGGGTTAATCACTTGATCTATTTTCTGGAAAAATAGCTTATAAACGAGGTCTTGTTATATTGCCCCCCCCCCCGAGTAAAACATTTTGCTATCGTTTCTATTGGTTTTGTTAATCGAGGGACTACAAATTTTTTAATCCCTCTGACTGGGGACTAAAAATATTTTAATCTCAAGGGAGTAAAAGTGGCACTTTAGTCCCTAAAATGAGGGAGTAAAATACATGTTTTAGTCTCTGAGGGGCAAAATACTTAAGTTTTATAGTACACACAGATTAAATATCAACAAGAATTTTCTAATATGATCATTAACAGTTTTTAAATACATCTATTTAAAAATTTTTGGCATTGGACACTTGAAAACCCTATATCACGAAAACTGGTTATTAAAATATTTAGAGGATATATTTGAGACCTCACATTTATCGCTTAGAAAAAAAATACGCAATTTTACCGACAAACTTTTGAAATATGTCTTTAAAATAATGCAATTTTGCACAATTTTTTCCATGTTACATTTTAAAACACACTGTAGATATGTTAAGTGTTTTTTTATTTTAGCTAGGGAGTATACAAACACATCTGACATATAACAAAATATACCGATTGTCTCACTAAATAATGGTCATTCACATTTCATTACTCTTGACTAACCCTATATATAAGGTATAGTTGTTTTTATGTAGTATATAAAAATATTGCTACTTCCTGTTAGAAGCGTAAATACATGTAAATAGCACTCATTGTATAAATGAACAACAAAGAAATAACATCACAAAATTTAATTATAAAAAAGTACTAGTAGGCAACTAGTTTCGGTCACTGACCATCATCAGGCCTAAAAATACAAACGTTCGCAATTATTCATGTAATATAAAAAACCAGACGTTCTAATATTAAGTACTGACCAGGGAAAAAATTAATCACATAAGTGAAAGATCCATTAAGGGTAGAAGGTAAATTAAATAAAAATTAAACGTAATGGTACCTGAAAAATAATTAAAAATTTAACTAAATTGAGAAGTATTAATGAAAACTATTTAAAAGTTATTTAAACTAGAAGCAGGTTGCTCTCTAGGAGGGTAGCAGTGATTACCCACACATAGGGACAACACCTGCAGGGGGATCAACATCGCGGAAAATGAGAAGTAAACTTAAAAATAACCACCCTACGTGGGGGCTCAAAAGAATCGACCACTCAGTGGTCATAACGGTTAAAACTATGAAAAATTAATCAAATATTAATAATAGAAAGTAAGCACGTGCCAGAACACACTTTCACCGGCGAAAGGAGAAAGTGACATGACATATGACAGTAAAAAGAAAGTAACACCCTACATGTTAAATTGTGGTGGGTGATAACCATATATGTAATACACCAGCTTGAGAGAGAAGTGTGTCGCCGATAGTAGAGTGTAGACGATCGTTTCTCTCTCACGCAGCCTCGGATAGTCATAGGCGTCACAGCTGTAAAATCGCCTACGTTTGCTTAACTTTCCTTTTCTCTACGTTCCTTTTTCACCACGGGACACGACGCCAATGCAATTTATGTATATGGGCATGCGCGTTGGCACCCAATTCCGATCTTGCATCCCCTTCTGTCGGAACGCTTTGTTTCTACAGGCAAAGATAGGACGTTGGCGATATAGGAGTATTACATATATGGTGTAGAAACAAAGCGTTCCGGCAGAAGGAGATGCAAGATCGGAATCGGTTGCCAACGCGCATGCGTCATATACATTTTGAGTATATAGCTGCATCGTGAATTGCATTGGCGTCGTGTCTCGTGGGGAAAAAGGAAAGTTAAGCAAGCGTAGGCGATTTTTATTTTTGAAAATTATTCTACAAATGATAAATGCATATATCATAACTTTCTTTATTTATACGTTTTTATTACAATATATCTTCTGCTAAATATATAAAAGTTACACTAAAAAAAATTTCCGTACAGCTCTGACGCCTATGACTTATCCGAGACTGCGTGAGAGAGAAACGATCGTCTACGCTCTACTATCGGCGACACACTTCACTCTCAAGCTGGCGATATAGGAGTATTACATATATGGTGATAACAAACTAATAAAAACTAACATAGTACAAAATTACAGAAAAAGTTAAAAATTAGAATTTAGAAAAATGAAAGAAGTTAATTACAATGTAAACGCTTGATTGAGATTCGGTACAGGCAAGGTAAAGAAAAAGAAGAAATGAAATTTAAATGTAAAGGAAAACGAAGAAGAGGTTCACTAGTAACAAGTGATTAATGTGAAGAAAAAGGAAGGTTAAACATCAAAAGTGAGAAAATAACAACAATGACAAGGAGGGGCCCGTAGAAACAGGAGCAGTAAAAATCAAAATCAGGGAGCAACCTGGTTCTAGTTTAAATAATTTTTAAATTGTTTTCATAAATATTTCTCAATTTAGCTAAATTTTTCATAATTTTTTAAGTACCATTACGTTTATTTTTTATTAAACCTTCTACCCTTAATGGGTCTTTCACATATATGATTAATTATTTCCCTTTTTGGTACTTAATATTGGTAAGTCGGTTTTTTTATATTATTTATATTTCATGACCAATGGGGAGTTCAACAAAAATATAACCTCACGTTTTTTCTTTATTAACAGTTAGAATTAATCAAATAAAAACCCGTAATTTGAGCTAGATTTTTGAATAAATTAATTTAAAAATTCAAATTTCTCATTATTTGAATATTCCGCCATTACAATTGTGACGTCACTTATGTGCAATAAAGTTAGCGTCAAGCCATTAACTGGAAATGTGTAAAGAAGAGAATACGAATGAGTAACAGTTGTTAAATCTCACTTATACAGACAACGATGGAGAAAACCATTATATGCTAATTGGATAAAGATGAAAACTTGGACCTATCCACTGTGAATTCGCATTCAAAATCGAGAGAGATAAATAGATATTAGATTCCGCTGTTAGATAAAGAAAATGACTATTTTAACGAGATCAGGTAATAATTTGCTGTTTGGTATATAAGTGCTGGCACAAACGTCTGCTTACTGCATAGTTCACTATCACTGTTGTAGTTTGTACTCTGTAGAGCTGTTTAATGTTGATAATTTTTCGTGTTTATTTGTATTTGTTTTGTGTGATTTATGATTTATTACTATTGTTGATGATGGCCCAGTTTGTAAAAGCAAACTCTAATAAGATTCATCTAGAAATTTTTATGGTGCACGAGTTCCTTAAAAAGGATAATAGATTCAATTTGACAGAAATAAAAGGTTCTAAGGCTTCTTAGTACATACTTATTTATATAAACTACGATTATTAATGTTTTATATAATATTGCAGATATTGGAATAAAATCACTCCCAGTTTGTTTACCCTGAGTAGTTTCCTCTTTAATATATAAAACATTTTTCTTCTGAATTGGGGATGTCGGAATGTCTTTTTTAAAAGTTAAACTTGAGGTATCAAGTTTAACAGTTTTTGTGTAAATTGGGTATTGCAAGATACACTCACATCTTTCACAGGCACTTCAGTTTGCTGATAATTATCATTGATATCAGGCAAACATTGTGTTCCCACACTAAACTTGGTATCAAATACCTCTTCACTTGTTTTACTGGTGATGGTTCACTTTCAGAACAGGTATCAAATCTCCTCTTCTTTGTATTAGATGCTTCTGCCCAATCGAAAATATGGGGTTCAACATTTTTTTTGATAATAATTTTGCCTTCCATCATTTTGAATTTCATTTAAATCTCCATATCATTCTGAAACTAATACAATGTTTATGAATCAACACAATATTGATCTAGCATGTTTCCATTTAATATCTTCCAAAGAGAACTAGATTTCTAAAAAACTTTCAATAACGCCCTCTGACGTGCACGTTACTTACTAAGTGGAGTTGAGAATATAACCCTTACATTGGTGGAAAGTGCACTTTTTAACACGACTTAATTCGCAAAGATCGGTTAAGCAGAATCGGAGTTATGGTCGATTTTTCATAACAAAGTTCCCACTCTCCCCTACCTCTTATTTGGACAGTTAGACCAAAACTTGTTGTATCAAATATATGCATAATTTTTTGAAGAATACGTTAATAGTTTTTGTTATGGTCAAATTTGTATTGGTCAAATTTTGTAAAATTTGGCTTTTTAAATATTTTTTATTCAATAACTCCCTCTAGCGGTGGACCCGCAACTCTGTAAATAATTTCCAGGTTTTTCTCGTGGCCACTTTTGTTAAAAAATTTTTTTTTTTCCCAAAGTTGTACTACAATCCGATAGGAAGATATGGCCGACGGCCATTCTTATTTGCCCACCCGGTACATACTCGGTACGCTCATAGGACTCACGACATGAAAGAAAAATTCCAAAAACTAAAATCCGAATCGAAGTATAAATTAAACTTTACTAAATAAATAATAAAAAATAAATCATAATCATAAGCAATAAAATATAGTTTCTTTTTACTTTCCCGGACCCATCAAAGGGAAAGTAAGGTGAACGAGCAAAAAAAAAATCGAGACCATTGAAACCATTTCTAGCGCATGGTCTGTCTGTGTGTCTGTGTGTAATCTTCCACGATAACTGCCGAACCGTTTGACCAATCAAGCTGAAATTTAGTATGGAGGGTCGGTGTGTGCCTAGAATGCGACCATTAGATTTTGGTTTAAATTGGTACAGTAGAAGGTCCTCAAGACCGACATTGATTAAATACACATGTAACAATTTTTTACTTTTTTTAAATTTTAAGGACAAACAATACACTTTAGTGCAAAATATTGTAGTACAAAGTTTTAAAGCATAAAATACCCTATAACTTTTGTTTCAAACTTTTTCCAGAATTTCCAATAGTTGCGCCACTAGAGGGCGCGTAAAAAATGTGCATGTATGTTTTCTCTAGTTTTTTTTTTGATTTTGAGGATAAACAATGCATTTTAGTGCAATATTTTATTGTGCAAAGTTGCAAAGCATCAAATTTTCTTTAACTTTTATGTTTAACTTTTTATCGAATTCCTCAAAGTTTCGCCGCTAGATGGCGAGAAAAATACACATTTAGGATTTTCCATTTTTTTAAAATTGGAGGTAAATTGTGCTCTTTAGTGCAAAATCTTTCAGTGCAAAGTTGTAAAGCATAAAATTCCCTACAACTATTGTATGAAAAATTTTCCCAAATTCCCAATAGTTTTCACACATGATTTTAGGAGATCCTAATTGTAGCACTGTGACATACAATGTGCGCATGTGCAGCTTATGTCATTATCAACATTGAAATATCAATTCGGTAGACTTATTCATCATCGGCTCGCTATTTTTAATGTGTTCCATAAATTAATGTAATCCTTAGTATTTTGTAATTAAAATAATAATAATAAATAACATATTCTTTACGGTCGAGCCGGGAAAGTTCTGGCCAGTTCTGGGGTGACACAGCTGATTTTTTCTTCTAGCTTTGGAATTGTAGATAGGCAAATAATACTAACAGAGCTGTTCTATTTTTTTAGATGGTTTAAAGTACTGGTTTCATTCCTAATTTTTACATAATAAAATTTCACCGCCTGTATTGGTAAATATTTTTTTGGTTTTATATAAAAGCGCCATCAAAAATCATTTAATTTTTTATAACTTTTAACACCTTTTCTATTTTTCAAGATGGTTTAAAATACGGGTTTCATGATATCGTTTCTAATTTTTATATAATAAAATTTCACTGCTGGTATTGGTAGATAATTATTTGATGTTATCCAAAAGCGCCATCTAAAATCATTTAATTTTTTGTAACTTTAACACCTTTTTTATTTTTCAAGATGGTTTAAAATACGGGTTTCATGATATCGTTCCCAATTTTTACATAATAAAATTTCACTGCTGGTATTGGTAGATAATTATTTGATGTTATCCAAAAGCGCCATCTAAAATCATTTAATTTTTTATAACTTTAACACCTTTTTTATTTTTCAAGATGGTTTAAAATACGGGTTTCATGATATCGTTCCTAATTTTTACATAATAAAATTTCACTGCTGGTATTGGTAGATAATTTTTTGATTTTATCCAAAAGCGCCATCTAAAATCATTTAATTTTTTATAACTTTAACACCTTTTTTATTTTTCAAGATGGTTTAAAATACGGGTTTCATGATATAGTTCCTAATTTTTACATAATAAAATTTCACAGTCGGTATTGGTAGATAATTTTTTGGCTTTATACAAATGCGCTTTTAAGGCCTTGTCACCGTCGTGCGCCGCACGACCTTGCCCATATGGACGGCCAGGTTAATCTCTTAGGAAACCTTTAAGATGATTATTTATTTGAAGAAAATTTCCATTTCAACACAAAGTAACATAATTGCCTCAATATGAATAAAGCAGTCACTATTTATACGTATTAAAAACAAAGAACTGCACTGCGCTAAATGCAAACAAGTCACTGTTTTTTAATTGTTTAAAAAAATAACTAATGTTTTATTGGCGCCGAAATAAATAAACACCAAGGGATGCAAGATCAGGTAAATCTGTTCCCCATAAGCCTATCATCTATAGGCGCTACTGACCTATCATTAAATAGGGATAAAAATTATCGGACTTGATTCCTATTTGTCTATTACTAAATAATGATATTTGAATATAAATAAACCAACTATTAATAATACATACGATTTAACAGAAATGATATATTTTTTAATGTTTCATCGCATGGTATATTAGAATAAATATTTGCTTAACAACAGTGACTGCAATCATTCTATTTGCAACGTTTTAAATGAACGAGTAGGATTGTCTAATTCAACGGAGCTATCGAATTAGTTGAATCTAGGTAAATGGATTTTGATTGCGTGAACATTAACTACTTAACCTTTATACAAACTTATTAGTTGTTCTGAAAGTTATCGATGTGCACTGAGAGTCATGCAAAATATATATCGTATGTCAGGGCTGTAGAAAATGACATTTTTTTAAGGATATTTATTTTTATTTAGTTTTTTAGGATTTTATATTTTATATTTATTTATTTATGGTTAAACTAAATAAACGTACTTTTGTTTAATACCTACTTGTTTTGTCACTATTATTAAGTATTATCCAAATATTTAGAGAATAAGGAAGGATTTGAAAAATACGCTGTTTTTTTTATGTTTTTTTTTTTCTACCGTTTTGACGACTATTTATAAAATTTTACTGAAATTTTAACATATTTTGTAACCAAATTATCGGTTGCCATAAAGTTTTATTTAATTTTGCTCAGACCACTTAGTTTACTAAATTAAACCTATAATTACTGTTTAGACCATAAATGTTACATAATTGTATATTATTATTTTCATAATAATTCATACAAAAATGTAACGATTTACCAATAGACATTTTTTGTTCGATAGCGATTACTTAACGACGATGTATCGGTAAATAAAAATCACTTTTTATTTTTATAACGAAGCAAAAAAAATGAGGTTGTAATCCCACTCAACATTCCAAACACTCCTAGTAAAATAATTTTTTAATCATTTATTTTAGTTTTTCTGCATATTTTTTGTCAAATTTTTTTTAACTTTATAATTTTGGATAACTTCTACAAGTATTATTTTAAAATTATTAAATTTTCCACACATAATGTACTTTTTGATCCATTTCGTATGTACTATTTACTTTTTTCATTTGTTTTCTTATTTTTGATAAAACGAAAGTACAAAAAAATTCAAAAAAATTCTTTATTTTGGTTATAACAATAACAATTTTAAATTCGAAGGAACTAAAATATATTCTATATTTAGAATTTTATATTACCTTTGGAATGGTATAAATTTCAAAAAAATTTCGGTAGTTTTTTTACGAATTATACAATTTTATGATTTTTTTTTAAAAAAAATCACAATTATAGAGTATTTTACTACCAATTTTAATGGTACTTTTTTTAATTTTTAGTTTTATTATTAACTTTAAAAAAAATTAAAATTTTTTTTCAAAAAATCAAATAATTAATATCTCGTTCAATTTCATTCAAAATGGGAAACAGACCTTTTTTATAGGTTTTCTGGAGCAAAATATATTATTAAAGTGTTTAAAAAAACTAAAAAAAAATCAAATTTTTTGTCAAAAATTCATTGAATTATTTTAACTTTTTACATTTTTGGCAATAAAATTTCAAAAAAACTTTTTATTTTGGCTAAAATAATTACAATTCTAAATTCGAAGAAACTAAAATATATTTTATCTTTCGATTGGTGAAAATCCCATTTGAATATCTTTAATATTTTATAAGTTATTCAATTTAGTTTAAAATTGTAATAAAATTTAAAAAAATTTTGACCATTTTTTAAAAATTCCACAATTTTTTTTAATAAAGTTTTTTACTACAAATTTAACAGTATTTTTTCTAATTTTCAATATTAAAATTTATCTAAAAAATTATTTTAAGAAGATAAAAATTTACTAAAAAATTAAAATAGAAACTATCGGCGAAAATATGAATTTAAAAACAAGATAAAGATAAAATTTATAGGAAATTTTATGTTCTACAATTTTTATTTCTTGTAACTTTTCATAAAAATCCATAATTTTGGCTCAAAATCTAAAAAAAGGCGCAAAAGTCTATATATATATATTGTAATGATATTTACAACATCTCAAATTTGGGTTGGGTTCTAGAGAAAATAAATACTAAACATTACAAATCTAATAATAAAATTAATTTTGTATAGCCTGTGGTGGTTTGATTTTCCTCTTCTATCTTCAGCACAACGTTTCTCTATCTCGATCTGTTATTTTCTTCACGTCTTCTCCTAGCTTGATTTATTTATCTCTGCTATAATTGCTTCTACTTTTTGAAAATCCTTCCTTTATGTTCTAATCAATATGATTTATAAATTTTTTTCATTTTTCATAAAAAATATACGATTTATTTATTGTTACACATTTATTTTACTTCCTCCATTTCACATATTACATATTACTGTTTTTTACTATACCTCTCTTAATAATAAATTTTTTATATCTCTGACATTTTACCAAAAATTATATTTCTCCGATATCTGTTTGTTTTTTTTCTTTTCATTTTTTTTATATCACTAGATTTTTTTTTCGCAACCTTAGTTTTTTATTAACTCTATATTCCCTGTTTACTATCTGACTTTGACTACTTAAATTTCATGTATAACAACTCCAAAATTTCAATTTTATTATAGCATCTTTCATTATTTTAATAAATTTTAACATTCTTTCACTTTTCTTAAATTTATTGCCAATTTATCTATAATACCTTCGTTTCCTTTTCTTTACTTACATATCAACTCTTCTATCCCATTTAATGAACATAACATTTAACTATTAATAAATTAAATTTCAGACTTAATATAAATCTTTATGATATTTAAATCATTTCAAACATTATCATATATAAAATTAATTATTAACGTGTATATTAACTCCATTATAAACATCTACTAATAACTATTTGAACTCAAAAAAAAATTTAATTTACTTTATAAAATTCCCATATACAGGGTGAACATTTTTATAACAATATATATTTCTTTCACGTCCTCTAGAGGCGAAACTATGCGGAATTCGAAAAAAGAATAACGTTAAAATGTGTAGAAAATTTAATGTTCTACAACTTTGATATCCTAAAATTTTTCATAAAAATGCATAATTTGGCAATTAAAAAAAATAAATTTTTGATAAATCTGGTAACAATCCCAAAAGTTTTTGAAAATTTTAATCATCCGAAATTAAACTATAGCGTATAAAAAATATATGTGTAAAATTTTATTGCCATCTTGTTTAGTAATGACGGCATCACTTATATCAACTGTCACTTCCGGTTGTCCGATTAAGACCAAAATCTGGAATGGAATCAGGTAACCTTAAACGTAAAGATCTGTTAAAATCTGGGTATGGCCAAAAAAACATGATGGCAATAATTTCCTTCTATACAACTTTGTTGGGTTCGGTAAGTAAAAAGGACCAAATATGTTGTAATGGACTCACAATATCTGAAGAAAAATCTGTACCTCTAACATTCACATGAAAGAGATATAAACATCCAAACAAGTTAAATCTACAAAATTATTCATTTCCCAGCAACTCCTCAACAAAATTCTTAGGAATAATATTAAATTGCAAACTTAATTGGAAAGAACATAATAATCACATTATAAATAGAACTGAAAATGGAATAAATATCATGAAAGCTTTCAAAAACCAATCATGGAGCGCAGATCCAAACATAATATATATAGACATTTAGTACGATCAATATTAGAGTACCAATCCATATTATATCTGAAACACATCTTAAAAAATTGAACAAATAAAAAATAAATGTCTCCAACTCAGTGTTAGGTTTCTACCAACCACTTCGATAGATATCATGGAAGTTGAAACACTCGAACCTCCCCTGGAGCTAAGAAGAAAGTTGCTATGCGACAAATTTTTGAAAAAAAAAATCTAAATCGTCAAATAAAAGTATCAATTCTTTCTGTGTTATGCTTAACTACTAAATATTAAAATAAAGAAAAAAATCCCCTGGTGGTGGATAGATTTATTCATCATCGCAATACATTAACGGAAATGTATGAATCACCTGAAATTTCGATCTGGTGATGCCTATATAAAATTTTTTTCAATACATAAGTAAATCAATTTTAAATATTGATGTAAAAATAATATTCTTATAAAGCAAACTTACCTGAGAGAATATTAAAAAATAGCTATTTATGCAACCAGTTACGAAATGCCTAATTTTGTGCAACGCAGTGAGTTCCGCAAAAGCTCACAAGTTACACAAAATTACATTTAGTAACGTATTGCATACAAGATTTTTTCTAATTTTGAAGTAATAAAAAAAAATAATAAAATATAATTGATAAAAATTGTGAAAACATAAATCTAGTCCATTTGCTGCCGTCACTTCATTTCAGTTGTCAGTTTGGACATTTTGTAAAGAAGCCTGAAATATTTGGTGAAACATCTAATGAAATTTGCGCCGCCTCTCAAATAACAGCAAGTACCAGCAATAAAACAAGTATGTCGTCGGAAATTAATTTAAATAATTGCAATAATTTTGTTATCAATAATATATAAGTTATGTCCTATCTTGTGTTATAACAATTAAATAAATAAAATTCCTTTTGTCACTAATTTTGAAATACATTTTTCGTCACCAGTTACATAATATTTTACTTTATGTAATTAGTTACAAAAAATAAGACGTTTGATAACGTCTGTCAGTTTTAAAGAGTGTCACTTTATATGTGACAAAATTAGAAAAAAATTGTTTAGGAGTACTTTTCACCCTTAAAATTTAATAATTTTAAATATATCATTTTATTTTGTAAAAATCTGTTATTTTATTGAATCATTTTCTTAGTAATTAGTAAATGATTATATCGAGTAGATGTGAAGAAGCGAGTTGCCGAAACTCATAAAAGCTCTCCAGAAGAAGACGTACAGTTTGTTTAACTATCCGTCATACATTGTCCAACTTGATCTGTCAGTCACGAAATAGATGAGACGGAATTATGACGTCATTAACGTATTTCTTAACTAATATTATTTTTTGACAGTTCAATTAATTTTTCATTGTCAAAATGCCTTCTCGGTATAATGAGAAAGTTTAGTTTTGAAGTTGATTAATTACTTTTCAAGAGAAAGAGATGCTAGAATACCGCTTTTACCGTTAAATGCAGTCTGCAACGTTTGGGTTCACCCCAAAAATATAATCGTATTATACATTTTTAATATACATACATATAATTCGCCATTTAATCACGATTAGATCAACCGTACTTTTTTTAATTTAATCAAAAATCATGCTCAGGGACGTTAAACATCCCCAAGCTAGAAATTTGAAACAAATCAGTTAAAAAAAAAACCGGAGGTTTCAAGTTAAAAAAAATTACTCAGCGAATAAAGCAAAATACATTTTTTGGTATTACCAATTTATTCATACAAACACCCCTTAACATGCATCATTGAAAACAATCCTTAACATATGTCATTAGTTATATTTTAATTTTGAGTGTAAAATACAATTCAAATAATAGCTTTGTTCGCGGGTGCAATTCCAAACCAGTTCAAGGACTACTCGCATGCGCAGTCTAACAATCAGCATTCGCGGGTAAAACATTCTGAATTTTTAATAATAGTTCCCCGTTCGCGGATCGTATCGAACTGGTCCATTATTGATTCAGAATCGATTCTAGCGCTTGAATTTTTGTTAGTACTGAAAGTTCGGTTCTACTGCTTATGCGCAATATCGACTTAATTGTCAGCTGTTTTTATTTATTGATTTTTGTTTTAATAATCTAATAAATTATAGTAAATTGTACATATTTAATAATGTTTTTTTTATTAATACGACTATTTTTAGTAATTTTTATACAGCTTTAGAAAAATTAAAGTATTCTGGTAAGTCCACTTATAACCCTTCCTTCTTTAAGTTCGTTGAAAAGACCAAAAAATCGGATACTTTTAGAAATGTTTGTTGTTAATACAAAAGTAAATCAATTAATATTATTATTTATTTATAAAAAATAAGAACCGAAAACCACAATCGTCTGTCGTTTGACATTCGAAGTTTTCGTTGGTTCCGAAATCGTTCGCGGTAAAACAAAATTTAGAATCGGTTCATAACTAGGCATGCGCTCTACGTCAGTTATGAATTAGTTCTGAATCGGTTCAGAATCAGACCCGCGAACAAAGCTAATATACGACAAACGTAAAACAGCAGAATAGGTCATTCAGTGCAATTATTCTTGAAAATCAGGGAGTAGAAATTAAAATAGAAATAGGCGTGGCTCCCTGAAATGTAAAATAATCCTATTCTTGAAATATTTCGATGGAAATATGTGGGACTTTTATTCTCCCAGGGAGTATAAAATTTCTATTGGTCATTAGCGAGTGAAATTTGTAGGGAGCAGAAATTTATTTGAAAAATTAACCTAACTATTTAATCTGTCGGTCCGATTTATTTTGTTTGTATTTCGTGTCTTTATTTTTACGAGTTTTGCTGGGAAGTTTACTAATATAAAGGATAATATTAATGAATTATTGATATGAAATAATCTCATGAATGACGATGTGGAGGATGCTCTGGAGCAGGTTGAAATAGGAAGAATTCATAATACTTTCCTCCAAGCTTCCCAGGTTTTATTGGCTCACTCAGGCATACAATTTAAAATCGTGGCCGTCTGAGCTGGCTCAGACCAGAGGGCTTGGCACTGAGCCCGGTGAATGAGGGGGTAAATTTGATGGTCCATATCTAATACATTACAGTTATGTGAAAGAATACGATAGGTATTCTTTGGTTATCTCTTATGTCACATGACTGTCAGAAATTTAACTGCTGCGATTGGATAAAATTGAATCTCAACACTTGGCAACTATGTGTGTATTTTTCAAGAATAAAGTATTTTTGTACCGAGAGAAAAAGCTGGGAGTAGAAAAAGTAGGGAGCTACTTTGGGAGTAACTTTTCTCTTGATTTCAAGAATAGGTACACAGGTAGGAACCCTTGCATCGATTCCTGTGTTGATATTTTATCTTCTAATATTATTATGCTTTCTCCAGTACTCCGTATTCAAAATTTCTTTTCCAAAAACTTTACCTTCTGGATTTAACAAGTAAAGGGGTGAAATTATCATTAAATCCTGTATCATCTTTTTGCGTGTTTCTTTTTTTCTACTTTTAGCTACTCTCCTTCATTTTTATCATCATTGTCACTAGAACATTCCCAATATTCCCCTGTTCTATTTGTTCTACTTTTTTCTATTCTTTCTCTCGTGATTATACCATTTCTATATCACTAAATTTTGTCTCCTATTTACATTTTGTTCCTGGATTTCTTTCATATCTTCCTCTCGTATTTTTTCTTCCTTTTCCAGCTGTCTAATTCCCCCCCCCCCAATTGATTAGTTTTAATTAATTTATATTTTATACTTCCAAACTATTTTTTCTTAATAATAGCAAATAAAACTCTAAATCATGTACCACGATTATATATTTAAATTGAACAAATAGGATTGTGGCAACTAGTTTCGGCTACTAGCCATCTTCAGGCCTAAAAATAATTACAATCAAATAATATAAAAATACTAGAAAATTTTAAGCGTACAACTTACAATAAACTAACATGTTAACAATTCATAAATAAAAAGTAATTTATAAAGGAACAACATGGTTCAAAAACTGGAAAATTTATATAGGGATTAGGGGGGTACATGAAAGGAGACGCAGTGGATTATTAAAATGGAGCAAATAGTTTTTTCCTCCTACCCCCATAGAAAGTACAGACTTTCCTCCCTCACATTAGGGAGGAAAGTCATACTTCCCTCCCTAGAGAGAAAATTACTTTTCCTCCCTCTTATTTTAGGTATGTTTTAAAGGACCAGGCAGCCGGCTTATGGAGAAATGGATTTCGGTTAATTTGCCTGAATTTTTGGTATGTTGAAGATATCGACTTCCTGAACAATAGTGTCCATGGGCACAACTCAATCATATGGCCAGTTTTCAACTTACAGGGTGATTAAGTTGAACAATGACCATTTTTTAAAACGTATTAAAATGTAATTTTCTTAATATATTATGGATTTTTTGCTGTAATAGTTTTCTAATAGCATTAAATAATATTGATTTGTGAAGAAAAAGTATAATTTCATACAGGTTGATTCAAAAATTACCAAAAATGGCCATTTTTCAAATTCATCACCCTGTAAGTTGAAAACTGGCCATAGGATTGAGTTGTGCCCATGGACAATATTGTTCAGGAAGTCGATATCTTCAACATACCAAAAATTCAGGCAAATTAACCGGAACCCATTTCTCCCTAAGCCGGCTGCCTGGTCCTTTGTGAATCTATTATATTCAAATTGTTTCCGTAATTTCTAGAACATCTTGTATCTTGTATATCGTGTATTTTGGTAAAAATTAAACGTGAATATTACTTCAACGTTCGATATTTAAATAAAAATTTCAAGGTCATGAATCTTGGATAGATTTTTTGACATAAACTAAGAAAATGACACTAAACATTACGATTGACTTTTAGAGTACAAAGTCGCTACGTTTATTAACCTCAATTGCATTTTTCAAAAATGGAAAGCGATTCAAGTGATTTTGAATTTCCAAATACGCCACCTAATATTAAGGAACAATCGTTTAATAAATAATACTTGTTTACTTAATTATATCGCATATATTGATTAATTCGTTATTTGTGCCGTAATTAAATTTTCAAAAAAAAAGGTTTAATAATTGGGTAGAACTAAAAACCATATGTATTACACGGGAGTAAAGTGCCTTTTCCTCCCTTCGATGTTTACTACATCCTGCTGGAGGAAAAGTGGCACTTTCCTCCCTAGTAATACAAATAGCTATAGGTACATATTGATTAAGGGAGAAAATGGATACTTCAGCAAGTAAACTGAGGCGGGTTTACAAGGAAACCATATTGACGCAAACTTTAGATTGCACATGGGTTCTTCAACATGCGTCGAAAATGTTGTGAAAAAGGTCGATAACGACGTACAACCAAACTTGGAAGGGTTTTTTTATTTATTTTTTCTTAAATAAACTTTCATTTTTGTACGCATAGAAATCAATATCTAAGTAGTCGAAAACTGTGGAAAGACTTTCACATTAATTCACATCATTTAAATTCAATTATTTATTCAAAATTCAGCTTTATTTACACGAAATTATGCATAGGCATGTCTGTTGTTATATTCCGGTCAGAGCCCAGCTTTATTATGTAATTTCGGCACGGTTCATATAATTTGTAAAATACTTTGATAAGTCTCTGTTACAAGTTCGACAGGGGCGGTACATTGCGACATACTTAGGGTGTAGATGCACTTAATATTATCATTATTCATTCAATGTCATTTGATAAAAAATTTGCTTTGGTAATCGTTTTCTACTTGAACATGAATTGATAATAGGTAAATTAAAGTACTGTGGCATCGATAACGTTACTCTATTTTTTTATATTAAACTATGAAACAATTTTTGCTTTTCTACAAGGATCAATACTCGATAAGACCATAATTTCACGACTCGGCTCCCCCGGCTACTTTATTTAATTCTATTGATTTGGGTATTTATACTGATGGTTTGTATGATTGGTTTAATTTTTTTTCGGATAATGGCTAACCTAACAACCTGGCTTTCGGGTTCGATCACGTCTGCCAGCCAATTTAGCACGACAAATTCGGAAAATTACAACGGTATCTTATAAGTAATTTGCGGCATTTTTTCCGCTAATTAGCTGGGGAAAAAAAATTTGCCGCTCTTTTTTTTATTAAATATTAAGCATATTAAGAATTTGAATGTTCACATGCCTCTGATGTGTCGTAGCACAAATCGTTATAAAAATCTATTATTATAGAAAAACTACATTTTGCTGAGACAAGAGTTGTACAAAACTTTTTCATATGTCTTGACTGATATATTTATTGATTTAAACATATATTCGGATTACAAATAATTACTCACTTAAGTAATTTTTTTTTTGTAAAATTTGAAGTTGCTATATAAAAAACTTAGAAATTGTTTATAAAAAACAGGCGGCAAATTTTTTGTTTCCACAACTATTTACCTTCAAAAAAGCGGTAAATTCTCCAGATTTTGGTTTTTGATATCGTCATTATTTACGCCGTTGTCTTGCTAATTTGGCAGCAAGTTGATAGCAAGTTAGCAAGATGTTTAATTGTTAATAAAGGAAAAGAGCGGCAAATTTTTTTTTCCACAGCTAATTAACGACAAAAAAACTGCAAATTCCCTAGCTTTTAGATTTTTGATACCGTCATTATTTACGCAGTTGTCTTGCTAACTTGATAGATGCAATATGTCACGAAATTTGACTTGCAATATGACATTTGAAAGCCCTTGAAAAACTCTATTCAGAACAGTCAAGATGGTATCTCCAACTGTCACCTGCCAAAATAAAAAAATATCAAAATTTAAAAAATTGAGATAACGATGGACATATACATTTTGAGGTCCACCGAGAACAATGGGACAATTTCCAGAGTTAGATCTGTCTGTGTGTAATATTGAACGATAGCTGCCGAACCGTTTGACCAATCAAGCTGAAATTGGGTATGAAGGGTTGGTGTGTGCCTCGAATGCGACCTTAGTTTTTTGTTTAAATTGGTGCAGTAGACGGTCCTCAAGTACGACATTGATTGAATACACATGTAAGATTTTTTGCCTTTTTTAAATTTTAAGGACAAACAATACACTTTAGTACAAATTGTTATAGAGAATTAAATTCCCTACAATATTTGTATGAAACTTTTTCCAGAATTTCCATTAGTTGCGCCACTAGAGGGCCCGAAAAAAATGTACATGTCGGTTTTTCATACTTTTTCCATATTTTGAGGACAAACCATGCACTTTAATGCAAAATGTTTGAGTGTAAAGTTGTAGAACATTAAATTTCCTTTAAGTTTTTTATTTAACTTTTTTTCGAATTCCTTATAGTTTCGCTGCTAGAGGGCGAAAAAAAAATAAACATGTAGAATGTTTTGCCTTTTTTTAAATTTTGAGGACAATGTACTTTTGTGAAAATGTTCTATTGCAATGTCCATAAAATTCCCTACAACTTTTGTACAAACTTTTTCCCGAATTCCCAAATAGTTCTCACTCGTGAGTTTAGGAGATTTTAATTATACGTATGTATTCACCATCTATTTAAATTAATGTAATTCTTAGTATTTTCTAATTAAAATAATCCTCTTCTCTACAGCCGAGCCGGGAAAGTTCTAGGGTGATACAGCCGTTTTTTTTACTGAGGTACCCTCAATTAATAAAAAATGAATAAAGTTATATTTATATTTTATTTTCTTACAAACATAACTTAGTTTAATATTTAAAGTAATTTAAAATGTAAATATGTCATCTACATATTTCGTATCATTTTCGTCATTTTACCCACTTTATACTCCCAAAATTTTCAGTAAAGAAATAAGCGCACGTAAAATATTTTCGGCGAACAATATTCGTATACTGAATTAGTTTTTTTTAAAAATTTAGAAATTTACAAATACTGCTATTTATAATAAATATAAATAAATATGAATAAATATGAATAAATATAAGTAAATATAAATAAATATAAATTAATATGAATAAATATGCTTTTAATGTATTATAAACATGCATACAGGATGTATGAACATTTCGGGTGATTTTTACGACTTTATATACTTTTTTACTTTTGCTTCCAAAAATTAAAAAAAAAAATAACATGTATAATATTTTCTATAAATTGTGTTATGTTTAATCTGCAAAAATAGTGCAATTATTAAATGAATAAGTAGAAGACATTATTTCAAAAAAAAAATTCTTATGTATTTTTTTCCAAAAGTTATCCGTTGTTGTGAAAAAAAAACATAAAATAAATCAAAATATAATGTAATGATAAAATAACCGGCTTTATCTATTACATTCCTAGAAACTGATAAGAAAGTCATTATTTAATTTTTAGTTCGCGAATACCATGATATGTTAATGGTTTATGGTAAAACTCGCGGTAATAGTAAAGCGGCTGTAAGCCTTTATAGTGAACGATATCCAGAACGGCGATACCCAAATGCACTACGTTTCGTCAATTTGTCCCAAAGATTATTGGAAAATGGTTGTATTATACCAAAGAAAACAAGAAGTAGAATTCGTAGTGATCCTATAATGAACACATAAAAAACAAGTTTAGTTATTTTATGTGATAAATGTAAGTAATGCTTTTTTTGTTGGACATTTATATCGCAGAACGTAAATATTAAATATTTATATCAGATTTTAAATGCAACTTTTACAAATTCGATAATAATTATTTTTTTTAAAATGCATAAAAATATTTCCTTTCAAATAATGTAATGTAACTGGATAAATTTCACTGGAATATTATCCAGAATTCACAAAATGAACTTATTTCATGTAAAATTAATAAGATTCATTTTTAATTTATACTTTTGGCCAGTACAGGTATATTTTACCATTAAATAACCTAAAATTAGATTATTTCATTCGATTCGTGCGTCATTAGCTGTCGTACCATGTGCAAAAATCTAGGTTGTTAAAAATAATTCTTATAAATCTTTTAGCACTATAAATAGGGAAATAGCTTCAGAACAATTCAGAATCTACTAAAATGAGTATCAAAAAAGTATCCAATAAAATGAGTGTCCATCAAGCATCGTTCATTTTACATAAAATGTCTCGGCATTATAAAAAATGATTGGGTAATCCCACCCAACTTTCCGAACACTCCTAGTACAGTAATTGTTTAATCGATTATTTTAGTTTTTCTGCATTAAAATACATTAATTATATTACCTATCGAATGGTATAAATCACATTTTAATATCTTTAATATTTTTAAAGTTATTCAATTTCTTTTAAACTCATATTAAATTTCAAAAAAAAAATTGGAATTCAACAATTTTTTGAATAAAATTTTGAAAAAAATCACAATTATAGAGTTTTATACTACAAATTTAAGGGTAATTTTTTTAAAATTTTTAATATTAATTTTAACCTTAAAACAAATAAAACCTATTTGTGAATAATTTTAAAATCAATAAATAATTAATATCTCATTCAATTTTATTCAAAATGGGAAACAGACCTTTTTTTTTAGGTTTTTGGATCAAAATGCATTAATAAATTTAGTTTAAAAACTAAAAAAAAATCAAATTTTTTTTCAAAAATTCATGGGTATCCATTGAATTGTTTTAACTTTTTTCATTTTTTGCTATAACTTTTACAAATACTATGTTAAAATTATGAAATAATTTACACACATAGTACTTTTGGATCCTTTTCGGATATGCTATTTAATTTTTTCATTTATTTTATACTTATTGATAAAACTAAATTACAAAAAAATTTAAAAAAATTCTTAATTTTGGCTATAATAATTACAATTCTAAATTTTAAGAAACTAAAATACATTTAAAATTTAGAGTTTTATATTATCTTTCGAAAGGTGAAAATCACATTTCAATAACTTTAATATTTTTGAAGTTATTCATTTTAGTTTAAAATCGTAATATAATCTTAAATTTCTTTGGGAATTTTTTAAAAATTCCAAAATTTTTGTAATAAAATTTTGAAAAAAATTACAATTATAAAATTAATTATTACAAATTTAAAGATATTTTTTTTAAGTTTTTAATATAAAAATTTAACTGAAAAATAATAATTTAATAAAGATAAAAATTAAAATAAAAACTAGCGGCGAAACTATGCGCAACTTGAAAAAATAGTTTATAGAAAATTTTATGTTCTACAATTTTGATACCATGTAATTTTTCATAAAAATCCATAATTTTGTCTTAAAATCTAAAAAAGTCACAAAAATGTCTATATAAATAAATTTTTTTCACGCCCTCTAGCGGCGAAACTATGAGGAATTCAAAAAACCGGTAATGATAAAATGTGTAGAAAATTTTATGTTCTACAACTTTCATATCCCGTAATTTTTCATAAAAATGCATTATTTTGGTTATTTAAGAAAAATATGAAAAAAAAATACTTTTTGATAAATCTGGCAACAATGGCAAAAGTTTTAAAAAATTTTAATCATTCGAAATTTAACTATAACGTATAGAAAATATATGTGTAAAACTTTATTGCCATCTTGTTTAGTAATGACGTCATCACTAATAGCAACTGTCACTTCCGGTTATCCGATTAACTCCAAAATCTATACAGGTCGTCTCCTTGCTACCCTAAATATGTATATAAAATTTCATCTAAATCGGTTCAGGCGTTTAGACGCTATCGTGTTCACACACACACAGACACACACACACACACAGACACACACACACACAGACACACACAGACAGACATCATGCTAAAAATGATATAAATGGATTCAGGTGACCTCAAAACGTAAAGATCCGTTAAAATCTGGGTATGGTCAAAATATCATGATCGCAATACTTTCCTTCTATACAACTCTGTTGTTCGGAAAGTAAAAATGATTGACCGCACCCTAATAATTTTTTGAGATTCTAAAAATGTACATACATTGTAAATATGTTTTGTATAAGTGAGAGCAGTTACTCTAATAATAATAAGAATAACTTTGTAATAAAAAATGTAAGATTAATGATTTTGGTTTGCTAATAAATGGGTGAGTAAATAGTCCTTACAGTTCACTTAAATTATTTTATTTATTTGTGATAATGTACAAAATCCTTATACTCTGTATTAAGGTTGGTCCTTCGAAAATTTATTTAGTAACCTATTAATTTAATAAGCTCAGTATTTTCGTATTTTTGTTTAATTAAATTAAATAAAATTTAAAGTGGTTCTGTTATGAGGAGTATTTGTAAATATAAGACATGTGGTCGAGACACATAAATTGTAATTGAAAGTGGTTAAAATCAACTTGCGAATGTTCTAAAGAGAAATTGTGCAAAAAGCTTTACTTGTCTTTCGTTTTTTTTTTCCAATTTATCATCGATATCAATCCTCGTTTCGAACCACCCTACAAGTTCGCACGAGGACACGCTTTGTCTTACATTCATTTTCTCAAGTTTCCGCAAAATATTCTTTTCACGTCCGTATTCAATCTCTTGGTAATCAGTAGTCGTTTTTTTTCCGAAAGAAAAATCTTCCCAGTTGTAATTATTCTCACTAAGGGTAAGTCGGCGTTACGCAACGTTTCGAAATGTCGAATTTTACTTTCCGAACACAACGAGAGGAACGTATAATCATGATTTTTTTCAATAGTAGAATTTTAACGAATTTTTACGTTCTGAGGTCACTGAATCCGTTTCAATTATTTTTAGCATGGTATCTGTCTGTGTATATAAGAACTGTTGCATGTACCAATAAAAAGTACTTAAGCATTAAGTACCAGTACCTGTTCAAAGAAGAAGTATCAATACTGAGAATATATAAGTATAATATAATAATAATAATACTCGCCCTACACTTCACCCCCTTATGAGTGAACCCCAGAAGCCAATAGCTTGTGCGGGGAAGGGACGGCTATTATTATTATTTGCCGTGGCGCTCCGGGGCGACTTACTGAGGATTGATGGCGCCATTTGGCTATAGGTGTAGGAAAACCCGGAAAACCTACACCAGCATCATCGGCACAGTGACACAGGGGGATTGGAACCGGACACGGTGGCCAGGTTGGTTGAGGCATCGGCCTTTATACTTGGTCATTGTTCGGGTCGTGGGTTCGAGTCCCATGAATCTCAAGTGGAATTAAAGTCAGATAAGACTTTGGGCAAGTGCAAAAAGGTATTTGTGTCATGCGCAGTTTCATTCACGCCGGTAACCAGGCCGGATATCTCGTGGAATTGATAGTCACTTGCTAGTCGGTAGATCACCTGAATGACAAAGGCATAGTCCTGGGTTTAGGGTGATTGAGGACCGTGGTTCGGAGCCCACGATAAGCTGTAGGTCCCGTCCAGATTAGCCCTGGTAGCAGAAAAGAGACGTTAAAATTAATAGCAAGCAAGCTCCGCATTAGACATTAATTGAAGTATTTAAGTTTTACTTGAAAATCAAGAATTTAAGTACTAGTATGTATGTACCTAAGTACCTAAATTTAAAAAAATGTGTACTTAAGAATCGAATTTAAGTACAAGTAATTATGCATGTGTTGATACGTTAATATTAAGTTCAATTTTTATCTGTCTAAATAACAATAAGTAGTTTTAAATACTAAATATCTACACCTAATATAGAAATATATTTATTTTTGTTATAAAATTAATGTAATTACTGACTCAATGTTAATAATTGATATAGATATTAATATCGTGATTATATGTTAATTTAACATTTTTTAATATTAATAAAATGGTATGTCTATTTCAACTATTGGAATTTAGAATAAAGTAAATAAAACTACACTAATATCAACGTTATTTTATTGCAATATGTGACAGTTTCTATCAAAAAGCTAGTGATGTGGGCTGGGCAAATGCCCAGTGGGCAGGACTTTATAAATGAGCATTTAACAACGCAATTTTAAGCGTCCAAAATCTGGGTATTTGTAAAAGAAGTATTGTTGTAACTTTTTACTGCTTGTGATTATTTCTAAAACGTCATAAAAACTATTAATCAAAGGTACATTTCATGAATAAACTTGTAGTGCCTGAATATTGCTAATAATTATTATCATCAGATATTATTATTGTTTATAGCACCTAAATGTGAATTCTGTACAGCTTTGTTTGTGACAACAGGATTAAGTTAAAAAAATAGTAGATTACAGGGATAAACGAGGAATTGGATCCAGACAATTTCTATGGGAAGGAGTGGATATTATGGAAAAGAATGTTTATTTTGAAACTCCTTTATAGTGATGGCAAGGATTGAGAGGAACTGGCAGAAGTTGCAATAAAAAATCTTGGGGCATCTGTTACATCTAGTGCCACCGAGCGGATATTTAGCACTATTTAACTTATCTAGTACAATTAGAAGTTGATGCATGGAATATATAAGCGTAAGTTTGACAAAGAGAATAATACAGAACAAGGAGAAAAAACTCAACATCCAGTAAAGAACGAATTATAGGCGTAGAGGAGGATTCAGAGTTAGAATTGTTAGAAGAATCTGAACCAGAACTACTGAAAGTATCATAAAAAAGTGATGAAGAATTTACAGAAGAAAGTGATTAAGATACACAAACATAAGAACACAGCACAGACAATTATAATTAATTTCAACCTGATTTGTTTCATTTTTTTCCAGTTAATATATCATACAGCATATATTCAGTTTTAATTCCATTGTTAGTAAACTTTTAAGTAATAAATGCCCGGGCATTTATGGGTTTTGGGCATTTGCCTGGACATTTATCCCGGGCATTTATGCCCAGACTTATAAATGCCCAAAGCTGAAAAAAGTGCTCGCGAGCACTAAACAGTTAAAATTAAGATCACTAATGCCCGGTTTCTCCTACATATCTTAAAGTAGAGAATAATCAAGCTGGACCTATCATCAAGGCCAGCTTAAGTTTAGATTGCGTTGCAAGTGGCAAATTGTTTCCTATTTTACCCAAGACACCGTTTGAGCTTGGGGTTATATGACACGCGTCGCAAAAAATCAGTTTTGTTTATAGAACCACCGACGATATAAAAGATGCACGTTTTGTTTTATCACTTTAAATAAATCTAAATTTGTTGCATTAAATAAAAATAATGGCAATAAACTGTAAATAAAAATTGGGTTAGTGGAAGAAAATAAGGCACATTAAAAACATATGTACAAATTCAGTTAATAATAAACAAAAGGAATATGTTTTGGGCCAAATTAGACTGAAATTAAACGCAAAGTTAAGCTAGCACACTCTTTCAACATTTTAAATCGTACAAAAAACGGTCATCCTCGTACTCCTCAAAATCTGTTGAAAATACATTTACGTCATCTACCAAGTCCACAAAATCCATTTTTTAACACTCAACCACTTACAAAATAAATCGACGAACACAAATCTACACTTTGGTAGGTACACATTCCGCTTTTGAGGTTAACTTTCTCAGCTCAAGCCGAAAGAGTCAGCGACTTGGCATTTAGGATCCGTTTAAGCTGAGAGTGTGTTAAATTCATTATGGTGCAATGAAATTTTAAGCTAAGCTGAACTTAAGCTACAGCTGGACCCTAATATTTATTGGAGAAAGCGGGCATAAGCACTTTTTACAGTTAAGTGGTCTAAAGCACTAAGAATTTTAAAAAAGTGCTTTAAATTCACGAGCACGTAATTTTTCAAAAGTTTCTGTTGATTGGGGCTTATTTATAAAAATGGATTTAAGTCCAAGTCCAACAAAAAAAAAACCTACAATTGGAATGTAGGAAAAAAATATCACAATTCATCGAAAGCATAAAATAAAAAAATGTTGGACACTTTCATTAGAAAACTCGCCGTAACCATCTCGTTCTCTAAACATGATTATGAAACATATTTTCATAAATCCAATATGTTATCCATAATCTCAAATGTAGTCCAAGGATGAATAAATGAAATTCAAAGTCTAGTACCACAAGTATTTATTAAAAGTTGGAAGAGGCAACTAGTTTCGGCATACTAATGCTATCATCAGGCCTATAATACAAAAGTTCCGTGTAAAAGACAATTGACAATGTGGTTAAAACTTACCAAAAAATTTTTATAACATTATGATAAAAATACTTAATTTTTATAAATGGTTAACTAACAAGAGCGCACTTGACAAATTTATACTATTAAATAAACATTAAAATCGAAAATCTAAAATGTGGTACAACAATTAGGGGGGACGGTACAGAAAATTAATGAAAAGGAATATTTTTGTGATAGGGTTGGAGAAGCATCAGACATTGTCTGTCAGAACAAAAGGAGAGTTGGATAACATCCAAGAAACATGTTAGCCATTGTGGAATAAAACAGGAGATTGCCAAATTTGGAACTAAGTTCGGGAACCGGCAAGTGGTTCGAAGGATAAAAGTAGGATGGTAAGCAGACCAGTGAGGTAAGTATAGGAGTCCCGGTCAGAAATGACTCTGGCCCCAGTACCACTCACATTGTGATTAAGCGGCCCTGCATCTTGAGTACAGTAGAAGCCCATGATAGTATTAATGGCAGAATTCTTCTTTCAATGGTTCCGTAGCTATAGTTAGCAGCGAATTGCTTTGATATTGGCTTAATGATGTACCAAAGTCTATGCGACCTGATCGTAATGCACTTAAAGCTGGCCCACCACTTTTGGCCCACCATAATACTGACCCATGGACAATTTATTACATATTAAGTACAATTTATTACAATCGGAAAAAAATGTATTACACCTCCGGTGTTCGCAATGTGAGGGTGTGGTCCAGCTTTAGGTCCAAGCTAGCCCACATCATACCAAAATGGATAAATCCGATTGAAATGCATGGAGGAATTTATTACAGATAATATATACGATATATCACAT
Source organism: Neocrepidodera transversa (assembly GCA_963243735.1). NCBI lineage: Eukaryota > Metazoa > Arthropoda > Insecta > Coleoptera > Chrysomelidae > Neocrepidodera > Neocrepidodera transversa. The sequence goes on along the minus strand of OY725340.1, from coordinate 23,002,223 downwards.
AATACACCTGTAAAACCCTGTTCAAAATTTATTACACCGACCCACTATCGAAATATATACAGGTTGAGCAATTCAGAGGCGGATGCAATATTATTTCACCCGAAAAAAGTAATTGGACTACTGTAATAAATAATTTCTCCCCGAATTCTAAGTGGATAGACTTGTAGTGTTTTACACGACGAGCATTTGCCCATAAAAAGTCCGGCAAAATCTCAATCTCGTGTTCCATAGGGTCATTTTTGTGAAAAAAATCTAGTTTTTTCCATGCAAAACCATTTTTGGAGTCAAATTCTGCAAACATGAAGACCCGAAGCAAAAATCCAGAAAGAGGCATCGATATGGAATTTTATGACGAACATTTAAAAAAACAAATCACCTTAAACGGTCCAACCCTAACGGCCAGTTTCACAATGTAAAGTTACCTAAAGGTTTAGAGATAACCTATGGTTATACGGAAATTAGAATTTCACAATGATGGATTAAGGTTCCAAGTCACAGTTAACCATGAAAATATTTAACTCTTAGAAAAAGTGAGGGTTTAGGAATTAACCGCTACTTGGACGACGTTCACCGAATGTTCCTAACCTTACTTTTAGAATATTTTTGAAGTTTTTGACTTGAACCACTATAAAGTTTAATTTTTTAAAAATATGAACGATTACGATATAAATGCTTACAGTAGCGACGAAGAAGCGAGGAGACCGAAGGTGATAAGGCCAAGAAAAAATTAATTTTTTCGAAGAATATGATAATCATGATTTATTTTGTCGGTTTCCAATATCAAAAGCCACTGCAGAAAGACTACTTGAAGAAATTCAAGATACAATTTCCCATCTAACCGATCGGTAAGTTAAATCAAGGAATTTATAATTTAATAATATTTTTTTATTTCATCAAGTCAGCAATTATTGGTCGCGTTAGATTTTTATGCTACTGGTTCATTTTTGAGGATAATAGGAGATTTAAGTGGTGTTAGTAAATCTACAGCCTGTAGAATAGTGCATAGGGTTAGTTCAGCAATAGCTAATTTGTTGCCGCAATACATTAATATGCCTGAGGGAGAAGAAATTGGAGAAATAAGGGAAGCCTTTATTAATATTGCCCGTTTTCCCAGATGTATAGGAGCAATAGATTGTACCTACGTAAAAATTATCTCTCCAGGGGGACAAAATACTGAGACTTTTAGAAATAGAAAGAATTTTTTTTCGTTAAATGTCCAGACAGTGGCAGATCCCCTTTTAAAAATTAGGGACATTGTAGCGAGGTGGCCAGGGTCTTGCCATGACTCTTACATTTTTCAAAACTCTGCATTACATACAAAATTTGAACAAAGATTTTTTGCTGACAACGTTTTAGTAGGAGACGGAGGCTATGGCATTAAAAACTATTTATTAAAACCATTACTAGATGTTAATAACAGAGCAGTATCTTTATATAACGAATCACAAATAAAGACGAGAATTGTTGTGGAACGGCAATATGGAGTCTGGAAGAGGAGGTTTCCTGCATTAGCAACAGGTTTATGAGTCAGATTAGAAGCTGTTCAACCAATAATTGTTGCTACTGCTATAATTCACAATATTGCTTGTGACCCTAATGAAAATGTGCCTCCTGTTGACGAACATCAAGAAAGGGTTATTAACTTTGTTGACAATATTGACATACCCAATGTTGTGGAAATAAATCAAAACAGATTAAACCTGAACAATAGAAGGGGATATAATTTAATTAATAACTATTTTGCTAATTTGCAATTTAGATCTTATTATAATAACAATATGTGAGTAGTTTGTTTTAAAACACATTTTCCTTAAAAAGTGTAGTTATTATTTAAAAATAACAATAAAATAAAAAGGTAAGCAATAAAACCAAAGCTTACAAATACATTACAATATATTCAGTAATTTTTTATAATTAGAAAACCAAACAATAAAACTTAAAAATAATCAATCAAAAGTTGCTCAACCTAAAGTTTACAAATATTAAACAAGCAGGTACAAAAAAATCAACATACATTTAAAAATTTTTTTAAAAAATTACTTATCAGAGATCAAAATGTTTTTTATATGTTCAAAAGCACAATCTTTATTAAAAAATTGAATTTGTTTTTCTTTTAACAATGTTTGTTTTTTTAGAAGTTCTATTTCTAAATTTAATTTTTCTAAAGTCTTATTCTTAATTTCCATATCTTTATTTAAAGATGCAACCTTGATACTGTTTTCTTCATCGAATTTTTTTTTGTTGGTGTGTGACAAAATCCAATTTTTTTTCTATTAATTGTCTATTAAAAGAATTATATTCCTTTGTCACAACATTTCTTCTTTTTAAAACTGGTTTTCTGTTAATTACTGGAAAAAAATGTATTTTATGCCTCGACACTAACAGGATAATTAATGATTACTGTTTTACGAAATCAATTAAATTTAATTTTAATCACGAACACATTTTTACTATAGCAACCTAATAAATATTAACAACAAATCAGTCTGTTACATATTTGATTGGCTTTATGGGTATGCAACCCAAAAAAATTCTCACCTGTCAACTTCGAATTAACTGGTTGTTGCAAGTCTTTAGGGCAATATTTGGCCCAGTTTCCACCCCCACGGGTAGTGTTTTCTGTAATGTAAGAAAAATAGTCAAAACTTTTTCAATACCTAATAAAAGATTTCATGTTACCTTCAATGTTCTTATTATCTTCATTCTGATTACTGTCATCTATTATAAATTCAATTGTTTCTGCTTCTTCTAGTGTACTTATATCAACAGAATACGCAGGCTCGTTATTTTATAAAGTATTTTGATAATGTGAATTAACTGAAATTAATGTATTTTTCTTTCAACATCTTGACAGATCTATTCGTTCCAGAGTTTGCTTTGAATTCTTTTTCTACTTCGATCCATTTTTCGTTTTTTTCTTCCATGTTACTGCATTCGTTTCTTTTGACTCTATAATGTTTTTATATTTGGCTACTAACGAAATGAGTAAGTACTCCTCGTCTTTAGAAAAGTTTACACATCTTTTAGTTTGTTTCCATTTTCTAATTCTAACAAAATAATCTCAGGGACCACCACAGGTTTTCTTCTTTTATGTTTAAAATTTTTGTTATTGGAACTAAGCTGTGACGTGGTGACTAAGCTATGCTATTTCTGATTCTGACATAGAACACGCAAAATAACGTTCGTTTCGTACCAACCTAAGAAAAATTTGATAGTAACCATAGGTTATTTGACCGGAAGATAAATCATGATTGTGAAACGGGTTCTCATGGTAAATGTTTCGGTTAAGGTTACTTAACCATAAGAGTTAACCATCGATTGTGAAACTGGCTGTAAGGGGCGTATGTCAATTTGTGTGGCACAGTAGCGCTCCGCGCCACTGTGCGCAGCAAGTCATTCTGAAAATATTGACAGAATTTTCTATGTTGTATTGTTATGTTTATCGATAATAATAACGCCGTTTATTCTAAGTAGGGAATACTTATTGCCTTAAATGTGGCATCCTTGCATGTTTGCTTAAGCAATTTCTCGATCACTGCTATGATGACTTAATTACTAAAAGTGACCAAATCAGTTTTGATGTTTTCCACAAAATTATAATATAAAAAATCAAATTTTAATATTAATTTAATAGTTTCAAAAGATTACCACCGTTGCTAAATTTACTAAAAAGTAGAATATTTTAAATATATAATTTAATTTAAAACACTTCTAGTAAAGTTCAATTGTTCTCCTAATAAAAGAATTTTTAAAATAAGAAGCACATATCAAGCATATTTCTTCTTTTTTTTAATATTTACAATTTTTTCACTAAATTTTCACTCAAGCGTATTTATTTTATAAAATTTCTAATATTTTGAAGTTTATGAAAAAAAACCTAACTAAACTTTGGTTTTTGTTTCAAATAAATAACTGTAATACTAGACTAAATTAAACCGAAAAAAAATTGTAATTTATAATGTCTGCAAGTGCCATTATCCATAAATTCATATTCTATACTTCATTAACAACCATTTAAATGTTATTTACGTTTTCCAGATACATCTAGCAAAGTTTTTCGGTTAAATTTATGGTCCATAACGCATATTGTTGCTCCTAATTGTTTAATAAATTAATTATGACACTGGACCGTATTTTCTGCAAAATGTATTATGGGATGTGTCGCATATTTTCCACTTTTACGTGTCTCATTAATGAATACAAATGAAGAGTTTTCATCGCAGTTATAAAATCTTTTTAAGACCTGTAAAGATGCTCGATTTTTGTATGATTTTTTAACGGAAAAGTCTACCGTCACAATCACGGCTCGTGGACTTTATTAATCTAGTCAACAAGTGCTTTTTTGTCAAACTTTTTTCTCCGCCTCCGAAAAATATGAACGAGGTGTTATTCTATTCGGAATAGAGTGCATATAATTTTTGAAAAAAATCAAAAGCCTTGCAAAAGTTATAACCAATTAACTAAAAAATGGAGTTTGGTTTTTTGCAAATATCTCAAAAACTTTTTGACATTTTTCAAATTTGAAAAAAATTTCAAAAAGAGGAGGAAACTTACCAAAAAAAAACTGCCTCACAGAACTATAGGACCAATATTTATAATTTTCCCAGAGTGTTGAAATACGGCCGAAAATGCGGAATCCGTCTTGCGTAAGCGCTGCCCACTTTGGATCTTTATTGAATAAATATTATTTAAACTTATTAAGGATGAAAATTAAAAATTGAATAAATTCAGGAATCTACTGGATAGATTTATGAACAATAATCCGCGGTCAAAAAAAATTTTATAGCGATTTTTCCATCAATTATGCATTAGTTAATTAACAATTTTTTCCTATTTGAACATGAACATTGTAAGTGCCATAATTGTTAAATAACAAATCGATTTTTTTTCCTTTTTTGGACCTATTTTTGAAAGGTCTCAGAGGAGATTCCCGTTGGAAAAATTAAATTGGTATTTTTCACTTTGTTATTAACAATTTACTTAGGTTAAAAATAAAAAAGCTTGATTAATCATTTAAAATTTTTTTTTTCATATTACAATTGATCCGTTTTTTTATGATCAGAAGTCACATGAAAATGATTTTTAAAATTTTTTTTTTCTTTTGTTTACAAAATTGTTATAAACAAATATTGTTTATAAGATAATTTATTTTATTTTTTTGAAATAACCTTTGATGCAAATTATGATTTAAATTTTTTTTATTATTATTTTAAAACGTAATTGTTAATTAACAATTTTTTTCTACCATATAAATAATTTTTCTCAAAAAATAATGCATGGTTCTTTTTGTTTTTAGGTCTAAAAAAGAAAAAAAAATCAGATTTGTTATTTAACAATTATCGCACTTACAATGTTCGTATTCAAGTAGGAAAAAATTGTTAATTAACTAATGCATAATTAATAGAAAAATCGCGATAAAATTTTTTTGACCGCAGATTATTATTCATAAATCTATCCAGTAGTTGCCTGAATTTTTTCAATTTTTAATTTTTATATTTAATACATTTAAGGCTGATTTGTTGGACTGATTAGGGGTTTATTTCTAAATAGTCTTGGCATTACAAAACATAAAGCTAGGATTGTATGCAAGTGAAATTTAAAAAAAAATAAAAACGAAAAAAACTACGACAATTTAAAAACTATAAAAATACTACAATATCCTGGTAACTTTTACGGGTTCTGAAAAATTATATTAATATTTTACATGCATACAATCCTAAAGTTAACCTTTATTTTTAATCCAAAAAAAACAAAATTGTATTTTTTTAAAAGATAACCGAGTAATCGTGCACGAGCGGAAGGTATACAAACCAAAATTTCGTTTTTATTCATGTCCGTTCAGTGCTGCCTCGTAAACTTTGTCCAACAACTAAACCGACCGCTTGATTAAAAATTAGAGAAGTGGGGAACGAAAGAACAAAGGGAAAATTTGAGAAGTGGGGACGTTGAAGGTGTCGTTTTAGTTGTTGGACAATCTATACGGACCGCGTGGAATGTTCGTTTATACTTCTCAATGCGGCATGCAGAGCCTTAAATAATATTTCGGCCGAATTTTAACACTCTGGGAAAAGTATATATATTGGTCATACATTTCCGGGAGGTGTAGTTGTTTTTTGGTAAATTTCGTCCTCTTTTTGAATCCTTTTTCAAATTTGAAAAATGTCAAATAGTTTTTGAGATATTTGCAAAAAACCAAACCCCATTTTTTCCAGTTAATTGTTTATAACCTTTACAATTTTTGCAAGCGACTCTTGAATTTTTTCAAAAATCATCTACAACGCTATTCCGAATCGAATGACACCTCGTTCATATTTTTCGGAGCCGGAGAAAAAAGTTTGACCCAAAAAGCATTTGTTGACTGGAGTATTATGTAGTAGTAGTAGTAGATTTAATTTGAAACACAAAATAAGTTTTTATACAGAGTGTTTCGTGGTCCATATAGTCTCATTTTTTTTACTTCGAAGACGCCGTTGCCAAGTTATATTACTTTCCCGGACCCATCAAAGGGAAAGTAAGGTGAACGAGCAAAACAAAAAAATCGAGATATCGATGGAAATATCCATTTTAAGGTCCCCCGAGAAGATTGAAACCATTTCCAGCGTATGGTCTGTCTGTGTGTCTGTGTGTAATCTTCCACGATAACTGCCGAACCGTTTAACCAATCAAGCTGAAATTTGGTATGGAGGGTCGGTATGTACCTAGAATGCGACCATTCGATTTTGGTTTAAATTGGTACAGTAGAAGGTCCTCAAGACCGACATTGATAAAATGCACATGCAACAATTTTTTACTTTTTTTTAATTTTAAGGACAAACAATACACTTTAGTGCAAAATGTTGTAGTACAAAGTTTTAGAGTATAAAATTTCCTTCAACTTTTGTCTTAAGCTTTTTCCGGAATTTCTCTAGTTTTTCTTGATTTTGAGGACAAACAATGCATTTTTATGCAAAATTTTCTGGTTCAAAGTTGTAAAGCATCAAATTTTCTTTAACTTTTATGATTAACTTTTTATCGAATTCCTCATAGTTTCGCCGCTAGATGGCGAGAAAAATACACATTTAGGATTTTCCATTTTTTTAAATTGGAGGTAAATTATGCTCTTCAGTACAAAATGTTTCAGTGTAAAATTGTAAAGCATAAAATTCCCTACAACTATTGTATGAAAATTTTTCAAGAATTCCCAAGAGTTTTCTCACATGATTTTAGATCATAATTGTAGCAATGTGATATACAACGTGCGCATGCGCAGCTTATGTCATTATCAACATTAAAATATCAATTCGGTAGACCTATTCACCATCGGCTCGCTATTTTTAATGTGTTCCATAAATTAATGTAATGCTTAGTATTTTGTAATTAAAATAATAATAATAAATAACATATTTTCTACGGTCGAGTCGGGAAAGTTTTGGGAGACACAGCTGATTTTTTTTTAGTAATTAAAAAGTTTACTTTTTGTATTGTTTGTAGAAAAAAGAATTTGTTGAAATTTTTGTACTTCAATTTTAAATATATTATTTAAAAAAATTACAGATTTCTTTGCCTCTTTAAAGTTGTCGTCATTAGTGACTATTTTTCATGTTTTTATTTGGTTATCGGTTCCAAACTACCAAATGTATGACCCTAACATAACATTACAAAAAAGTAAAAATAAAAATTTAGCAACTAAAGTAAATTGATCGGATGACCCAACTTATTTTGAGTAATATTACGGCCTTGGAATAAAGCTATCAAACCAAATATCATTTAATGGATCTATAAAAATCGGCGCGATACGCTTATCAACAACGAATACAAAACAATATAAATAATGAGCACAAGAATTAAAAAGTGAACAATATGAAAATGGTTTGGTCAGTGAACCTTGAAAGTCGCTTGTCCCCCTCGTCCCTCTAGCGCGCTCGGTCTAGCTGGTACCTTTACTCATTGCAGTTAATGACTGTTTCGTGAGGTAATATAGAATACGGGGTATTACGAAAATTATACGTTTCTTAAGATTGTATTATTTTGACTTCTTCAAGCTTTGACTGTTAGTAACGCCGTTATTAAATAAAAAGTGATTAAGCATTGCCGTGACTGCGCTGCTATTTTTATATCTGGCCACTAAAAAGTGTATACAGTATACCACGCAATGATGATAATAAATGATTGTATTGTAGAAATCACACAGTGCAATAGTAATAAAGTTTGTCGACCACTGCTAATTATAGAATTTATTAAGAGGCGCCAATACCATATGTTATCTTGCCTGAAATCGTTTTTGGACGAGCGCTCCGTTAATATTAGAAATAGGAAGCTGCGGTTTTTACCAATCGATTCTGTAGTTAATTCTTTAGAGCGCGTCTGTGGCACTTTTTTTGAAACAATTTTAGTAAAAGTAATACGACTATCAACTTTTTTCTCTAGACAAATTTGAAAAATTTAGCACAGACGCGTTCTTCTCATAAATATTTTAAATATCATGAAAAAAACCGCATATTTTTAGTTGCTATATTAGGCGAGTTCTCGTCCAAATACGAATAATTATGATTTATTGCGCTCTACCCCGTTCTGCGCAGAAAAAATTGGACTAAAGGGTAGGATTATTGAACATAAACCGGAAAATACCAAAAAAAAATTTTAACATCCAATTTATTAGAATACAAGCACATTTTCCTTGCGTATTTCTATAACCGGCAAACACAAAAGTCACGTGGTGTGTGGGCCTCTTAAGTAGTAACATCAAATACATGTTATAAACATAAAAATGCAAATTGTAATGGAAGATTTGTTTCCAGGTTTTATCAGATGTTTATCTTCACCTTCTCGGATTTTTCTATCTTCGTATACATTTTTACCCTATTTTTTCTTCAATTTTTTGTACGTGACCAAATTATCAGCCGATTCACTGCAATAGTTAATAACATAACTGTGAATTATTGGTTTAAATCTGCCCATAATGCTTTTTAACCCAAAACTTATAATATTATTAATATAATTTTTTTATTCAAAGTTGATGGCGCAAAAAAATGTAAAATGACTAAAATCACCGCAAAATATTCTCATCTAATGTTCAAATTACTGCAAGTATTTTAATAAAGCGTAATTTTTTTCAGATCTTGAAGATTAAAATTGTAGGTACAACAGCAAAACTAAGACTGAAAAATCGAAATTTTCTAAACAACGTTCTACAAAAAAAAATCGGTTGTGTCACCCTAGAACTTTCCCGGCTCGGTTGTAGAGAATATGATTATTTTAATGGGGAGTTCAACTTGAAATATTATTCAATCTTTTTTGGCATTATTTAAAAAAAATGAATTTCTTTTTATGAAAAAATCATTTTTTCTATTTTTTTCTTTAATTTAACATGAAAAAATTGATATTTAAAAATTACTGCATCTATGCAACTTGTAGTGCACCTACGTCACTTATGTGCAATAGCTGCAGCATAATATTAACGTGGGCCAGTTTCTCTAAATAAAATTGACGCTTTCAAATATAGATGACGTTTGCTTTTAATGTGTCGTTTGGTCAATATGTTGTTAATTGTGTTTACTTTTACCTTTGTTTAGGTATCTTTACAAATACAAATAAACACGGAAAATTATCAACATCAACCAGCTCTACAGAGTATAATCTACATCAGTGACAGTGAAATATGCAGTAAGCAGACGCATACGCGATCTTTCACTTAATCAGGAACGTTTGTGGCCACCACTTATGTACCAAAGAACAAATTATTACCTGATCTCGTTAAAATAGTCGTTTTCTTTATCTAACAGCGGAATCTAATATCTATTTATCTCTCTCGATTTTGAATGCGAATTCACAGTGGATAGGTCCAAGTTTAAAATAAAGAAAATTTGGTGCTCTACAACTTTGCACTATAAAATTTTTCACTAAAGTATATTGTTTGTCCTCAAAATTTGGAACAACTACGGAAAACCCACATGCACAATTTTTGTATCGCAACTATTGGAAATTCGGGAATAAGTTTTATACAAAAATTGTAGGAAATTTGATGCTCCAAACACAACATTTTTCACTAATGTGTATTCTTTGTCCTTAAAATTTAAAAAAATTATGGGTATCAGCTTCGTTTTGTGGGTTTGACGGACTTGTTAGTTTGATTTTTGAACTTCGACGTTAATGCCTAAATCCATGTTGGAATTGGGGAATTGTTCCCCTTTCATCCGGAAACCTCCAGGTACAATCATTGAGTAGAGTCTTAAAGAGCATGCTCAGAACATTCGTCAAGGTTATATACCTGTAGGAATTTGTGGATGTGGGATCTTTGTGGATGTGGGATCTTTGTGGGAATTGGGATCAGGATATTGGGCTGAATTTTTTCCCTTTTGAGGAGTTGGGGGGTTAGTAGGATGTTTTGGAGGAGGATATTCGTATCATTCCGGAAACTGGGATTGATGGTGTTTTGGAAGGTTGCCATTGACAATAGTGGCTTTCTGTACCGTTTTTTGCCGAAAAATTCAGTGGTAAATTCCTAGCTAGTTATACGTCACGTTAAAATAAATTCGATCCCTTTATAACTGTCTATATCTTTATTTGCAAATTATTTTAAAAATCCAATCATTATTAATTATAATTACTTATTATAAAAGTTTTATAGTTGATTAATTTCAAGAAATTTGTGTCATGGCAATAATGATTTTAATGAAATAAATCCAGATTATGCGATATTTTTATATAAAATAAAAATAAAAACAGAATGAGATCTATAAAAATTAAAAAAACTGTTCCAGTTGTAAATTAAAATTTTATCAATTTTTCCAGGAAAAAATACTGTGAGGCGTTTAATTACGTTACTATAAATGCGCATAGGTTAAGATTTTAGTAAAAAAGGGAATTTTCAAATTATTACTTGAAAATTAAAATTTAAGGATCTGGTGATGAAATAGGACATAAGACAAAGCTATATTTAATTTGATTTTAATTTTTGTCGAAATTAGATTAACGATTTAAAAAAGTATTTTTTTAGTAACTTATGAAACAACAATAAATTCCACATCAATAATTTTATTAAAGAAATTAATATTCCATGATAAAAATCATTAAAATAACAAAGTTGTTTAAAATATCAAAAGTATTAAAAATAAATTAAATATATGAATTTATTTTAATCAAATTTAATTATATAAAGAAAAGTGTGAAATAACGTCCAAATTATTAAAATAACACTCAGTATATTCGAATGACAACCTTAATAAAATACCAACCATAAATGTCAAAATAAAAAGAATTGTGATTTGTCATTAAAAAAATTAATAATACTATAATTAACTGCAATCGCTTTATTTAAATGTTTTAGTTGTAAAGTTTTCATAAAGTCATTAAAACAGAGTTCCAAAATTCGAAACTGTTCTTGAGTTATCGCTAAAACAGACAAACTCACAGACAGACAGACGGACCGACGGACAGACATTGTAAAGTCAATAAGTATCTTCGCTTTGCTTCGCTACTTTATAACTGGCCAAAAAAATCGGCTGTGTGAACTTTCTCGGCTCGACCGTTGAGAATATGTATTATTATTATTTTAATTACAAAATACTAAGCATTACATTAATTTATGGAACACATTAAAAAAAGCGAGCCGATGGTGAATAGGTCTACCCAATTGATATTTCAATGTTAATGACATAAGCTGCGCATGCGCACGTTGTATATCACACTGCTACAATTAGGATCTCCTAAAATCATGTGTGAAAACTATTGGGAATTCGGGAAAAATTTTCATACAATAGTTGTAGGGAATTTTATGCTTTATGCCTACATGCACATTTTTTACTCTCCCTCTAGTGGCGCAACTATTGGAAATTCTAGAAAAAGTGTCAGACAAGAGTTGTAGGGAATTTTATGCTCTAAAACTTTGTACTACAACATTTTGCACTAAAGTGTATTATTTATCCTCAAAATCAAGAAAAACTAGAGAAAACCTACATGCACATTTTTTACGCGGCCTCTAGTGGCACAACTATTGGAAATTCTGAAAAAAGTTTAAAACAAAAGTTGTAGGAAATTTTATGCTATAAAACTTTGTACTACAATATTTTGCACTAAAGTGTATAGTTTGTCCTTAAAATTCAAAAAAAGTAAAAAATTGTTACATGTGCATTTAATAAATGTCGGTCTTGAGGACCTTCTACTGTACCAATTTAAACCAAAATCTAATGGTCGCATTCTAGGCACACACCGACCCTCCATACCAAATTTCAGCTTCATTGGTCGAACGGTTCGGCAGTTATCGTGGAAGATTAAACACAGACACACAGGCAGACCATGTGTTGGAAATGGTTTTAATCTTCTTGGGGGACCTCAAAATGGAAATTTCCATCGATATCTCGATTTTTTCTTTGCTCGTTCACCTTACTTTTCCTTTGATGGATCCGGGAAAGTAAAAATTAACAAAATTAATGATTTTCTTTTTTTTCTTCCTTCCATCTGCTCCCTCCTCAGATCTCCAGACCTTCTGTCTCAGCTTTTACTTCTGCTCTTTATTTACCTTTGAAAGTGTTTACTGTTTGCTTCCTTTAAGTGGTCACCTTTTTTTATTGTTAAATCTTTGTTCCTTTATTTTTATAAATAATATTGTTTACTTTTTTTTAACGTTTATTTCTTCATTCAATAACCATCCTTTTCATATATAAAACATTCCTTTTTAAATATAATAATTTTCACAGACTTATTTCTTTCTATGCTTTTTAATAACATTTTGACAACCTTTTTTTATTTTTTGATTGATTATCAACCAAAACAAGCATCAATTTTTTTTTAAACAAAATGTTTATATTTTATCCAAAATTATATAATTTAAACTATAATTTTGATTGACATCTTAAGAAAATGTCATCCAACCTGTCACAAGGAATTTTATACTTCAAATGGCTTAAGCCCTATACATATCAGCAAAATTAAATTTATATTACTTTTAAGACCATTTATTGAACTTTTCTTTTTAATTCACAGTTTTTTTTATGTTACAAACCAGGAAAACTGTTAATTTGAGTCATATCCATTTTCTTTTAGTTCAACAAACCCCTACTTACTATTATATTTTATAACAAATGAATTCTATCCTATACAGGTTATAACAAATTTTATAACAATATATTGTCATTATTATTATAAAAAAAAACATAAAATGTTAAAAAAAAGTGATATTTCCTTCAACATCTCTCAATGCTAAGGTTATTTTATTATGGAATGAAATGACTTTCTGACATATATTATAATTAGTAATAATTATACCTACAATTCAGAATATTGCGTGTTGTTTCAACATTTTTTTTACCTAGTAGATCCGGTTTGGTTTTTTATTTTCGCAATAAAATTATTGTACAAGTTCAAGTTTTAACTCGTTAATTCTTGATTCTTGCTTGTTGCATAATATTTTTTTTCTTTTGGTATTATTGTTGACTATTTATAGAATTGCTGATTTGACATTTAAAGTACTAAGTGAGTCTGACTCATTACATGAAACTAGTAACCTGAATTTTTGAATTATTAAAGAAAAAATACCCGTTTAAGATAATTTGAAAAATCAAAAATTTGTGAACATACAAAAATGACGAATCCGCTGATTGAGTAGAAGATGTGTAAATCTTCTTCTACCCTTTGCCGACGCCTCTATTAACGGATTTTTTTTGACCTTCTAATATATTATTTCGTTGGAGTAAATTTAAAATGATCTAGTAATTATTTTGTCGATATAGTCCAATAACCAGGTACTTTTTTTCTGCAATCTTCTACAGATCAAATTTTATTGTTGGAACATGTTCAGAGGTGTAAAGTAAATTCAAATTGACGGAACGGTGGGGCGCGAGCGTCAACTGCCATCTTAAAAAACACGTTTTGTGAAATATCACAACCTACTTTATGTGTGTTCCTGGATCTTGTCAAGGCATTTGACCCAATATGTCATACTTACTGTCTTTTACACTTTGTACAAAAATTAAGCTTTTATCCTTAAGTACCTTTAGAAGAAATTAATTTTTTTCGTAATGGTGAAAATATGTATTAATAAAACAAATTGTATAACTCAAAAACGGTTAAAGATAGGTATAGGGAAGTATTAAACAAAACAAAACTAAATTTGCAAAATATACAGGGTATTCCATTAAAAAAAAACCGAAGTTAACACCATCTTCCGCCATAATCGCAAGTGGCAAATATTTTCATTAAATAGTTCACCCTTCAAAACCCCTACATTCCAATTTTTCAGATACCTTTACATCTCGAGAGCTTTCTAATCGACGGTTTATTTGTCGCACCCTGTATTGTGTCTGCAGATTAAAATTTGACGGAAATTTTTTTATTGCAATTGATTATTTTTCAATTTCATGATGGTTTTTGTGAACCACGTGTAAATTGCTGCCGCCCTATATTCTAAAAAACCACCCAAAATTTCTTATCTTCAAGAACACCACAAATAATTCAATATTAAGTTATTGTGTGGACACCTGGTATATTAATTAATTGAACTATAATTTGTTTAAAAACAGCAGCATTAACAATGTCGACTTTGTGTGCATTTTCGGTAGAATATCGTAAATTGCTGAAGATGCTGATACTGTAGAAGAATATGGGGATTGAAGAGGAACTTGTACAGTACTACGTGCAGAGTCTACATTTAAAATGTCATCATAAAGACCATCACTTAGTTTTTTTAAAACAGGGAGTAAGCTTTCCAGGAAAAGTAAGTCAGTGTCTTCCTCGTCGGACGATTCTTTCTTTTTTGTGTTTGCATTATATTTAGTGCTTAAGGCAGTTAAACATTGTACAGATGCGTTTTACCAGTTTTTAGTATTTTCAATTTTGCGTTTCTTGGAGGAGAAGCTTTGGAGAGTTGTTTTCGACAAATTTGTTGACACGTAAGAAACTGTATAACTTTCCAATCAGTCTGAAGTGCATGGTTCATTAATTTCTTGACTTTTTTCATTTTATGTTCAATATTGTTGTGCGGAATATCTGAAGTACCTACACTTTTTTCATCAATATTAACGGTCTGATTGTCCTCCAATTGAGAGTAATTTTTACATACCCCATCTTCACTAAAGTCAGCACTTCCTATTTAACGTCGACTTTTGGTATATGGTATTAAATATTTCATTTCGCCTTCAAAAGAGTACGATATTTAATTTTATCCAGAACTATCACTTGATTTCTCATTTTCTCTTAGATGTCTTAGGAGACTAATTAGTAACATCCTCCACCTCTTTTCGACTTCTTCAACTAAATCAAAATAAATATAATTAGCATGCCAAAAAGTACGTAATTTTGTAAGCAACAGAATTGGTGCAATATTTACAAATTCCCAGCTTGGTAGGCTACTTCCTGGAGATAATGGTGGTCATTTTCAAATATTTTTCGTTGCGACGAAGCATTTTCATTAAGACAAGAAATAATGAAGCCATACCCACAAAGAACATTGGATAATGCGAAAAGAATTTTCATCAAATGCGAAAAAAAGTGTCAACACTTTGAAAGACTCTGTCTAAATGTGTTTCATACACCAATAACATGCAATGTTGATAAAGCTGAAAATATTGCAAAAGCCGAAGTAGCTTTACCATGGCAAAATACTTATAATTTTAAATTTTTAACGCCAATTATACTGCAATAAAATATTTTTACAACATACCTGTACATTTTACTTCCATAGCCACCTTTTGCCAGGCTATTTCCTTGACGTTTTCTATTACAATACTTCTCTAACTTGTAATTATAAAGAACTTCATATTTTTCAACCACTAGTAGAAACATCACATTAAATTCTTCGTAGTATCTTATTTTATGAACCAATGGCTTTGCTCAAAAACATTTAAATAACGCAAAATAACTTGAAACATGAAACAGAAAATAGAACAGAATCTATTTCATGTTTCATGTTTCAACAGGATTTGCTTCTCTGTTTCACTAATGTGCGAATTCCCATTTAAAACAATGTGTTGTTATTTTATGAAATGTGTTTCACGTTTCATGTTTTACGTTTTTTTGATGTGTATGGTTATGTAAAGATGAAACGATGGTTCGGTCAATCTCTATCTCTCTCAAAACAGTATCGTATAGTTACGATGTTAGAAATAGCACTAAATCGAACCTATACGCCATCTTCTTCACTCTTTTCAGCAAAAAAATATTTGTGCTACTTCGAGAGAAAGAGAGGAAACGATGGTTCGCTCAAAAGAGTATCGTATATTTAGGATGTTAGAGATAGTGCTTACCGCAGCGATTTGTTCGTAATAAGACAGGCTAGGTTGGTTTCAGGTTTCAGGTATGAACTGTTCTACTGTCTCATTACTGGACCTTGGTCATCTGAACAGCTTCGATTTTAGTTTGGCTACTAGCTGAGGGTAGTCGAATCGGTCTACCAGCCTTTTCTTGAAAAATGACCAATCAATTCTAGATCTCTGGTATTGGGCTGCCCACTTGCAGGCTTCTCCTTTGAGGGCGCTTCATTGTTGTCGTTATCCAGTCCGATTTGCGGACTTGGATATGGTTGATGTAGACTTCTATCTTGCCTAGAAACATGTGGGAACATTCTTCTTCGTGTCCACTATAGGTGTACGATTATGGACTCCATTTCTTCTGTCCGGATAACAAGGAATTTAGTGGTTGGAGCAGGCGAAATCGCTGAAAGAACCTGGTTGGGGGATCCTGAGTATGAATGGTTAACCTGTGGAACTTGGACCGTACCTTTTTGGGCTCCGTGGACCTGCTGGAGAGGCTCTGAACGTGTCTGGTGAGCTTGGAATGCTGCCTTGTTGACCTGGGGAACCTGGTGTATAGCCTCGTTGACCTAGGCAACCTGGACGATTGCCTGATTCGCCTGGGGAACCTGGAGCATCGCCTGGTTGAACTAGAGTATCGTCTTGTCGACCTTGGTTACCTGGACCGTACCTTGGTGGGGTCGGTGGACTTGGTGGAGAGGCTTTGAACATGACTGGTCGACATGTGGATCTTGGAGTGCTGTCTGGTTGATCTGGGGAATCTGGAGCATCGCCTGGTTGACCTGGAGGATCAAAGGCATCGCCTGATTGGCCTGGATTGTACCTTGGTGGGATCGGTGGATCATCTGGTGAAGAGGGTCTGAACGTGTCTGGTCGACCTAGCATACTTGGAGTGCTGCCTAGTTGGCCTGATGGACCTGGAGTATCGCTTGATTAACCTGGAACATCGCCTGATTGATCTGGGGGCCTGGACTGTACCTTGGTGGGCTCGGTGGACCTGGTAGAGAGGCTCTAAACTTGCCTGGTAGACCTGGGGGGCTTGGAGTGCTGCTTGGTTGACCTGGGGAACCTGGAGCATCGGCCTGGTTGGCCTGGGAAACCTGGAGCATCGCCTGGTCGACTTGAGGTGCCTGGTAAAACGACTTGGAGTGGGTCTGGTACCATTGGATATATGTGTAAACGGTGCCTGGTGGACCTGGTGACTTGATTCATGGACCTGAAGGACTTGGGGTTAAGCCTGGAAGTCCAGTCGTGGTTGCAGGAGGGAGTCAGGGACTCGATGCACCCTCCTCGGTGTCTGGATGGACAAGTTCTGTTCGCTTTCGCTAAAGA